>JASXSY010001225.1:0-203274 GCA_034509805.1 Sipha maydis | reverse complement strand
ATTGCTACGGTAGTTTCGATTAAAATCTACAACGCTTTCAAAACAATGGACAGTCGACAATGCCAAGGATTTAAATGGACCATCGAGTAAAAAAAACAAAATATGCAAATCATGAAGATGCAGCATGAAATGTTTTATTTTCGCCGTCTGTTTTTAAAAAATAAAATACCAAACTAATTTTTAGTACACATCTACTTATGGAATTTTTTTTTTAAAACATAACTCAACTACACTTATTATTAGTTTATATTACATTATATATATATATATATATATATTTAGTTCCTACATTTAATTTTGTTCAATCACGATATTTTTTATGTAATTAGAAAATGCCCACAGACTAACTATGTACATAAGATATTGAGCATTGTTATCAACAATTCACAAGCATAATATATCATTAATTAATATTAATTAAATATTATATTATATATCTATAATATGATACAAACAAATAATACATTGTACATATAAGTATATAATATCATAATATATTATGATTATCATACATCTTATATTTGTTTACAAAAAAACTATAACGTATCGAAATATTTTTCTTAGTATCGCATTATTATTCATACTTGCACTTATGTAATCACACAGTCCTTTATATGTGTAATATATAATAAATATCACAGTGTCATGATATGATATTTTATAACCAAATTCTATGTACTTTCTTGTATTTACATCAGTTATTTGCATGGATTGTAGTAGTCGATGCGCAAGACAAGCGAAAAATAATTATATGCCATATTTATTAATACGTGTACAGTCTACAAAAATGGCTCTATAAGATTTTATCATAACTTTAAAATGTAAGAGAGTACATTACATAAAAAAAAAATGTACCCCTTATTATAAAAATGTAACCCCTTTGAGACACAAGTAGGGGTTTACTTATGACACTCAAACTTTGTCAATATTATATTTTTAATAAATTGAACAAAATTTAGAATCGGCTGATATCAATTTAGAACAAAAAAAAATTACATTTATACCTAAGAATCACCTTAGTATAGACACATAAACAGCAAATACAATTTTTTTTCCTCTAATTAACAAAATCCACTTTATGGTAAGGGACGAGGCTAATTAAAAATGCCAGAGAGTTAAATCTCGGTTAAATCAATTTATGTTTAAAACGTATTTACGTTGTCTAAAGTGACTAATGCATGTCTATAGAGAGAGAAAAAATGTCAAAATGACAGCAAATCATAATGATATTATTGATATTTTGTTATTTTTGCAGTATCTGCACATTAATTACTTCATATGCCTTAAGCAAATAATTATTACACATCAAAATCATGATTACTATTAAAAAAATTCCTGTTAGCTGGTGCCAATCTATACAACTTTTTGTGCCAAACTAATAAATACATATACATTCATGTATAAGGAATTAAGGCTGGTCAGCAAAATACAATTAACATAAAGACTCGATAAGCATTAAATGTCGTAAGCATCAATATGATTTTATACATTATTTCATGATAATTAATGTCTATTGACTAGTGAATAATTATATTTATTATTTGCAGTAAAATTAAAATAAAAAGTTATTTACTAGCCAGGTTTATAAAACAAATAACAGCCATTAATTTCAAAATATAATGTCAATAGTAAATAAAATTGTATTAATTTGCAATAAAATTATTATTGCCGACCCCGTCTATATAGTAGCCTCTTCTTATATTATATAATAGATAGATAAGTAACAAAATACAAATTGGTGAAACAATTTCTACAGGTTAAGTTAATTCAACCAATTCGAAAATCTATTCTGTTCAAATATAAAATACTTATTTTTATTTTTATTTACATTCATATTTAAGTGTTTTAATTCAATAGATCATAGGTACCAGATTAAATATAAATTTATTTTGTACGTATTTTAACGTATTAATCTCATGTAATCGCAAAATGAATCCAATATGAAGTAATTTGAAATATCTATAATAGCATAAGAGCTTTATACTACTATACATAAAAATAAATAAATTATATCATATGTAATTGGAAGTACAATATTATGTTAGCATTCATCCACACTGAATACACACTGAATAGGTATACCATATATTAGTAACGAAATATTTAAAAATAATTTTATAATATCAAGTGCTTTTAATTTGTTTTGGTGGGTCATGTAATACTTTAAGACAATTTAACTTTTGACCTAAATATTTTATGATTCCCTACAAGTGTTTATAAATTGGATTAAAAACATTATCATACGATTATGATAACCCTATTATGATAAAAATAACAACGACACTATCCTTCATTTTCTTGATAACTAAATCTTTTTTTTTTAAACCACTAAATCAAAAAGTATCCCAGATTCATAATATTTGATCACTATTGATTTATCACAGAAAAGTTACAAAACAATATTATAACAATTAAACCATACTCATCAGTTTTATTAACAAAATTAATATAATAATTAATAATTAATTAATAATTAATAATTATATAATAAAATAATATTTTCGTTATAAATTTACTAATTATATAGATATAGTTTATATAAATTAAAATATTAAACATTTTGTTATTATAATTCAGTATTTTGTATACTTTATATTAACCTAAGAATTCTATTTCTAATATTTTCAAAATTGATAAAAAATATTAAATTTTTATATTTTTATTAACAAAGAAGATAAAAAAATAATCCTGTTCATGACAAAATAAATTGTATAAAATGAGAATTCTCGAGTAAAAAACATAACATTTGAAATCATAATAATATTTATTTTTCGTTTTAAGTGTAAAAAAAACATTAAATATTGTTATAAAATCATTATAAACAGTTATTTTATGATAATAGCATAGTAATTAGCATTAAATTATCTACGGTGATTTGACTCTCAGCTTGTGAATGTGATTGTGTGTATGTCTATTATAGTCGCTGCATAATATATTTTAACTTTGTTAACAATTAATAATTTTTGTATAATGAAATTTAAAATGTACTATAAAGGTCGGAAATAATCTTGAAAACTGACCTAAATTTTGATGACGAATCTAAAATTTGACGTTTATATTTGGGTTTTTAATTAATAAATTTTGTATTTAGTTTTATAAGAAATTTTATTTATATTTTAACTAATTAGATATTATATGCTATGCAAAAAATAGTTATTGAATCCTATTGTAATCCTTGTACACTCTTGCACTTTATTTAGGCTTTAATGAATATATTTCTATTGCTATTATTATTATTATCATTATTATTATTGTTATTATTATTTATATTTTGAATTTTTCTACATGTACCTACGACTACCAAATATATGATTATCTGAATATTTCACTTTTGTGTTTAATAAATCTCATTAAGAAACTATCCTATAAACATTTTATAAAATAATATATATTCAGATCCCTCACCTTCCTGTATAAGAAAATTTGATGTTACGCCACTGTCTTCTTAGATATCATAATATTTTAAGCGTATACATGCGTATGTTCAAGCACACAATATGCTCGGCTAATTAATTTTAATAATTAATTTTGAAATACATATTCTTCTATGAAATGTTGGATTAACTCCAAAGATTCTAAAATGGAATTAAATATGTTTAATACATGGGACTCGGGAATATCTCTTCAACACTTTACGTTGTAAGGGAAATCTCTATTTCGTTAGGGTAATTTAGATATTTATTTAGATTAGTAATTAGCCCATATTTATGCTCACATACCAATTATACTTTCCATTCGTATTAACGCTGTAGTGAAGACAATTCAAATTTCGGAATAATCAATAGCACATAAAATATGTACGCTAGATAATAATATAAAACGAGACGCATAACTCCGACTTTTCCAGATATCTATTGCTTTTGTGTGCATCGCATTAAAAGGAGCCAAAATATATATACTTGCAACACAAACATTTCATAATATTATTATGTAATCGTAGTTAAATTTCCAAAATAAACTAGTCAACGACAACTCTATTTTCGAATATACTACAACTGTTACACCACTAAATAACTATTGTATAAGAACAAGTGTATATATGAATTTACGGTTATCGTTAGCTGCAACTACAGTATCGATGAAGTGTGGGATACGAATGTTGAACATGCATTACTTTAGAATCCGGGAGATCTGCAAAATACGACCCCGTTTAGTTCGAGTGGATATAGTCAACTACATTGTTTTCGCCGCTGTCATCCGAACAGGATAAGAACGGGGAAAAAATTATAAGAAAAAACTTGGCTTATAAACGTATTTATTTATAAACATATTACTCGCTTACGTCAGATCCACTATGTGTGCGCAGAGCGGAAGGTTCTTTTTTTTATTAAAATTACAACTGTTTCGTGCCCCAAGCGAGCCTGACGGACTCGGTGACTGGGCAATAACATGTTCATCTGCGGCAATACTGTCACAAGCCGCGGACACCCACGCACAAGTACAATGCGAAGAATTGCATATGACAAAGAACCGGTTCTCGTAAGATCAAACTATCAGAATGAACACCCTTTCCCGTACTCCTGTACCTAAAAACAATGAAATTCAGTTGACCCCATACCGACGCATGTGCTATATATTTTAATATTATATCGTTCTATAAGCATATGTAAATTGTGTTTTACGTTTATACTTAAACCACTCTATCAAACGAATGAAAAAATGTGAATATTTAAACAATAATGAAACAAGTACTATTTATTATATTACTGTAATACAATAGTAACTCGTGTTTTATTTTATTGGATTTTTTTACAAGACGTGTGATGATTGTTGCTATTTTTACGGAGGATTGAATAAAAATTATTTGAAAACTGTTGTATACCTTCGTTTTTCCTCGTCGAACATCTGGCATCGTCATCCGATTATACGTTTACCTACCCCGTCTGATCGCATCATCATCGCCGTCCATTATTATTATTGGGATATCGCGTTTCATACTAACCGAATACCACGCGTCTTCGTTCCACACGAGGTCCAAATATTCGGTCACGTAAAATTATACTCATCCATTCAACAAAAATGGGGATGACCCTACACAACACTAAGTTTTTAGTGGTGCACATTATAAGTGGAACAGTATAAGAACATTTAACCACTATTTATTTTTTTGGTTTTTCTGATTTTTTTTTTTTTGATTAGATTATTATATATTAATATATTATTTTGATTCTAGGGAAATGAAGTATGCAGTATGTTGCATTATTGTTTCAAATAAATTGTTAGGACCGTACGCTTACGCCACATGTATTCGACTAAGTAACTGTTCAGCATTGGCAGATAGGTTCCCCCTTGTTTTTTATTTCGAAATTTTATTTTTCTCCAAGAACTCTCAATATTATTAGTGTGAGCAAAAGTATTAGGATCTACAGCAATGATTCACGGTTATGTATTGAATAGTGATATAAAGTCTTTGATAGGAGCACCACAAAATTAGTGGTAGTGAATTAACGGAAAAGGTCCCGGAAATTAAATGTATTTTAGAATTAGTATCGAAAATTATCAGATAGAATAAAACGATAGCAATAAAAATGTAATGGCTCAATTAGAAACTAGAAAAAAAAAAAAAAAAAGAACTGGATGGGCCTCGCTCTGCTGTACAGTTGGGGGTGGAGTGCACCTCGTTTATAGGATAGGTCATTATTACAATGGATTTGTTAAATTTGAATGCAATGATAGATATCATTGTATACGAATAACGATTCTGAACGGAGTTAATATGATTGTCTAGGATATAATACATTGTTATTTATAAATATTGTAAAAAGTAAATTTTATTTTGAAACGATAAATATATTTTTCAATTAGGATGGGTTGGCAGTTGTATACAGCGACATAGTTTTTCAATCTAACTAACCAGCGGTTTTTCGTTTTTGAGTTAGAGCATTATAAAAAAACCGATATCATTTGTCAGTCTAGAATATTATACATTATATTATATTTTACATGTAATTTTATGTCAATATTCGCTGTTCCAACGCTTATAAAAAAAAATTGTGCCTATGGATTTTAATAATTTTTGAATGACATTAAGAACTACTTCTGTGTAATCTTCTATTAAATTTTCAAGTATTTTGTACGAGCCAAATTTTTTTTATCACCGATTATAAAAATAAATTGTAAAAAAATCGAATATTTTAAATGCCTATAAATGGCTTAAAAATCAATATAATATTTTGAAAAAAATATGACATAAAAAAAAAAAAAATTTTACAGCTGGTAGAAATTTCAAAAATCTACGACTTATACTTTTTGAATTATAACAAATATTTAAAATCGTTTGAGAATATATCGCTATTTTATACAATTTCGTAAATATTTAAATTTTAAACAGTCATAAAATTTTTTCCTCTAAGTCCGGTAAAAATTTTTTTAAAGATTTTTGAAGAGTAGCTTATAGCTAACCTAGTGGTACAATTTTGAACCTTAAGTATGAACAGAAAAAAATTTATGAATTTTTATCTACAAAATAACTTGCAAATTATCGTGATTTTTACATATTTCGTATAAATTGGAACTTTGAGCACTTATAAAAAAAAATTGTGACTTACGATTTTAGATCTTTTTTTATCAGTTAAGGAACAACTTATAAGAAACCTTGTATTAAATTTTCAAGATTTTCTGGCCGGCCAAAAAAATTTAATCGTAATTTTAAAAAAAAATACTTAAAAATATTGAAAATTTCAATTGTCTATAAATAGCTCAATAAATGTCAAAATGCTTTGAACATTTAACGATATATAGAGAACGCTAATCTCAACATTTGGTAAAAATTTCAAGTATTTACATCGATTAGTTTTTGAGTTATAGCAAAATAAAAAATTTGAGTATGTCGAAAACTGGTTTTGCGTAAAAACTCCAGTTTCCCCTCATTTTTTTAGGGTTTTTCCCGTCGCATTTAAAAAATATTGAAAATTTTTTACTTTTGACTCCATTAAGTACCAACTAGATTCACTTTCCTTTCAGAAAAGTTGCTACATAAGGAAATCGAAGCATTTTTACTGCCCCAAATCATGTCGACAGACACAAAAATAAACACACATCATTGTAAAATCAATACATTCTTCACTCCGTTCAGAATCTAAAATACGAAAGACACCATAGTGGGTGGAAAGACGTTTTTCAGTGGCTGCTTAGATTGTTCCTGAGAGGTAAAAATTAAATAAATTGAGCGACAAGTTTCGAAAAACCTGTTTGGATTTTCATTGGGAAGACATTGGTGAAGTAAATGCATTTAAAAATATATAGTTTAACATAAATTACTCAGCTAATACTTGGGTTGATAAATAAACTGATGAAAAACATAATTGTCTTAAATTATTATTTTACCTTACAAAGAGTATACAATTTAATAAATCATATATAGTTGTTAGTTGATTACTTGATAAGTATAATAAATATACAATACTATGGTTTATATTTTTACTATCTTCTAATCATACGTTTAATAAATACATTGTATTAATATTTAAATTAATTAAATCAATCAACTATGCATTTATTAATAAATAATAAAGTACGTTAAGCTCAGGAGCGTAGCCAGGGAGGTGTTATAAGTGTAGTAACACCCCTAACCCCCCTCCCCAGTCGAGGTATACTTATGTCTTATGAAGATTAAGATGCATCAAAAGCTGTGATTTACACATATTTATCAAAACGAAATATATACTACGATAATAATAATGTAAAGCACTAAAGCCGGAACCCGGCATTAATTATTATTATAAACCGTTCTGTGTCGTTTTATCGTTAACTCGTTTTATACACGATTTAAGATATATTTTCACACAGCGTGTACGAGTGGGTTAGGTACGTAAGAATAAACGTTTACAACTTCATCATTATTGATTATCATGATGAACTACCGTAAAACCACATAATAACGTAAAACTTACATCATATCATATTAACAATATTTCGTAAAAATCCTGTTTTTTATCAATGATTATTAATTACTTTCGATAATTTTTTCTGTAATAATACTTATTATTCGTAATGTAATATTTTTATTTATTTATTTTATATAAATTAAAAATAATTTTTTTTAATTTTTTGATTTTGTTTTTAGTCAAAACAATACACCAAATACTTATAACTTATAATGAAATAAATGAAATATATAAATAAAAATAAGTTATAACAGTGTAATTTTAATTATTATATTTTAAAATTAAAATGATTTGAAAACAGATTAACAAAGACTATAACAATGTTGATTTTAAAAATGCATTAAATCAAAATTATATGCGTAGTCAATAATAATATAAATTTTGCAAATTTTCTTACTTAATTAACTAATTGTAATTTGATTTATGAATAATCTTTCAAATATATTATGGACGTGCGCATAATTTTGGTCACATATAATATTTTTTTATTTTGCAATAACCAAAATTTGACAAAATATCTCTTACCGTTAAAATATGAAATTCTACAAAATTGAATTCATTACTACATATCTCAAATATTTCATTATTTCAATTTTGAATAAGTTTATCCAGTGAAGTAATTATACTCTCGACCATTGGCCAGTACGATTTAGAAACTGTTTAACTATAGTAAAGAACAACGTGTCTCATTTTATAAAAATTACATTGTCTGACCGAAAAAAGAAACAAAATCACAAGTTATAAAAATATATCTTTTTCTAATAATATTCGAATTTATATAAACAATTTTAATTTTAATAACTCCATAAAGTCTAACTATAAGTCAACGATTTGTAAATAAACAATAGTTATAGAGATATAATCAACCGTCCATAAAATATATAATGAATTTGATAAGCTTAAATAACTTACCTACTGAAAAGTTACAAATTAGATGATTAATAAAATAACGTTAGGGAAAACAAAATTATAAGAATTTAAGTAATTTTTTTTATGCATTATACGTATTAAAAATATTATTATTCACTAAAAGGTATGAGTTATATGGAGTCATTGTGTACTGTACTTGTGAGTTTTCTGTTTATGATAAAATATTAACATCAACTCTTGTGATTTTATGTTTCTCAAATAAATGTTATCCAATTTTAACGGTACTATCAAAATTTCCGAGTCTGTAGAACTATCTATGGAATAATATTAAATTATATATATAGATGCCATCACCACCATTGATTATATTACTAGTTTGATTATAGTAATTTATGTTCCAAAATATCACTTAATCATAAAAATTATTTTTTGGATGTCACGAATAAAAATTTTACACAAAATCAGTTCAATGAAAAAGTATTATAGTCACGACATGAAAAAACAACTAATACATTAAAATTATAGGTAAATTTAAGTTCAAAAAGAAAAACATTTTTAATAGGCAACTATCGTTAGTGACTATATAATATACTAATATTTTTCTCAATGATTAATTTATCTAAACCATGATTATGTTTTTTGTATAACATTTTCAAAATATAATTGAAACATAAGAAAATAGTTCATGAATACGATAGGAAATCTAAGAACGATTGTATTTTATTTTATAAAAACGCATATATGTGTTAAATATTTAAACTATCACAACAAAATTGATAGGCACTAATTACTCACACGACAATTGAAAAATATTTTGAATTAAAGTTATAACTGTAGTATAACAAAGCGTTTAACTGCAAAATTAACAAATAATACTCGAAAAAAAATGTAAATTATAAGTTAACATACTTCTCTTAAAATTATAGATTTAATATTGCATAAATTAAACCTATGTAGAATAATCTTTTAACAATTACTATGAGGTAATTTTAAAAGTATGGTTTCAGTATTTCAGTATACAAAATTTAGTGAAGTATTCAAATTTTTCAAATGAAATAATATGTAATAATAATTGCGTGTATATGGCATATGGATTAAATCTTTATAAACTTGATTTTCACGAAAAATTTAGGTAATCTCAATCTACATATCATATTTATACATATTATATAATATTAATTTATAAACCTGACGAATGTAACGGGAAATAAGACTCTAGATTTAATTTATAAATATATATATTTATTAAAGATCAGATCGATTTCTGTAAAACAAGATTTTAACAATGGAAACCACCAATTCGTATTATACGAGTAGTTTAAATGATAATAGTTCAAATATTTGTGATTAACCAATAGCTAATACAATCATGTTTTTAAAATAACGAGTTAAAATAACATCTCAACCATTACGTATCGTCATTACTTGAATAAACAAAAAAAAAATTTTAGTTTTCTAAATGAATGCAGAATTATTCAAAACTCACCTTTACAATATTTTCCAGTCCTATCCCGATATACTCTCACCAAATAATATGAATATAGTGCAAACTTACCTTTATTCCCCGTTTCCAATGACAGCCCTTATTATGCACTTCTCACCTAACGACCTTAAATTCACTATTCTAAAATATTCGCTTAAAAAATCTCTTAAGGCTTTCCCATTTTCCACTTATTTGGAAACTCTCAAAAATCATACTAATCCCGAAGCTAAACAAACTACCTCCTGACTCTATAACTTCATATAGACCAATAAGCCTACTGCCTTTTTTCGGTGAAATATTAGAGAAACTTTTGCTCAAACGTATCCTCCCCATAATTCAGGACAAAAAATACCAATTTGACTTTCGTGCAAAACACCCAACCATTTACCAAGTTCATAGGGTTGTTGATGCAATCTAATTTGCTCTCGAAAAGAAACTATTCTGTACCTGTGCATTCCTCGATGTTTCACAGACCTTCGATAGAACGATGGCACGATGGATTATTATAAAAATTATTAAAATTCCTTCCCCCGAATCATTATCTTTTAATAAAATCATATCTGGCTGACAGACACTTCCAAATCCATTATGGATCCACAGATTCTAATATAGATAATATATATTCTAAAAATGTGTTCTTCAAGGAGGCATTTTGTCTACAGTTTTATATAATATATATACATCAGATCAACCGGTTACTAATAATACAATAGTAGTGGACTATGCGGATGACAAAGTAATTATGTCAACAAATGCTGACCCTTTCATAGCCACCGCTAATCTCCAATACCATCTTACTTTAATGGATGATATAAAAAATGAAGAGTTAAAGTCAACCGAACAAAATCAGTCCATTTAACATTCACTATTAAACGTGCTCAATGCTCTGATGTAAACCTCTATGGCACTCAAACTCCGCAATCTCAAACTGTTAAGTACTCTGCCTAACCAACGACCATCGGCTCTCTTGGGCACCCCATATTCAAGTAAAAATACTCGCATTAAACATACGTATCCGCATGCTCAAGACACAAATGTCTAACAATAAATACACTAAGCTTTAAATTTCTAAACCTTTAATCAAACCCATGTGGACCTACGGCCTTCAACTTTGGGGTAATGCAAAAAAAAACAAATCTAAATAAAATTCAAACTGTTCAAAATAAAAGCCTACGTCAAGTTATTGAAAATCAAAACCATTAAACAAGAAGCCATAACTTACTTTAAAAGATACCATACCAGACTTTACTCACACCCGAACTCTCTTATATCCATCTTATCCACGCTCACTATTCCTGGAAATCCCCCAGACGCTTAAAAAGAAAGGTGCAAAAACCTACTAAGCTAATAAAATTAAAATTAAATAAAGAAAAAACCAAATCAAACAGAATTGCTATTACTGGGTGACTTCTTCCTTCACGCTTTTTTTCATACTTATTTTATTCTCTTAGCACATATTCTTACTGTACCCAACGGGTACAGATTGTATGTATCTTGTAAAAATAAAAAAAATTAAAAAAGTTTTACGGACACGTGTCACATATATGTGACATGGGTGTTTGTTCTAAGAGACCGGTGTCACATATGTGTGACACGGTCAATATGATGTTTAAGGGGGACTTATTTACTCCGGTTTATTCTAAAAAATATTTTTTTTTGTGGTTTAATTATACGTTATCTGAGGAATTGATTTATATAGTTGGTTTAAACATTGGTCGATAAATGGAGTTACTATGAGATACAATGAGTTAATGTTTAATTAAAAGCCATTTTATGAGATGGTTTATTTAAAGAACGCCCAAATTTAGCCCTTGGTCGTGAACGTGTTAAATTAAAAGGTCAAATGTACATATAAATAACAAAATAATTTTCAATAAATTAACCATGAAAATAAAAAAAAACTAAGATTAATTTAGAGAAATTATATAATTTGAGCTATATTATATACATAAATATCTTAGTAAAGTTACCTCAAATATATTAAAATTAAAATTCTCAAGTATATATTTACCAAAAATAAATTCATAATGCAACCCTGCGTTCTATGAAGTTATTTTAAATGTATGTGTGTTGTACAATACATATTATATACCAACATACGTACGTATAGCTAACGATTATTTTATCATGAAAAATTTAGATCCTTCAATCATTGGTTACTAAAATTTCTAGCATTAAAAAATTATCCTTATTAATCCTTTGACTTTCCCTTGACAATTGAGATCCGTTTGATTTATGTGATTATTAGCAAATATAAGTGAATCAATGTATACGTAGACATTAAACATAATGAAAAAAAAAACAATTGAACCGATAACTATACTGCAGTAATAATAAAGTCACAATACGCGTTGATTCTGTTACGTCCGTGTGATCCGCGTGGTGGTTTCGTACACTTGTGACGACGGTGCCATAACGAAAAAGTTGCCAGTAAGTATACGTATGCATGGTTTGGGTAGCTCGTAGCTTGGTAAAACGATACAAGCCTCACACGCGGGTGGAAATTCAAGAAACAAAATCGAATACTTGTAAACGGTATCGACGAGACGTTTGGCATGCGGCGCAACGTTATATTGGAATATTGTTGTTGTTATCGATGTGTGCGGGGGTCCTCGACGTAAGAACAATAAACGATGCACACGCAAAGCCCGGAAGGGAAATGTTGTAGTAAAACAAAAAACGACAATCAAGACAAGTGTATAAAAACAATAGATACGACTGAAATGGCTCGTCTAGCTATCCTGACGGATGGCCGGGAAAAGTGAAGATATTTATACGGAGAGCAACTGTTCGTGTATGTGCATGCGTGTGTATATGTGTGTGTACGTCCGTATACGTGTGTGTAACAACGATTTTTGTAGTCTTCGGCGTGAAATCATTATCACACGTGTGATCTATAAGTAGTCAGCGTAGACCACCAGCGGTGTGTGGTGGCCGCCGAGACCCCTGCGTGTACACCCCTAACTAATAGCTGACATCCAATACAGCGACGGTACACAGAGTCATTTTCAGTTTACCAATGTCATCGATGTTATACGCACAACAACGACCGATTTTCACAAAATACGTAGAGCACACACGCACTTGTGTGATTTAAATGTATACGCCGAATTCACACATGTACTGGGTAAATATTTTCCGGGATATTTGTCAAATCATACAACCCTCAAGCAATATATTTGAGTTATGAGAATATATCTCCATGAGACTATATCAAATTATTTATCAAATCAAGATGTCATTTAGAGTATTGTTACTAATACATAAAAATGTTAATTTCAAGAGACTGAAAATCGTATTTTGTGAGAACAACGTTACATCATATCATTTTTAATGAACACTCACAAAAAAGTTAATATCTAAATCGAATTCCACTAGGAATCGTTTTTTGATTCTAATCATTGGTCATTTATATTATTTTTATTTCAATTTTATAATAATATAAAATACAATTATATTACACAAAAATAACACGATTACTTATACAATATCGTGTTCAAACGAAAACGAATAGAATAACCCTCATATCGATCAAAATGTTGGTTTTATTCTGGTTGTCAATTTAATAGAGAATTAAACATGAATAATCTTATATATTCGAAAAATACAATTATTCTCGATATGATGGATCGTGGACACCATAGTTTTTGGGCGATATTTATGAAATTAATACAGAAAGTTCAATATAATATTTAGAATCTAATAGATAAAACCTCATTTAATTTAGACATTTGGTTCATTCCTGGATGTCAATTTAATTGAGAATAAAACCTAAATAACCCTCATATCGATCAAAATGTTGGTTTTATTCTGGTTGTCAATTTAATAGAGAATTAAACATGAATAATCTTATATATTCGAAAAGTACGATTATTCTCGATATTGTTAATACTGGACAACAGAGTTTTTGAGCGATAATCAAGAATTTAATACAGATTGTCCGGTAGAAAATTTAGGACCCAATAGAATAACCTTCATATCGATCAAACTTTTGGTTTATTTCTGAGTGCCAGTTTAATAGTGATAACACGTGATAAGTCTTTGATTTCACAATCTATACGAATTTTGTTTGTTCTTGACATAAATATTTCTCTATATAGACCGCCCAAAACCACTTAAACGTTTGAAAAATTTCTGCATAGGTAATTATGATTTTATTGAAAACACAATTTTGAATTCTATTTCACGAATAAGAAAACAAGTCTAGAAAAAAAAGACAAAATACATTTACTTAACATGATCATTATTTTTAGATTACAGATTCCTAAATTTTTTTTTTTATAAGCCAAAATTAATCAATTGTTATAAACAATAAATGCAAAAAACATCAAATTTTGAAATAAATATAAATAATATAAATTTATAAAATATCCAACCTATAAAATCAAAACGAACTTAAATATTATTATAATGTATAGAGGGAAATAGAAAATATGAAAATATTATGTAACAAAGTGTAACAATGATATTAAAAACCATGTTGTTCTTGAACAAAAATATGGAAATAATCAAAGCATATCTATATTATAGTATTGAATATTGTGTTAAAATATATGTATCATAAGTCCAGATTGAAAGTGGGTGTATAACCAAGTAGACTATTTTTTCAGGAGTTAGTAGCCCTTGGTAAAAAAAAACATCTTGCGGCTAATGAATTCTTATTTATTTTTTATTACTATAATAATTATATTGAGATAATTTTAAAATAATCTTACTACATAAATACTTCCATAATTGTATTTGAGAAACAAAAAAACAGTAAACAAATAAATTATACAATACTATTTTCTGATTTGCTTTTAATTATATATATATATATATATAAATTATAAAATTAAAAATATGTAATATAAAATAAATGCTTATATATTCCTAAGTTAACAACATATCAGGAACATATAATAAAAACATAATTTTATAATTTTAGATCATTTGAACGTTGTGTTTCAAATCATAATACATTAATTTGATATATTATGGTACACGGATTATATACAAATATTTTACCATATTATGTACTATTCCATTAAAATAGACATAATAAATTTATGTGAAAAAAGGTTTATACATTTTATTATTTGTTGAATGTATGCATGTCATATGCTACTCAAGTATAATCCAATAAATTATAATTTAAATCAAAATCTGGTTAAACGGAAAATTCCACATTTGCGAATCTAAACAAATATTTAAATTTTAAATTTTCGTTTAAAATATTAAAAGTTAGCATTAGATTTGTTAATTTGATCGAGGTAATATAATTATCATATTTTAATTAATTATATATTTTTAAATTTATTTTATTATATTATTATTTAATAATTATATTTATTTAAATTTAACATGAGTGAAACTGGCATCTTATATTTAATGAATAAAATTTATTTTTTATCTCTATTTAAATTTCAAATACCTAATATTTTAAATAATATAATACTCATATACGTGTAAAGTGTATTTTAGTATTTTACTGTACACATGAATGTATACATGTGTATGTATGTTACACTCATACATAAAATAAACCAAAAAATATACTTGGTAAAAATTTGATACAAGTATTGTGAGTCGATAAAATTGTCCTAATGTTCACGCAATACACTTCATGACAACATAAAATCGTATATAGAACTTGCAAAAATAATAATTAATATTATAATAATATTTATGGGCCAATCGACCGCATATTCTTTAATAATGGTCGAACACGGCTGTGTTTGAAACATCTCGTTCAGACCGATTGATGAGATGCGTTACACTATTGTTTTTATAACCATTACCTTTGTTGTTATTGATTCATGGCAAACGGACCATCGATACAATATGTGAAATCAATAAATAAAATATTTCAAACAGACGTTTAGCGAAAAATTCGTAGTTTTCTCTGAACATTTAACTTCTCGCAGATTCCACGCGTGAACGGATGTTTGGATTTCCAGTTTTCACGTTGAATACTAGTAATACTGGTCGATGATGAAACTATATAGTAACGTGATGCGATTTCCGATGTAACATTGTGCCGCACGACTACCGCGAAGTGCAGAACCACGGCGGCAGCAGGTTCATCGATCTCGCTGTCGAAGGCCGGGCAACATGACCTAAAGTCTTATGTATTATGTCACACAACACATCGACAATATTGCACGCATATTCCGGTGTTGCGACAGATGTAAGATAACGGGTAACTGGCATATGGTGGGCACGGTTAACCCATCAACATATTATTACGATACCTATACTGCATGACGTTACGGGGTTATAAACCATAATATTGTGTTCACCGCATAAATTTGATCATTGAAATAACATTGGTCTCAAAATTCATAAAAACTTAATAAACGTCGGTTGTTGATTCGAGCAAAACAATATTTACCGCACGATTGTTATCGGTTATCGTTTTCACTTGGGATATTATAGTTTGTACGAGCAGTAACTTTTGGTCCAACTGAGAATGTTCGAAATACTATATACTCTTTCTTAAGATTTTATTCTACCTGAAGCCGATTAGTATTATTATTACTGTCCAGTGTTTAATTATAATAACTGTTTTTATTTTATTTTTAATTACAGCAAGTGATCTATAAAAATGTAGATCATTCTGATCTAATTATAGCACAATTCAAAACCGTACTATACCCTACAGCAGCGTTTCCCAACTGGTGTTCCGCGGAACCTAAGGGTTCCGTGAGCCGGAGCCAAGGGTTCCGTGAGAAATTTGGGAAAATATAAAAATTATTTTTAGTTTCCTTATTCTATGATAAAATATCTTATATAATACATATTATAAACTTATAAATCCGGGCTTACACGCAACAATAAATGCTAGCAATTTATCGTAACGATAAAATTGTTTCGATTTATCGTTGTGTATAAATAGGATCTACTATAGGTATTCATTTATCTTATCTGTAGTCATTAGCGAGAAGTCGGTCAATGGGTCTCGCCACTACAAAATATTTATATATTTTGTAGTTGTCAGTCATCATTCTGCTTTGACGAAGTGAGAAACCGTTTTTTTTTTCTTACAGTGAATTTTAGTGTTCAATTTTACTATCAAGAATACTGTTTAATTTTCTGGTAAGTTGTACTGTTAAATAAAATAAGCTAAAATAATTATTTTAGGCAGCATTTTGTAATAATAATATTATTATATTATTATAATAACCTTATAATAATATTATTTGTGATTATAATGTTATAATAATATTAAAAAAAAAATGCTGCCTGGGATAAGTTATTTAAATTAACACTGAGTGCTGACGCCGACAAATCTTAACAGTTTTATGCGGCGGGCGTCAAAATTATTACATTATTATTTTTAGACTATGTGATTTAAAATGTAGTATTGCTTTTCGGAAATATTTTCAGTAGTGATACCTGTTCCTTCATATTTTTTACTGAAATGGACAAATGACTCAAAACGGGGTGATTATTATCAGTAGAGAAGACTAGTCTAACATCTACAAGTAAAAGCAGTGCTTCGTCTGTTCCATCGGAAAACTCGACTTCCCACTGTGAAGCAGCTCCTCCCCAAAAACTAAATGTTGAAAATGAAGCATCTCCAAGTAAGGAATACAATCAAATTAATTTTTCAAAAGGTAAAAAAGACGATATGATGAAGAATATTTATCGTTTGGATTTATTCCCATTGGAGTAGACATGTTTCCCGATGTGAGGTGCGTAGTTTGTGAAAAAGTTCTCAGTAACAGTTCATTGGCTCCTGCGAAGCTTAAGTGACATTTGGAATCTAATCATCCAAATCTGAAAGGGAAAGAACAGGCATTTTTTAGAATGAAGAAAGGCATTTCAATTGAAAGTGCGAGTTCTCTCACTAAGTATGTAAAAGACGAAAATGAGAAAAACACAGAGGCTTCATTTATATTGGGTTATAATATTGCACGTGCCGGAAAACCTCACACCATTGCCGAAAGTTTGATTAAACCTAGTATGATAGAAGTGGTCTCTTGTATTCTCGGAAAAGATGCGGGAAAAAAAGTTGCAGCAGTGCAGTGCTCAAACAATACGATTTCTGATCGAATTCATAAAATTTCTGACCACATTGAAGATGAGTCTGTCTTCAGATTAATTAACTGTAACCAATTTTCTTTACAAATGGACGAAAGCACCGATGTTTCTGGATTGTCCATACTACTTGTTTTTGCCAGATATACTCATGAGAAAAACATTGAAGAAGGGTTGCTTATTTGTGAAAGTTTAAAAACGCATACCATAGAAGAGGAAATTTTTGAAGTTTTAAATAAGTACTTAGTGAAAAAAAAATATCATGGCAAAAATGTGTGGATGTATGCACGGATGGTGCTGCTGCAATGGTTGGGAAGATAAAAGGTGTAATAACCAGAATTAAAGAGGTAGCTCCAAAATGTAGTAACAGCCACTGTGTTTTACATCGTCATGCGTTAGCAACCAAGAAACTTTCGCCAGATCTTAAATCAGCACTAGACGTAGTTGTTCAATGTATGAACTTTATAAAATCACGCCCCTTAAAAACAAGGCTGTTCAAGAAGCTCTGTGAGGAAATGGGGAGTGACCATCAGAATCTTCTTTTACATATAAAAATCAGGTGGTTGTCCAGAGGCAAAGTTTTAACAAGACTTTTTGAATTACGAGATGAAGTAAAAATTTTTCTGAAGGAGCATACGAAAACAAATCTTTTTGAGTGGTTTCATGATGAGAATTGGCTCATAAAGTTAGCTTACCTCTCTGATATTTTCAACAAGTTAAACGAAACAAACTTGGGTTTACAAGGAAAAGAAACTTCGATCTTTCAAGCCAATGACAAGATTAAAGCTGTCATTGACAAGTTGGATTTTTGGATAGAACTTGTACAAGAAAATGATTTTTCATGTTTCTCCAACTTAAATAAATTCTTATATGAAAATGAAAGCTCAGTGACACCGATAAATTCAGAAAAAATAAAAGACCATTTAATCAATTTAAAATCCGGATTACTTTCCTACTTTCCAAGAATAAACGAAAATTCTGATAATTTGTGGGTACAAAATCCATTTTCAATTCAGAAAAAGCCAAAAGAACTATCATCCATTGAATATGAAAGTTTGCTTGAAGTAAAATCTTCATCTGAATTGAAAATCAAGTTCGAGTCACTTAAAATTGAGGAGTTCTGGATCGCCATGGAAAGTGATTACGAACAATTGTCCATAAAAGCTATCACCGTTTTATTGCCATTTGCAACTTCCTACTTGTGTGAAACTGGCTTTTCAGCGTATACAAAGACCAAGAATAAGTTTCGAAATCAACTGAACGCGGCTCCGGACCTACGAATCCAACTTTCAGAAATAACTCCAGATTTAAAAACAGTTATGAAGAAAACTATGGAAAGATTCCAATCTTCTCATTAAATCTATTTTAGAGTAATAAGAGACAAATATTAAATTTTAAGCTTTGATATGATCATTTGTATTTTATAATACTGTGTTATAGTTATAAACAAAATATAGTGTTAAAACCGTCTTAATTATGTTTTTTTTTAATTTTATTAATGACACTTATATGCCGGAAGTGTCCAAAAACCCACTCATTTCAGTGTACAAAACATATATTTGCATTACTATACTTATAGAAAAAATATGGGGTTCCTCAAAATGTTCAAGCTCTTGCAAGGGTTCCGCACGTAAAAGAAGTTGGGAAACGCTGCCCTACAGGCATACACGATAAAAATATTATTATTCGGTATAAAATTAGTTTCGTTTATAATGCCTACTACAGTGATCGTTGAAATTTTTCTAAATATTATACTGTATACAAGCTTACGTATACTGCATGTAATCTGGTCCTAAATTATGACAGTTTATTATATATTATGTTTTGGAAAATGTAACAATTTTTTAATAATAAACAAAATAATATAAATAAATAGACTCCGTTAATCACTACGATGAGAATGTCCACAACTCGGTTGTCAACGCCACAGTGTATCGGACATCTGCCTAACAGATATTATAAACTTTCTGGTCCATAGGTCAAAATATCTAAAAAACAAGTAAATCACGGTTGATAACCCAATTGAAACTAAATTATTTTTCTATTAAGCAGAACCAACAATAAAACAATAATATTATAAATAATGGTTTTTTCTTTAGTATTCAATCCGTAGATTGGTCTACAATAAATGTTCTCTCCATGATTCTCTGTCTTGTGCTTTATCTTTGAGTTTTTTGTACGAACCGACTCTTGCATCTTTGTTTACCTGACTTATATAATACGTTCTTGGCCTACCTCTTCCGCATTTCCCTTCTATCATACCTTCCAGTATGATGCTATGGAGTTCTTCATTATGTTTTAACGTATGACCTATCATATGCCATCGCCTTGATTTTAAATTATTTAGCTATATTCTTTTCTCTTTGACTAAATCTAATACTTCTTCGTTTGTCTTCAATGCCGTCCATTTTATTTTCTCCATTCTACGCCAACACCACATTTCAAAAGCTTCTAAAGTGGTTACATCTTTTTTGTTCAACGCCCATGTTTCACAACCATATAATGCTGTAGTTCATACGTATATTTTAATTAAGCGTTTTCTCGTTTTTAACAGGTACAAATTATATGTAATAATAATCTCGGTGACTTATGACTTCTTTCTTATTCATGCTATACAAATATTATCATGATAGCAGAAACGATTAATTATTTGTAAAGATTTAAAGAATAAATCAATTCAAAAATATAAACTATTCATGTAAGGCTCCAATTTTATAGATTTTATTTACACATACGGAGCTTTACTAACATTTTAAGTTCATAAACAAATTACGACTTAAACATAAAAAAAAAAAATATAGGATTAATATTTGATTACTCTCCACCGATAATAATATACGCTGTAACACTTTTATTCAAAAAATTGTCTATGCTCTAACATTTACCACAAATTCATAATTAATCTTAGGTGCTTTATTATTCTTACCTAAAAAACATTGGGTATAACTTTCAAGTACCAAAAATGACAGAAACTTTACTTAAACATTTGATATTGTTTATGTATCAGAAAACAATCATTACCTGAAACAAAAACAGAAATAAAACTTTGAAATAATAATTCAAAACCAGTATCAAATTAAAATTAAACATGAATAAAAGAATAATAATAATTGTTAGTTCATAATTCTTATATTACTGTATTCCTACCCCTTAGAGTATTGTTTATTTATTGATTTTTATAACAATTAATATATATATTATTATTATTATTATTATTATTATTATTATTATTATTATTATAATAAATAAATAAAAATAATTATAAAAATCATAAAATATTATACTTATATATCCTATAAACAATGCATTTATAATATATACTGGTCAAATAAGTCAATCATTCAAATAAAACATAACAATACAATTACAATTACTTCCTATTAATTTGATAACTTTGTAACTGTCTTTATATTAAGTTTATACTAAGTATTTATTAATTCATTGATTACGCAATTATATTTTAAAGTAATCTCTTCCGCATTAATGTTTTATCACACTGTACAGAATATGTTGTATAATATTTCAATAGATTTAATCAACTTCAAATAATAAAACCCAACATTTTACTCTCTTTGGAATTCACTCACATCTTTGTATATTTTAAAACCAATGAAAAATAACACAACATTTTATTTTAAATGAAAAAATTATATTTTAAAAACAAAATATTATATTGCATACAATATTTGAAATATTTTTTAATCACTTATTTATGACGCATAAATGGTAAATTTTTTTTTAAATTTTTTATAAATTTATTTCATAAGTTTTCATATAAATATTTTGTTTTATAATTTATCCATCTAATGACTTTTAAAGATATATATTAATTAAAAAATAAGAGCATCTTTTATGTTTTATTATTACAATAATAATTGTTTGCATTTCTTATTAAATTTAATCGACTAAAACTAATTCTTTATGATAACATTATAAGTAAATCTACTATCGTCTAAAAAGAAAATAAATATTATTCTTTAACCTTTTATAATATTTATAATTGTTAGGTTTACTGTAATAAATTCACTGTATATTATAAACGAGTAAAAACAAAAAACAACTAAAAAAAATAATAATAATAATAACAGACAGGTGTTTAACAAAAAAAAAATAAAAAATAGAGTATCGAAGCACCTGCGTCCTTACCACATTGCCTACACACAATCTACAGGCATCGGCTATCAAGTAGAACAATAGCAGAACATTTCATAGTTATCAGCAGAATTTGCATTAATAGGGTCAAATTTAGTCTTGTAGGTCGTTTCGATTATTTAAAACTTGATTTACAATTTAAAATTTAAATATTTATGATTTTGTTTGAAGTTTTATAAAGTCAAAAGCAAAATGATTATTTTTAAAACCATTATTGTGGAAATAAAGAATACTTAATTGTTAAATATAAAATGTAACTAAAAATATAATAACGAAAAATTCATATTTTTTAAATTGAATGATTATTTTTTTCTATATAGTTTTTTCCAAAATGAGAGGGTTTTTTTTTTTTTTTGAGTATGTTTTTTAATTAAAGTTTTAACTTTTTGATAAGTGTGTATAAGGCTTAAGTATGAGAAGTTTGAAAAGCAAACAAGGTTTAACGATAAAGGGTTTTACCAGAATGAAGAATCCAAAAAAAAAAATAATAATAATATTTATCAAATGCACAATATTTCACTGTCGTGTATAAAGGTTACTTTTCTCGCTAGACCAAAACAAGTATTATCACCCACGAGAAAATGTAAAACAAAGCGTTTGTTAAAACTATTATTGAAATTCATATGGGAAAAATGTTTTATTTCCCCCCATGATGTCTAACTACTACAGAATTATAAACGATTATAGATTCATACTGCTCTTACTATCAAATATATATGGGCACAATCATATTATAAATTTACACTAATACATTGAATTAAATATTTCACAGAAAAGTAAATAAGTTTATTGAAAATCAAATTATTTAAATCAAAATGCAAATTAAATGTGACCGTACGAATTAGGCTACAAAGCTTAGAACCATTCCTATGTTATCATCGTCGACGGATATTTTGTAATATAATAACATATTATAGTTCACCGGTAAATAGGTCAGTCGATATAACGAACGAAAATAAAATCAGGAAGTACCTATTAAAATAAAGCTTTTTTTTTTAGTGCAAAATACTGTTCAATATTAAATTTAGATAGGAACAACTAATACTAGGGTTACAATATACATCCATAATATCTATTTATCTCTAAATTATCATATATATTGTCGCAACTCCGAATGCAATAATTTAGAATTTCAACAACATTTACCTGCAAATCGACGAAAAAAAATCAAATACGAAGTAGGTATTTTAAGTATATATAGGTGCAATGTGTTACAATGTTCATTTTACATACGCACAACTATTACCAAAATAATAATAACCCATATCTTAATCATTCAAGTTAACAATTTCATTCATATGGTAAAGTTATCAATGTCCGAATATTAGTTTTCAATCAACCGTTATCAGTATATTGATTTTCTAAATTATATAATATTATACTGACAAATTATACTAAACTACGCAGTGATAGCAAGTTTCTGTCCGTTCACACACAAACGTACAGAATAATAGATTTTAAGTGCATGTTATTTCAGTCATAATAAATTATTTTTCGGTAATAATAAAATGTGGAAATTGTGCATTTGAAAAAAATGTATAAACAATCTGAATACTTTAACCGTCATTAATTGTAACAAAAGAAAAAAAAAATAATTACTGCTCAAATGAAAACTTAATATCTATGGAAATTACTGATTAAAAAATGTTTATGTATTAAAATTCACATGACCGTAAAATCAAACTACTAAAAAAGTTTAATTTCTAATATACCTACATAATTCAGTTTAGGTAAGTCAATATCAAATCAACATAATATGCAAACTCTTGTGAATCATATAAACATTTAGGATAAATAACGACTGTCAAATTTTAGCCTAAATATTTTCTTCGTGTATATTTATTTAAATAATTGGTTCGTGGATTACTATTTAATGTTTTTAAAACGTATAATCTTACATAATATATGTATATTAAATAATGAAATTGTATTAAAGAAAAATAAAGTGCATGCCTGTACAATAAATGATCATGTGCATAAAAGTTTATTAAAAAGATATTATTATTATTTGAAATAGATATTGAGGGCTACAATCACTTTTAAAGCACCTTATATTATGCTCGTATTATGTTAGCAATTTATAACAATCCAAATATTTTAATAACGCTGTAAAGATAATACCCTAAAGGTGAATGAAAAAATGTTATATGCTGTCAAAAGTTGTTAGTTTATTTTTTTATTTATCCCTTTAAATATTATATTATTATTTTTTATTAATTTTTTTTTTTTATTATTATTATTTAATACGATAATACAATACATAATTTATTATAATGACGCAAATAATATATAAGTAAAAGTTATAAATATTAATTAAATAAATTATATTATATTATAATTATTTTAAATATAATTTGGTATTAATTCTACCTTAGCTATATAATTTAAAATAATGTGATTACAAGGAACTTTTAAACACAAATTAGGGAGATATATTTAGAAAACTTAAAAAGCATTAAAAAACATTTAAAACACATGACCATAGTCGATTTATTTTATAGTTTATATATAATTATCAGTTGTTTTTTTTATTGATATAAAGATTTGGCTACAGATAATTTAAACAATTGTAAACATCACATAATAATGATACATTTTTGGTCCTTGGTCTTGGATATATTGTTACACTTAAAATCATAAGATATAGGTAAAATAATACAACAATGAATAACAATAAAATAAAAAATCAACTGTTTACGTAAAAACAGTTTACTTACTCTTTTAATGGTTCATCCCTTAACAGTAAAGCAAATTTGTTTAATATTCAAAATTTGTTCTTGACAACCGACAGAACCATTTACCAAATAATAATAATAGAAAATAACATTTACTTTACGGTGACTCACATATTTATTTCACCAGACAAGTAGTTTTATATAAATGTTTACACAAATATTATATTGGATCACGAAAGTAAACACTATTATTATATATTATTGTTCTTTGATTTTTAAAATATTCATAAATAGCCTACAACAAAATGGTAGGTATATATTGAACATTATAAAACTCAATAAAGCGTTTCGTTTAAGTAGATCCGGTGACTTTTATGAGCTGGTTGGCAAACGGTTGATAATGGCGTTAACACTTTTCACCAATAAACAAACGATCATCATTACAGTGATTGATTATGGCCTAATATTTGTATTTATTGTGTTTATTGTTTTCATCCATATAGCATATCATAAACAATACTATCCAAAGATATTTCACTGCCAAAAATGACATGTCAAGTGCATATATCCTCAAGATGTTTTGGGGTTATGTGAGTATTGATATTCGAGTGGATGATTTGTACTAAATGTAATGGTGTTATTCAAAATGTTTGTTCGACAGTTATTCATTAACTGAATAATATAAAATGCTAATATATCAAAGATAAATTTAATTAGAATAATATTTAATGCATTTAACACAATATAAAAATAAACATAGATACCTTTGAAAGAAATTAATTGAATTTTACCCGCTACAACATGAAGTACTAACAAAAATAATCTATACAAAAAATTTACACTGTAGATATTTTATTACTTAATAACACGAAGTACTTTATATACTTTATTATTTAAAGAGAACGGTATTATTTTCATAATATTTTATTAATTTAAATTTGTAATGCCTTAAAAAAAAATGATGTACTGATAATAATATATTTAAAATATTTAATGTTTAAATCAAAACACTCTTCACTATGCTCTTAGAATAAATAATGTTTTATTAATAATTATCCAATTAATTTTTTCATACAACCAACCATATTATATTTTATATTAATATTTAGTTAATATAATAATATTATTATATAAAATAATATATTATTCAAATATATTTCTTTCGATATTTCTACAATAAATTTCAATATAGTAAATACCATGCACGTAAATTACAATTGGTGACAATCTCTCACCAAAGGCAGTTGTTTCCTGTCCAAGTAGAGAGACTGCCCGTGGCCGGGTTCGAACTAGCGGCGGTACGTATCTCGTAACCGACGCTTTAGTCCACTCGGCCACTCCGTCCCCTATTAATAATTAAAAATGAATCATCAGATATACATATCTTTTTTTAGAGTCGCGTTTACCTGACGATGAATTTTTAATTAGTAACCAGCTGTACATTACAAATATAATAATAATCAATTATTATTGTAATTATTTACTAAGCGTTTATTTATTTCTATATATAAACTATTCACATATACATATATAAGTATTAACCATTTACTATTTTTATTTTATTTTTTATTATTTCATTATTTATTATATATATATACATAATTTATAATTTAAATTGTCTTTACTCTACTGTATTATACTATATTTGTATTTATATCTTATACAGCATAAAACAATATGCTCCACAATAAATGCTATCTTTTTAACATCAATTTTATTTTTGTTTCAAAGCAATAATCATCAAAATAAATTATTTATTTGTAAATAATATGAATATTTTATTATCAATGCAATTAGAAAAATAAATTCTAATGAATAAGATCTTAACCCTTAATTAAATAATTAATATTAAATAATTTATCTCAATATATATTTATCAATGTATTAATATGCATATTAAAACAATTACATTAACGATTGACATGATATTATTATTAATATACAACTCTATCCCTTTCAGCCAGTCAAATTAAACATATTATTTGCTTATTAATCATTATTGAAATAGTATCTTGTCATAAAAGTAATTTTTTTACTCGCCAAATATTCAGAAAATTAAATTATGTAATGATAAAAAATACAATGAATGTAATTAAAATTAAAAAAATGTTATTAATCACGTTGAGTTTACAACTAACGGTCCTATTATATGTAAATTTAAACAGTTATTTGATACTTTGATAACATTTGCATAGGTCTACATCTAATGTGGTTCAATATAAGTATATTTAATTAAACGTGCATGACATTCAATACATTATATAGTCTTAAGAAGCATAAAGATTATAATGTTTCTAATTTATATTTAATATAATACGTACCTACTTTAACAATGGAAATAATGATTGACATCAAATTAGTTTATCTTTCAAAAAAAAACAAACATTAATAATATTTTATTAGTATTAAAATATTTTTATATATTATATATTCAGGCTTGTAAGTGCTCGAGTAAAAGTATTTGAATTAAAGTATTCAAATACTTTTCATGTTCTCAAACATTTATTTTAAAATTTTGGAAAAATTACTTGAACATTGTATTTTAAATAATTTCACAGAGTATCTATATAAAAAATCAAATACTATTTTCAAATACTTTATTTACAAACTTTATTTCAATTATATTACATTAAAATAATAAATTAATTTACCAATTATATATTTATATTATATTAATACAATTTATCAATCTTTTATCTGGGCTATATAAATAAAATCAATATTTATGTGTGACATAATATTAAAATGTGCTGTACTAAGCTGATACTACTAACCTATTCTAGACTGTTATATTACAAATACCAGAACTTGAGAATCCTATTTATAGTATACAACATTATACACTATAATAACATATACTATATTACTACACATATAAATTAAAATTTAAAAACAAAATTGGAAATTCGTTTTATTTCCATTTTCCAATCACATTTTAATACTGATTTATGGCCAATGGGAACTCAGAACTATTTTGATCGTTGCGGCCATATAAGACATGAATATTTTTTAAATTCTTAAAATGTAAAAATGTTATGTTTTTGAAAATATTTATGAATACTTTTTTGAAATATCTGTATTTGTATTTGTATACTTTTAAAAAATATCTTTTAAAGACTATATATATTAGTGATATCATTGATTATATTAATGATGTAAGTTATATACAATCAATGGTAATATTCGTATTAGTGAATTCAAAATGCTAAAATATGTTTGTATTTTCGATTTCAAACAATTTATAAGACTTAAAAATAAATAACTTCATTAACTTACATAAATTATTTGTTGAATTAAAATTATAATATGTTATACACAGACATAGCTTATTTAAATAATTTATTGTAAACATGTAATTTATGTAAGTTAATGAAGTTATTTATTTTTAAGTCTTATAAATTGTTTGAAATCGAAAATACAAACATATTTTAGCATTTTGAATTCACTAATACGAATATTACCATTGATTGTATAAGTATGTACAATATTTATTTTTATTATTATTTAATTTGAAGTGCCAATAACCTAACCAGAGGTTCATTCACTATTTACACCCATAAATATAACAAAAACACATTTTCAATAAAATCATTAGTTTTCAACAATAACATAATTAGCTATGATCAAAACGCATAAGTATACGATATATTATTTAATATATAAATAAATATATAAAGATTATATTTTCAAAAAATTAACATAGTACATCTTATAATAACAAATTTGTTTCTAGAGAAACAGAATAAGGATTTCATATAACTAAGTATATCACTAATCACTGAAGCCAACTAACACTAAGTAAAATATATATTTTAATGTTTATCGAACTGGTTAATATTTTAAAACACATAAAATAAGTTATTAACAAACGTATTTCTACGCCCCTTAAGGAGTTTTTAGGATTTTTTTGAATCTTAAAAGGTTTTTGTTCGATAGTCCTCATCAAAAGTGATAAGCGAATTTGCATATTACCATTATATCTCGCAGTAAACAAAGAAGTATACATCTATGATATGTATTTTTTTATTTTTTTATTTCCATTATGTTTTCTTGAACCATAATATATAATATTTGAAAATCAATATATATATATATATATATATTATAATATAGTATATATAGTTATACATTACATTATTACAGCGTTGATACATTTTTTTTTATATTATACAATTATACATACAAAATTCACTTATATAAGCCTAAGGATGTGTCCACTAGACTAATGGAGAAAAACTGGTTCGAAACGTTTCTCATCGTTCATTACCATAATAATGTAATATACATTCACACTATTGCGCTAATGGGAATATAACGTCGATTATAATATTATAGTATATGTACATAAAGTATGAATACTCGCATATTAAATGTATGTGCAGTATAACTATATTCATTAAATTAAAAATTACCAGTTATACGAGCATCACGTATATTCATTTTATTATAGTTGAACCATTCTATAGAGTCTATACATATGACCAATTTTGATGAGTATACATATTAATTCTATATATTTTTTCCAAAATATTTTTTTGCAACTAATCCAATTAGTCAAATTATTAAAATTATATATAACATGGGATAATGTTGATATTGAGATAAAAATGGCTATTTTACATAAACCTATTACACACCAAGCCCGTTAAATTAATTGTTAAGCAATTACCATTTATTTAGAATAAAAAAAAAGAAAATAATTTATTAAATTTGTACATTTAATTTTTAAACAATAACTAACAGTTGGATCTTTGTGATGTCTTACAAATATGGCTATATTATTTAACAAAACTATTAATAATTCTTAACCAAAAATAAATGTATTTACAGGGAAATTAAGTATTTTTTACATCAAAATAAATTATACTCGATTTACTTAAAAACACTTTATAAAAATACATATAGTTTCTTACTATAACTTTAATCAAATTTTGCATGAAATATGAATAATTATTCAATTATGCTATACATTTCTAACATTTAAAAACTATTAATTTTAATTATCAAAAAAATATTTTTAGGATGCATTAAATTTTATAAAACATAAATTCGATATATTTTTTACACTGCAAATAAACAATTATGATACCAATATCACATTAAAAAAAACGCGGGCATGATTTTAAGAAGTTTAAAATATATTCGGTTACTTATTAACATATGTAGCTTACACCGGTAATTCCATCAAAACCACTTTTATGAACCTAAAAATTATAAGTAGGTACATCGGTATCCCAAATTTTAATATTTCACTAGTCATAGATTATTTTTGTTAACATTCTCACAAAATAAATTATAGAAACATGAAATACAAAAAAAATAAATATGAAACAGCCCTTAGATTGAATTTTTCAACTAGTATAGTGATAAAACCAATCTAAGATATACTAAAAACATAATAATATTGCAGAAATTAATAGGTATTGGAAAAAAATAGAATTACAAATACAATACAACCATGAATTTTATTATATACTTAAAACATAACTCACAACATTTAGAATAAATCTATTTCTAACTAAAGAAGGAATTTAAAAAAAAATATCACACACTTCTGCAATGGACATATGCCAAATGTGTTATTAATAACATGTGCATCATTTGGCACAAGTCAAACTATAGAAATCTAAAATAATAAACAGTAAAATAAAGAAATAACATTTTAATTAGAAATTATGTTTTTTTTTTTTTAGTTTTTGAAATTCACCGTAACTTCCAATTATAACTGTATAGAACTGAAGTATATTGGTATACGAGTATATCTATCAGGGTTGATAATATACGCGTATAAAACGTTTTATACGTTAAAGCCCGTTCACACGATCCCGAATCGGTGGTTTTGCCGTATCGTTGATTTTACCGTATAAGCCAGTGTCAATATAATTTAAATGCGTATGATCAGACGATACGGCATTTTATTGGAGACGGTAAAGTTACCAATTAGGTCGATTTTGTGGTTCGGTTTTGTCACTGCAAATGGTTTTCAGTCGTACGGTAGAAAAACCGATTCGGCTTATCATGGCAATGTATTTGTATACACTGCGTTCAGACGATTCGATATTTTGACCGATAGTGCGTCATTTTTCGTCTGTGCGATTTTCAAATAATTATTGCTAGTAATCGTTTTTGTGTTTTACAATTTAATAAAATTACAAGTGTTTCAATTATAGCTAATTTAATAATTTAAACACTAATTATTAGTTATTACATTTTTAGTTATAAGTGAGTAAATTCATAATTTAAGTACAATGAATGATATAAATATAGATATGCTTATATCATTGGTCAAAGCAAGATCTGCATTGTGGGATAAAACATTCCAAAAAAATTTAAAAAATTTGTTTCGACTTGTCGTAATTGACAAATCAGTGTATTAAAAGAGCCCAAAATATTTCTTTGTCTCACAATAGGATGTACCCAGAATCTTCGATTTGAAATTCGTATCTGTTGACGATACTTGCGATACAATTGTAAATGTATTGAAGTCCATCTTCACGTGTCATGATGCGTATAGATATCAAGATATACGTTTTAGATATCAAGTTAGGTTTTTTATTCTTATACTTAGTAAAAAATTATATATTAGGTAGGTAATATATTACAATATAATTATTTATAATTCTAAAAAAATATTTTTATTTGCAATTTTCTTATTCTTTCAAATAGGTACCTAAAAATAAAAAAACAAAAATATTACCACAGACACAAAATATAATATATTATTATATTCCTATTCATATTGTAAAGAAAAATGTATATGTTGTCAAGTTAATATGGAATATTTGTATAAAATAAAATAATTTATATTTCCTTTGACACTTCTATTCTTTATTAAATAATACATATTAAGAAGAAACAATTACTTGTGTACAATTATTTAAGCTGAAATATTAACATTATAAATTTTAATTATAATTATTTACTATATAGTATACCAATTAATATTATTTTGATGAACTTTCTGTTTTTTATTTTAATTTAAGTGAGTAGTTAATACTTAATAATTTTCTGAAATGTTTTGGATTAAAACGGTTCTGGAGTGAATTGTGAATGTATGACCAGTTTAAAAACACTATCTAACTGGGCAGTTGACGCTGGTAAATTTAATAATTTATTTGCCAATCCTGTTAATTCTGCAGGATGCTTATTTTTGTTTATTAGTGATTTTATTATTATACCGTATACAACGCATATAATTATGAGTTTTATACTATACGATTTATACGTTTTATACGTACGTATAATACGTGTTTTATACTATACCGTATTATACGTTCCAACCCTGATATCTATGTTTTAGATTCTGAACGAAGTGAAGAATGTATTGATTTTACAATGATGTGTTTTGTTTTGTTTTTTTTTTTTTTTTTTTTTGTCTAACGACACCTTTTTTGGCAGTAAAAATGCTTCGATTTGATTATGTAGCAAATTTTCTGAAAGGAAAGTGAATGTAGATGGTACTTTGGCTAGTCTAAAATCCAACTTTTCAATACTTTTTAAAAAAATCGAAAAAAACAATAAAAAAATTACGAAAAAACGGGAAATTTTAGGCAAAATCACGTTTTTACAAATTACATTTTTTTAAAATGCTCTAACTCAAAAACGAAAAATCGCAACAACTTGAAATTTTAACCAAATCTTTATATTAATGTTTTCTATACATGGTTAAGTTTTCAATGTATTTTAACATATTTTGACTTATTTATAGACAATTTAAATTTTCGATTTTTGTAAAATTTTTGTTTTTAAACATCTATAAAATTTAATTGGCTGACCAAAACTCTTGAAAATTTAATACAAGGTTTATAATAAGTTAAACTTATCGTAACTAAAAAATATCGGTGATCGGTTTACTCAAATTTTTTTTATAAGCCCTTAAAGCTCAAATTTGTATAAAATGTGTAAAAATCACGATAATTTGCAAGTTATTTTGTAGATAAAAATTCATAAAATTTTTTCTGTTCATACTTAAGGTTCAAAATTTTAACACTAGGTTATCTATAAGCTATTCTTCAAAAATCTTTAAAAAAATTTCTTCCGGACTTAGAGGAAAACATTTTATGACAGTTTGAAATTTAAATAATTACGAAAGTGCATAAAATAGCGTTTTTAAATATTTTTAATTCAAAAAGTATAAGTCGCAGATTTTTGAAATTTTTACCTGCTGTTAAGATTGGTATTTCCTTTATGTCATATTTTTTTCAAAATATTATATTGATTTTTAAGCCACTTATAGGCATTTATATTCGATTTTTTTACATTTTATTTTTATAATCGGTGATAAAAAAAATTTGGCTGGTACAAAATACTTGAAAATTTAATAGAAGATTCCACAGAAGTAGTTCTTAATGTCATTCAAAAATTATTAAAATCAATTTTTCGATTTTTCTAAATTTTTTGTTTCAAAATAAAATATACTTATTACAATATTTATAAATAACATTGTATTATATTCTAGACAAACATATCATCTCTGTTCAGAATCGTTTTTCGTATACAATGATACCTATCATTGAATTCAAATTTAACAAATCCATTATAATGACCTATCCTATGAAGAGTCGCACTTCACCCCAAAGTGTACAGCAGAGCGAGGCCCATCCGGTTCTTTTTTTTTGTGTCTGTCGACACGATTTGGGGCAGTAAATATGCTTCGATTTCCTTATGTAGCAACTTTTCTGAAAGAAAAGTGACTCTAGTTGGTACTTTAATACTGGTGGGGGTCAAAGGTAAAAAAAATTCAATATTTTTTAAATGCGACGGGAAAAACCCTAAAAAATTAAGGGAAAAACGGGAGTTTTTAAGCAAAACCAGTTTTCGACAAAATCAAATTTTTATTTTGCTATAACTCAAAAACTAATCGATGTAAATACTTGAAATTTTCACCAAATGTTTAGATTGGCGTTATCTATACACCGTTAAATTCTCAAAGTATTTTGATTTTTATTGAGTTATTTATAGACAATTGAAATTTTCAATTTTTTTAAGTATTTTTTTTAAAAATAACGATTAAATTTTTTTGGCCGGCCAGAAAATCTTGAAAATTTAATACAAAGTTTCTTATAAGTTGTTCCTTAACTGATAAAAATCTAAAATCGTAAGTCACAAATTTTTTTTATAAGTGCTCAAAGTTCCAATTTATACGAAATATGTAAAAATTGCGAAAATTTGAAAATAATTTTGTGGTTGAAAAATCGTAAATTTTTTTTTTTTTATAACTAAGTTTTGAAAATTTGGTACAAGGTTTTTCATTAGTTTTTCTTCAAATATCTGTAAAAAAAAACTCTACCGGATTTAGACAAAAAAATTTTATGAGAGTTTGAAATTTAAATTTTTACAAAACCACGTTAAATACCACGTTAAATAATGGTTTAGCCTCAAACGATTTTTGCTATTTGTTTTTATCCAAAAAGTATAAGTTGTAGAAACTTGAAAATTTTATCAGTTGTTTATATTGGCATTTCCTTTATGTCATATTTTTTTCAAAATATTATATTAATTTTTAAGCTTATAGGCATTTAAAATATTCAATTTTTTTATATTTTATTTTTATAATCGGTAATAAATACTTGAAAATTTAATAGAAGATTCTACAAAAGTAGTTCTTTTTGTCATTCAAAAATTATTAAAATCCATAGGCACAATTTTTTTTTTATAAGCGTTTGAACAGCGAATATTGACATAAAATTACATGTAAAATATCATATAATATATAATATTCTAGACTGACAAACTATGTCACTGTATGCAACTGCCAACCCATCCTAATTGAAAAATATATTTATCGTTTCAAAATAAAATATACTTTTTACAATATTTATAAATAACAATGTATTATATCCTAGACAAACATATTAACTCCATTCAGAATCGTTATTCGTATACAATGATATTTACCATTGCATTCAAATTTAACATATCCATTGTAATAATGACCTATCCTATAAACGAGGTGCACTCCACCCCCAACTGTACAGCAGAGCGAGGCCCATCCGGTTCTTTTTTTTTTAATTCTTCTAATAATTCTGCAATTATATAAGACATCACATGAATAAATTTAACATTATAACAAAAGTTCGTCGAATAAGTCTCTATATAAGTTGATCTTTCGTCCATTCCTTTGGAGATATACTCAATAGGTGTTTACCTAATACATCGATACGATAACCAATTCATTAAATTAAAATATAGTATTTTAAGTATGAGTTAGAAATAACTGCTTTCAACATTTTTATTTTGATACACAATTGCGATAAAAAAAAATTATTAAATATGTAATTTGTATTATCTATAATACAATAATATTAGTAAACATTTTAATTTAATTATTCTGGTTATTTTTAAATGAAATCATCCATCTAAGATTCCACTTTTTATTTAATATCCGAGTAGTTGAAATTAAAAAAAAAGTTACTCCAAAGAATAATCAATGATGACAAAAGCAAAATATAAAACAAAAAATAATGTTCCTATCATCAACAAGTCCATTACATTCTATCTTCCCAATCTTTTCTCTCTTCTTTTAATTCTTATATCTTAAGTATTTTTAGGGCTGTTTCCCTTATATAAATGTTAACTTGTAATTAGGAGCGGTTACTCAATTATTAGTCTTTACAACATAATTTTTGTATTGTAGTGATTTATTTTTAATAATAGAAATTCAATTTAAAAATAATAATAAAAATTAACATTATAAAAAATGACCAATTATTTCACTGCTATCAACAATCAAATTTTACTTTCAATATAAATTTTATAAAAATATAATATGCTATAAGCCCGAATTTATTTTTTTTCCTTTTATATAATTTGATATAATTTAAAGTAGGTAGTAATTACTGGATTACTATTATTGTATGAAAATGAAAAAAAAATAAAATATGGAAATACTCGTATAACTAATAGTTTATATATAATTAAACGCGTAGTAATAGAAAATAGATACATCAATAAAATTAATTCAAAATATTTGAATATGAAACATCATTGATTTTAAAGAAGTCGAATAAGACAGGCTATGTGTATCAAAAACAGAATGTGTACAATATGACCTAGTTGTTTTTGGAGGACACAAGAAGATCGATAATTTGTCTTGCAAACCTACGCCATAGTGCGAACACATCATGAATTTCTAACTAATACTGAACTCTTAATATTGTTAATTTTTATTAAAAAACACGCTAATATTTTTAAGCTAATTTAAAAATACTCAATTGATCTAAAAATTAAATTCAAATTAAATTTATATATATATATATATATATATAAATAATTTTAATAAAATATATATAATATATATAATAAAATAAATATTTTATATAATTAATCGTAAACAGTTAATACTATAGTTATAATATTAAAGGTTAATATTTCCATTACTTTAAGTCGGGAAAACTTTACTATTATTAATAACATATATTACTTCAAATAAAGGATGATAATTTAAACTTAAATAATATAACAAAATACATTTGTAGAAAATTATTAAATTAATAATGATTCATGAGATATAACGTATTTTATATAAGTAGGTTGTAGTGTTAAATTATAACACATACCTATTATTATAATTCAAAAAATTAATTAGTAAATACTTAGTAAATACAATGTCAAAATTAATCACAACTAGTTTAGATAATTCATATAATATTAAATTAAGATATAACAAAGTGTTTGGACAGACTATCATAGAAAATACAACACTAACTAAATGCAATGCAGTACATTTATCGTACTATATGTTATTGATAAATTTAAATATACATATGTTTAATATTTGCGGTACCAGAATATTTTAAATAACGTCGGTAATCTGAATAAGAATATTTTTTTCCTCCTATGAATTTTTAAAAATTTTAATTATCTATTAAATACAACCAAATTAAATTATAATTATTATTCCTATATGACTATTTAGGATTCTTAAAATGTAAATATATTATGCAAAGACAAGATATAGTCATAGAAATCTAAGTATAAAAACTTTATTGGCTAATCTTGAATTTTTATAACATTCTAAGAGAAAATTAAATGTAAAAACTATTTGTCAAATATCATTAACAGAAATAACTACAAAGTTATTCAGTAGACAATGGTACTAGGATAATATAATAAATTATAATATATATAAAGAAAATAATGTAATATATTAACTCATGAAATAAAAATCGTTTAAATCAAAATATGAACAATGCTTAGTTGAATAAAAACTTGATACCTACTTAAAACTGTTACTTCAACAATTAAATAGAACCGTATATCAAATGTAAAACTGCTATAATCAACAAAAAAATTTAATTTAAAATATTTGAATTTTCTTTTGAACAGTTTCGTTTTCCTCACATCATTTTTATACATAGATACCCAGAGTTTAAAATCCACAGAAAATTTTAAAAAAGTAAATAATTTAGTTACAACTCGAAAGTAAAATTTTTAAATATTATAAAAACCAAATCTCCAATACAAAGATCTTTGAATTAATATTTATTACAGATTGCATCTACCAATGATTATAAGTATATATTTTCATAATTTAAATTTTATAATAAAACATTATAAATAATTTATTATAACCTACAACAACTCAATTGAAGAGTTTTTGTAACAATAATAGTAACTATAATACAGAGTTTACCACAACATTTATTATTCTATCATACAAATTTCCTATTTTATCAATATTTAACATTGTAGTATAATAATCGTACATAAAAATATTATTAAAAACAATATTAACAATTTTAAATTGATAGTGAGCCTTTTTGCACAAAATGCATTGAAAACTGTTATATACTAATAGTTATACATATTTATAAGAAATTTTAACTGTACAGAATACAACTTCCGTTGATTATTGTGAATTATAATATAATAATACACTTTAGATACCTAAATTTTAATTTGTATAATAATGAAATAACAATAAAATGTTTACTTATCTAGCATCTGTATATACAAATTCTATTTAAATTATGGGAAAATAAATTACACAAATTGATTATTTTACTAAACCTCGTAAACAAATATAAAAAAGTATTATTTATTTTTCCTAAGAATTTCATCAAAATATATTCATTATTCATTGTTGATGCAAAATATAAAAAAATCCAAAATGTTATACAATGTTTGATATTCTTTCATAAGAAAAATAAACTTTTTCAAATTATTTTTAATAATGTGAGGTAAGTAAAATAAAATCGAATTTTTAATACTACAGTTATTTTAACCAAGGTTTTAAGTAACACGATTTGCATATATATATATATATATATGAGTGTTTTTGTGAGTTGGAGAGTTATTATGCAGAAAATAACTCTCCAACTCAAATAATAATTACTAATTACCTACTTCTCTTTAGTATAATAAATTTAAAAATAAAATAGGTTTGTAGTTTTAACTTCCACCGATTTTATTCACACTTTGTATCTCTCTTTACACACTACTATTACATATATTTTTTATACATATATGTATATTTATGTTGTATTAAATATATAAGTATATTTTATTTACTTATAAATCTTCATACTAAAGAGAGCGTAACAACTATAATGTATTGTATATTTTACTATTTGTATGGTGAAAAAATCATTACCATAACAATCTATAAGAAATGCAAATATAAAACACTATAAAATTAAGTTAAGATGATTTTTAATTATTCGTTTCTTTTTGTCATAATTTTTAAAATTACAGTAAAAAATTATTAATTATACTACGAGAATATTCAAATAATAATATAAATATAATTACCTTAAATATATTTGTTTGATATTATAATTGATTTAAAATGTTCTGAAAAATCATACGGAGCTCACATATTAATATAATATTTAGTTTATAAAAGACACTGTTCTTTTTATCTTACCGTGTACTTAAATCAATATGTATTTTAAGTTAAGTTTAAAATTAATCATATTAATCTCTTAAACTGTTTAAAATGTATATGTATATACATCATATATTTATCAATTAGTACGCAAGTAAGATATACATTATCACAACGTAACGTGTAAGTCCGGTCATTGTCCACAACGTTTTTTGTTAAATATATACAAATATTTGTCGTTATATTTAGTATACTTTTAATTAACATTAAACTGTAATCACTATACAATTATGAAATAAATATAATAACTATTTATTTTTCTATAAATAACATTAAAATGATTCAATCACTTTTTTAATATTCAAACAGTATTTTTGAATTAGACTAATCTAATGATCTAAGGCATGTTTTTTTTACAAATAAAATGGTAACACATTAACTGTATATAATTTTTATGTGTTAAATCCGGAAATAAAATTAATTAATTACCAACCGTGTATTTAATTATGTCATTTTAACAACAATTTATATGTTTATAACAGTTTCTTTATTGAAAGAAAACTTGAGGAAACTTTCAAATAAACTATACTCCAACAAAAAGAAATCTTGATCTTATTGATCCCATTACTAATTAATATAATGCCTATTTTTTCTAGCTTTTAATAAAACTTTAGTTTTAATTTAAAATATATATCTTATACATCTAATATATCTTTGAAAATACTGTACGATTCCCAATCAAGTACAAACGAGTATCAACTCATTGTATGAAAAAAAAACAAAATTAAAGTTTATAAAAATAAAATAAATGCGATCAAGTATTGAACAATGGAAACACAAAAATACCTTCTTATCCAATCTAACTTTAAGCCCAAAAAACTCATTCATAAACATAGTACTTAGGTATTAAAGTAAATATTTATAAAACTAATTGTTTATTGTGAAAATATATTTTATTATATAAAGTAATTATAACTACAATTTAAAAACAATTATTAGATTTTAATTTTGTCAATTAAGAAATAAAATGTAATAATTGCTTTTAAATTTTAGTTATGTTACATTGTAGTTATTAATTATCATAACATTATCAAAAAAAAATGTATTTCAATAGTTAATCATTATTTTTTTTAAATATTTTATATTTAAATAGATATAGTTTTTCATATATTATATATTCATATTTTAAGATTAAGAAATTATTCATATATTCATATATTAAGAACTTAAAAAAAATAAGCACAAATACCATATGAAACAAATAAAATAAAGTTTAAAAATAATATAATGATAGATTATACTATACAAAATTGATAAAATTAAAACTTTAAAAATCAATTATAATTATACACTGTTAAATACTTAAATAATAATAGAATTACTATCAAGTTAATCCTTATAAAAACAAAATAGTTTCCTGTAATACTTGAATAAACTTTAAGTTTCAAGACCATTAAAAAAAATAACACTATAAATGTTTTTACATATTTACATTAGGTTCATTTAAGTATGAACAACAATATTTAGAATACGGGGATTTACTCTTGAATGATTTTAAATGTTCAGAGAGAAAATACCAAGAACAATCAGATCTTGTACATATTATTTTTCATAAATAGCTCTATGAAAATACGTTTCGTTAGTTATATTCAGCTTTTAGTAATCAATGTTTTATTGATGAAAATATTTAGTTTAAAAAAATAATAATAGAAATTTAATGACTACCGATAGTAGCGAAAATCATCAATCTTTGGGTAAAAAATTATATATAATATATATAAATTATAATAGTATAATATATACACAAATGTCAAAATAAACATATGATTACATTATATTATTATAATATTAAAATATTATAAAATATATTATAATATATTTTATATTTATGATCAGTAATTTTTCATCATAAATAAAAAATAATGTAATCATATGTTTATTTTGACATGTTTATTTTTTTGCATTGGTATTATATATTATATAATACCAATGCGAAAAAATTGTGGGGAATTATGCCGTCACATATTAATATTTTATTGTATACTTGAATGTGACAAAAATTCTGATCGGGTGTTTAAGTAATCTAGACTCAAAATCAAAACAAAACCTATAAGACCCAATATTATGCCACGCTAAAAAAATTTATTCGTTCATTTTCAATATATGCCACTCAGTATTATAAAAATAAAAAAATTAACGCCTAAATTATTGAGTCATTGAAACGTATTATCAAATCATTGTGATTAAATAAACCGAAACTATTATTTTAGCCAGGATTGTATCGTATAAAGTGGTACAATATAAAAGACGTATTATACGAACGTATAAAACTTATAACATAAAACACATAATTATATACGTTATAATATAACCGCATAAAATTATAATCACTTAAAAATAAAAATATATTTATAATTTTAACTTTAAATAAAAAAAAAAATAAATGTAAATTATAATTATAAATGCTATTAATCTATTATTAATAATCATCATTAAAATAATTTTCATATTTTTTTTTATATTTATATAATTCATATTATTTGTATTATTATACTTCACATAAGCAATATAAGTTTTTAATAGTTAATATTAATATTATAGTTTAAATGTTATTATTTAATAAAAAATAAAGAATCAAATGGAGTAAAAAAATACTTTTATATTATATAAAGGTATACAAATATTCTATTTTATTAATTTGCCAATAATTAATTTTTACTTTAGAACATGAATATAATAGTATAATGTATTCTGTGTCTGCGACAATATTTATTATTTTCTATTTATATTGATACTTTTTTAAATAATGAAAAGAGAAAATTATATATATATAATTATATATATATATATATATATATATATATATATATATATATATATATATATATATATATATATATATATATATATGTGTGTGTGTGTGTTTATATATATAATTTTAACTACCTAATACATTTAAAAACCTAACTTAATGTCTGAAATAGAGTGTTTTTAATATTTAGAAGTAAATTTCAAAAACAATATATATTATACGTTTTAGTCATTGTGTACATGAGGTACATGAGAAATTATATGTGTAACGCATAAAACGGTTTATACGCGTATATAACCAACCCTGGTTTTAGCTGTCAAATATGCTTACGATAAGCAAATTTCGGAATATAATAATAATCACCCTTTATATGAACTATAAAATATTAAATCTTGATACATTAGGTTTCGGTAATTATTTTTGATTATAATTTCAGTTCCATTTTTACCAGGTAGGGATATGAAAAAATTAATGTAAAATTACCACATTTAGTAAAAAGCTTAGGTTGGAAATTTTTATAATGATTTCAAAATTGTGCAGGTAATACACAAAATTTTATAATTTAAAAATTAATTGGTCGAAACGACATACGACTAGTTTTACACAAATGTTGTGTAATCTAACTATACGTGCATTTGTATCTAAATAAAACATTGTCCCTGCACAGTTCGAGTGCATGTAAATTTATGTTACACGATTCCAAATGCTTCATAATAAATAACGTGCTGTATGCGTAATTCGAGTGCATGTCAAAGAGCAGTTAACGGCTCTTGAATTGAAAAAACTAACGTACCTGTTTTTGGGCTTCCAACGCTTTTTGAACACTCCGAGCATTTTCACGTGATAAGCTACTGGCGGATTGCGATTGGACGACCGAAGAACGAAATGAGAACGGGCAGCGTAACTAACGATCACTTCATCGCGCGGCTTCGGCTGAACACGGGCGCGAGGGTGTCAAGATGATCACAACCGTAAGACAACGCGAAAACAAGCAGCGAACGAAAAAACGTCGAGGGGGAGAAGGCGCATCGAAAACACAGGCGAATATCGGGTCGACGGTAAAACGAACGTACGGTCAACAACAAACGGCGTAAGAAGACGGTCGACAAGACGCAAGCGACGGCACACGGAGGACTGAAGAGGAAAAACGCGGCGCGCACACATGACGCCGCGCTCTCCGTGGCCCACAGACGTCACGGCGACGGGGAGGGGAACAGCTGTTCGATCGACCGCGCACGTCAGTGTGTTATGGTGGCACGTTCGTCCGGCGGTCGCGGTCGTGTCGCCGGTCATCGTCGGTGAGTCACGCGTAGGACGGAATAAAAAACGCGGCGGCGAAAATACATTTGTAAAATACGAGATGGTCCAGCCGCGAGGAACGAGTCGACCAGAAATGAACCCGGACACACGATCAAAGGCTCACGACCCACGAGAGAAAATATTATGCACCACCCCGTGCATGGGGGATCAATGGTAGGACGGTCACAATCAGAGGCGTACCCAGAAATTTTTTATGGGGGGGTCCAAAATTTTTATTTTATCTGTTCTCTAATAATAAATATAATTTAACTCATTACCAACAAATTACTATAATAATAGCCACAATAGTTATACACACACTCGCATATATACAGAAAGGTTTACTACAATAGGTATAGTTACTATAATTTTAAATCAATTTTTATTTGGTAATAAAATGATATAAAAATTACATTATTTAACTTATAATTAATTTAAAATTTTAATCTCCTATTTTTTTTTACAAGTTCCTCAGTTATATCATCTGGTGTTAAGATTTCATTTCGATGAATATTAAGCATCGCAAGTCCATTTAGTCTATCTTCCGATACAGTATTTCTGAGATATGTTTTAAGATTTCTTAATGAAGAGAATTTTCTCTCAGAAGTACATGTCGTGACCGGTAATATACATAATAGTTTTATTAACTTGTATATATTTGGGAACAAGTCTTCATCACAAAATTGTGGAAATTGTATTACAGTTTTTGGCTTTTGATGTACTTCAGTTCTTTTTAAGAAATTTTTCCACATCTTAATTTCTGCTATTACAATATCAGGTTTACTTAAATTACTCGAATCTTTATAAAAATCTATCAATTGTAAAATATCATTGTTATTATTGTCCAATTCATTAAATAACATTTTAAAACCTTTAAAAACCAATTTGTGTTCAATAAAACGACTATTTATTTGATCAATAAAGTAATCCAAAAATGGTATAAATATTGATATTTTGAAGTATTCTTCTGGAGATTTACTAATAATGTTATAGCGATTGATTTGATGCTTACAGATCCTTGGAATACAAATTTGTATATTAAGACATTTAGATTTTTCTTCTAAGTTCTTAAATATAACTGAAAAGACTGCATTTTGTATTTCATTTGTTAAATCCTCAGCCAGATTAATTGCTTCGAGTAAGTCAATATTTTATCTTTGTAATGATTTATATAACACATATGTATGGTTAAAAATTTCATCAATAACCATTAAACTGATATTGAATGTTGTATCACAAAGCGACAGAAGCAATTGTGATGCTTTTGTAGAAGTCTCTCTATCAACCCAACCACTCATTACTTATATTTTAGTCCATCATAGTCTGCCCTCCAATAATCACGAGATGCGTTCTCATGTTTTTACTTTCACAACCACATGCTTCGAAATAAATAATGGTTTTTTTCAGTATTCCATTAATTATTACACTATATCGATTACAATGTACTCAAAAACAAATAACTAAATTAACGGAAAATATAAATAAATACAATACTATTGTTGATTGACTATAGTTATGACTAGGGTTCGAAAGTTGTAAGAATTGCATATTATTCTGTATGTACCCAATGTATAGCAGACCAAGCTAGAAATCTGAAATATACAATGGTGAGTTAAAAAATTTAAAATTTAAAATGCTTTTTTCATTGATTTTACACTCATATGCATATTTCATATTTTTCTAAAAAAATATTTTGATAACTTTAAAACTTTATTTTCTTCGTCTGTATATTTCAATTAGTATTGAATATATAAAATTCAAAATTATCAACGAAGATATTTATTACCATCGTTACAGTCAACAATTAATCTAATAACAACGAAATGATACGTATTTAGTCTATCACGCTATATTGCCGAAATATTTATGTTAAGTACTTTTTACCTTATCGTCAAAATTACAACTAATTATACATTTTTTAAATTATAATTTTTGTGTGTATTATTGATTATTAACAACATCAGATGTATTTCTTTTTTTTTTTTGAACTTCAGATTATTTTTTTTGCGTATTTATTACATTTTTATACATATTCAAAGAATATTTTGCAACTTTCTCGTGCATATTTTGCAATTTCTTCGTGCATATTTTACTTTTTTTAGCTCCTACAACTTTCGAGCCCTAGTTATGACAGTGATCGGGCCAAAATATAGCGTACCAATCGTAATTGGCATTTTATATTGCATATATAAACTCTTGATAAATAACACTATACACACATTTCTATGGGACAGTTGTTTTAACTACATACTATGTTGTCAAGCATTATAATTTAAGTAAACTGCATTTGTAGGTTAAATCAACTGCAATAGATCGTTGATCTAAATATAATATTTCAACTATTTGAGGTATTGAAATAACTCGTAAAAATTGTTATTTTGAGAATCCAAGTTATTTAATTTAACATGTTTGGAGGATTAAAATAACTACAAGTTAATGAGTTATTCTGAATTATTTTTACTTAAATATCGATGCACGTTGTTTGTGACTAGCCTAGTTGATATGATAATAATTAAAAATCTATTATTGATATTGCACATGTGCAGTGTTCTTGTTAATATTATAATTATATAACATTATTAGTTTGTGTTTTTCTTTTGTTAATATTTTTGATATTCCCGGTATTTTTGTACTCATTGTTTGTTTTTTCAGTTTTTCACTTATTGTCTCAGTATACCTACAGTGATTATTGTTTTATTATAGTTTCATCACACGTTCGTTTCGTATCATGTATATCTTAATTATTCGTGTTGCGAACGATACAATTTAAGGTACCTATTATATATTGAGAGGCAATTCGTATTCGTTTTATTTTACCTCATTAGCATAGGTAAATATTGGACACATATTAAAAATATATGTTTACATGGATCAGACAAACAAGTTAAGCCCCCCAAAATGTGATCAAGTATCTGCCTATGTTCATTAGTTAATTACCTACAACACTTTTTTTTACAATATTTTATAATTACACAGGTAAATTGTAGGTATGACTTTATTTAGATAACAGTGTTTCCACAACTTTATATCAAGTTAGGTAGGAGCTCAGTAGGGTAGGCGTTAGATTAGGAGAAATTAAAAACAACCCCAATTGAAGTTGAGATCTCTGTCAGTACTCAATATTTTTTGCAATAGTTGTATAAAAATAATATTGATTTTAACTCCTTAAAATAGTTGAGATAACATTATTGATGTATTTATACCGATACTTTTTATGAAGTAAATTAGAATTGAAACTGGCGTTGTATTAACTAACATTGGTGAATTAAACCAAGTGGTTACTATTAACTATACAGCGTAGTTAAATTAACACTCCTTCATCCTTAGGCGAAATCTAACGCTCGAATGTGCACGGAATTGACTTATTTGGTGGTCAAAACAACTCCACAGTTAAATGTGTGTACAACATAATCATATTATATAAATATATTTAAATATATTTAAACGAAATTAGCAATCGAAATGTTCTGTCAACAATATTTGAATAATAAATTTCTGATATTATTTCGATTTCTTCGACTATCCGGCAGTGTACGATTTCAACGATTCAAAAATTACTATAACACTTATGTAATACAATATTTGCGTATTATGTTTTTATCGAGCACACCTTTGTTATATTGTACATACAAATGTCCAACTATTTACAATGAAAAGTATATTACCATATCCATTATTAGCCTGTTCCTAGAGCTTTTACTATTGTCGATGTTACAATGCACAGAATACATTATAAGATAGACTGTTTTGTATAAAAGCAATACACAAAACCACCAGGCGAGATACATATCGTATGTTAAATAAATACTCTTCTTACACACATAGAAATATTGGAGTTATTTTAACAATTGACTCGATGTTGAAGGGTAAAATGTTAAATTACTAATGTTGAGAACTTATTTTAATACCACGGAATGTATATTCAACTAAAAATGTTCAACATTTGTTGGAGTTAAAGTCACAATACAAAACTATAATTTATATGCAGGGGCGGATTTAACAATTTTCCGCCCCTATGCCAAATTAAATTTGCCGCACCTATCAAAAAAAAACTTGCTACCACTTTAACAAAATATCCTCAAATAAATAAATAATTTCAATACCTACCTAATATGCAATTTTTGCTTATTATAGTATTACGAGACATTTCTTAAACAATAAGATAAGCTATAATACAATACTATCGTCGTTGTCGTAGACGAGTTCCTGGGAAAATATAAATATTATTTTGCTAAATATAAACAAATACAAAATCCACAATTTCAAGATTTTGAAGTAATAAATACAAATTTAAAAAGAACCGGATGGGCCTCGCTCTGCTGTACAGTTGGGGGTGGAGTGCACCTCGTTTATAGGAAAGGTCATTATTACAATGGATTTGTTAAATTTGAATGCAATGGTAAATATCATTGTATACGAATAACGATTCTGAATGTAATTAATATATTTGTCTAGGATATAATACATTGTTATTTATAAATATTGTAAAAAGTATATTTTATTTTGAAACGATAAATATATTTTTCAATTAGGAAGGGTTGGCAGTTGCATACAGCGACATAGTTTGTCAGTCTAGAATATTATACATTATATTATATTTTACATGTAATTCTATGTCAATATTCGCTGTTCAAACGTTTATAAAAAAAAAATGTGCCTATGGATTTTAATAATTTTTGAATGACAATAAGAACAATAAGAACTACTTCCGTGGAATCTTCTATTAAATTTTCAAGTATTTTGTATGAGCCAAATTTTTTTTATCACCGATTATAAAAATAAAATGTAAAAAAATCGAATATTTTAAATGCCTATAAGTGGCTTAAAATGAATATTATATTTTGAAAATAATATGACATAAAGGAAATACCAATCTTAACAGCTGGTAGAAATTTCAAAAATCTGCGACTTATACTTTTTGAATTATAACAAATATTAAAAATTGTTTGAGAATAAATCGCTATTTTATGCAATTTCGTAAATATTTAAATTTCAAACAGTTATTCCTCTAAGTACGGTATACATTTTTTTAAAGATTTTTGAAGAGTAGCTTATAGATAACCTAGTGTTAAAATTTAGAACCTTAAATATGAACAGAAAATTTTTTATGAATTTTCAACCACAAATTCATTTGCAAATTTTCGCAATTTTTACATATTTTGTATAAGTTGGAACTTTGAGCACTTATAAAAAAAAATTGTGACTTACGATTTTGGATTTTTTTTTATTTTTAGTTAAAAAATAACTTATAAGAAACCTTGTATTAAATTTTCAAGATTTTCTGGCCGGCCAAAAAAATGTTATCGTTATTTTAAAAAAAAATACTAAAAAAATTAAAAATTTAAATTGTCTATAAATAGCTCAATAAAAGTCAAAATACTTTGAAAATTTAACGGTGTATAGAAAACGCTTATCTAAACATTTGGTGAAAATTTCAAGTATTTACATCGATTAGTTTTTGAGTTATAGCAACAACAAAAAATTCGAATTTGTCGAAAACTGGTTTTGCGTAAAATATACCGTTTTTGCCATAATTTTTAAGGGATTTTCCCGACCCTTTTAAAAAATATTGAAAATTTTTTACTTTTGATCCCCACCAGTATTATAGTACCAACTAGAGTCACTTTCCTTTCAGAAAAGTTGCTACATAAGGCAATCGAAGCATTTTTACTGCCAAAAAAGGTGTCGTCAGTCACAAAAATAAAAAATTAAAAATTAAAAAAAAAAATAAAAAAAAACACACATCATTGTAAAACCAATAGATTCCATCACTCCGTTCAGAATCTAAAAAATAAAAAAAAATAAAAAAATAAAAAAAAAAACACACATCATTGTAAAACCAATAGATTCCATCACTCCGTTCAGAATCTAAAAGCAAATAATAATTAAATGCATAGAGGAGTAGAGCAATAATATTTTTTGGACCGGAATAGTTCGTTATTTTTTCTTCCGGCAAAAATTATGTAGGTACATGTGAAAAGAAATGTAAGTTTGTTGTATCATTGGAAGAAAGTATTCATTTTTGTATAGTTTTTCAATTTTTCAAAATTTTCAGTGAATTTACACTATTATGTAAAATAGAAAAAGTCCCTTTGAGTATGAACTCAATCATTATAGACTTTGACCATTAGTTTACTTGGAATAAAAATGCATAACTGTGTATTGATGAGAATAAACATAAGCCTTAAAATTATTAAATAGGCAATTAAAAATACAATAATTGTAAACATATTGATTTGATAATAACAGTAGCAGGCGTTAAAGTCTCCAAGATACCGCTTGATTGAAGAGTCAATGGCAATTACAATAATTCAAGTCTATCACTGAGATGTACAAAAAAGTATTATTATATAATAGTATATATTTAACATTATGTTATAAAAGTGATGTTATGAAAAAAAGTAATAATTATGAAAAAAATAATGTTCGTATGAAAAAAAAAAAACAATAATAATAACTTTATACGAATTACATCTAAATTCTTTTAAAAAAAAACTAAATAAAACAAAAATAAAGAGAAATAGAATAACAATTTAATGATACACGATGATAAAATGTAGAAACAAGTTTTTAAGTTCGAGTACCTCTACAAATATATATTATTCCACAAATTGGTAATTGTAAACTCTCCCGAATTTGACCTGTAAACTCTCCCATTGTACTTTAGAACCGGAAGGGTATATTTCTACTTTTCCTATTCTTTTTTAGTACTACTCAAGTATATATATATATATTAATTCGCTCAGGCCTAATTAAGTACTACTAGATGAATATATGTATGTATAATCTCTACAATGTAATGATTTCGTCGGTACTTTATAAATTTCAAGTTACAATAGTCAGAGTATTAAAAAAATGAATTATTAAAAGTTAAATGAAAAATGCATTGAGATTTAATGTCTATAGTAAGATGAATAAATTAAAAAAAAAAAAAAAAAGTTTAGTGTCTATTTTTGATCTATATAATGTAATGTTTTGCGATATGAATTTTTCTTTACTTTAGATATTAGACTATTCACTAATTTTATTTTATTATTATAATTTTGAATTTTGATGTACACTCCGGTATGAAATATTTTAGGACATAAATAAATATAAGTAGAAGTGGATAGGTACTTGAAGAATATGAATTAAATTTAAATGGATTTATTCATAATCAATGGTTGTATTTAAAGTTAAAGAAGATGCTGGTATTCCCTTTGTTAGAGTATATAATCCATCATCATTGACACGAAACCAAAATTCCCAATTTTACATTTCATGTTTACCATATAAAAATGTACATAATTAATGAAAAACAATAGGATACAATTGGAAGAATTTACTATAAACTCCACAAATTGAACGCTTTATTTTATGAAGATACAATTGTATCTTAAGGTAAGAAAATTCTATTCGAGCTTGGTGTCCATTAACAACACTATTCACTAGTATAAAATGTAAAATATAGATAAATAATATTTTTTAAATATGGAAATTGAAATAGGGAATTAATGCAATTAGTGAAATTAATGAAATAGAGAAAAGGCCTGCCTTTTTTTACATCGTGCTCTCTAAGCTTAGGATATAACGTGGCATAAAGACTATAAGAAAGCCTTGTTTTTAAAATAGGATGAACCCAATATTTTCTTTCCTTCTTTTGTCTGCATCTTCTTATCCTTCGGCGGACGGCCCACAAACACACAGCGTCTATCACATCCATTATCGATGACAATCTAAACTGTATAACAAATCGTTTTATAAATATAGTATTTTATTAGAACATTCTCGTACAATGCGTGTGACACGCAGCCATCTGAACAGTGAACGCGCATCCATGTGAACGTGGCCTTTGACGCAACATGCGTAAAATGCAACATGAAAGGGTCTAGGACATTTCGCCGTGACCGGTTCGCCGCCGGACCACTTCGCCGCAGACCGTTTCATTCCCGTACCGTTTCGCCGCGGACTCTTTCGCCGCCTGACTATTCGCCGCGACCGTTTCGCCGCCGGACTATTTGCCGCGAACGCTACACCGCCGGACTACTCGCTGTCGGGCTATTCGATACAAAGAGAACCTCCCCACGGAATATTATTACCAATAATGTACTTAAATTATTAAAGATTAATAAACTACAATATTAAAGTTATGATATTTTTTCAAACCTCACCACCCGACTTTTTACATACGTTCATCCCTGATTGACACTCTTTGAGTTATGACACATTTATTTTGATATGTTCCTCAATTTAAATCAAGTACATTTTAACATCCCTAAAATAGAATTTGCATATTTAACTTCCGTTTGTTCATAAACAACCATGCGCTTGCATACTACTTTGGGGCAGAAGATTTTTTCAGAGCGCAAAATATGGACAAAGTTTCGAAAACCAACACTTTTGGTAAAGAAAAATTAACAAAATTTTTTTTGTACGATCTACGTTTACGGCTTGATATAATGTGACAAGAATTATAAAATTATGAAATGCTTTTCGTTTTTATTAAACACGACATTATGAAGTTTTCAACATAAAAAAAAATATATTTGAAAAACCTATAATTTTCTAGATAATAAAATGAATTTCCTTAATGGAATTCTAAATTATCAATGTTAAATCATTGATTATAACATAGTTAATTAGGTATTAATTCAATTGATAAATACATTTAAGACTCCTTGTAATAACATTACCTATGATTTATTTGGTGTCTAGGTGACCCATTGACCGTTGTATTATATACAGGATTATGAGATACTTATATCACTACATCACTGTTTAATGATTTTTAAGTGTTTCGAAAATTAAATAAATAATCAACTAAAAACACACAGAAGTTAAAGTAAAAGTTAATGTCGAAAGTGAAAATAATCGCATCGAACTACTATAATAAAACTGACATTACAAGTGGCGTATTTATATGCGTGCCTAACGAGTGGCGGCAAATTTTTGAAGGTTATATGTTTTACGGTATTATATTATTATTATATTTATATTCATATTTAGATTTTCTGGTAGTATAAAATATATTACATATTATTCCTATATGAAAAAATAATACACAATAGCGTACCCACCAACAGTTAACGAGATATCTTTTTAACTACCTATTTTATATAATCATATATAATAAATCTATTTCAAAATATTTTATCAACATCCATAAATATGAGATACAGAAACTTTTGTGAAAGAAATCATTATCGATGATTTTAATAAATGAAATATCTAGCAATAAACAATGATTCTGAATTCAGTCTCTGTCATATTTTTCCATGGTCCCTGTTCACGTTGCTGTTACGTAAATAATTTGTGTATAAATCGTTTTCCTTTTATTTGATGTACTAAATTATTGTTATTTATTGATTATTTTTACTATCTTACTTTTTCTTATTGAAGATTATTATTTACTATAAACACCTTTCTGGTAATTATTTTGTCTCATCAATTATACTATATTACATAATTATATAAGTTTATATTGGTTAATTATTACATACGTATGAGAATGCTATAAGTTAAAAATTAAATTGTATTTGCTATGAATCATGTACACATTTGTGCAAGAACAACAATAACGAGTTTAATTTAATTGATCAATAAAATTAAAAAATTTAAATAATTTCCTTTTTGTATATACTAAAAAGAAAAAGAAATTTTCCTAATAAAACATTATTAACATTTAATAACATTATATGTCATTATTAACAAACATTAACATAAAATGTTAAACGATAAAAACATAGATCAAATTGTTCAATAGATAACCTTAAAATTTTTTTTTTTTAATTATTATATTCCTTCCATTACAACTTAATTCACCAGTTAAATGAACGATTTTTAACCATAAAAATACAATATCTGCCTTTTGTTATCTTAATTCTAATGAAACTTATGATAACAAAGTAATTAAAGATTTAAATGAATGTTATTCAAATGATATTAATCAAGACGTTTTTGAAGTAAAATTAAAGCTTTGCCAAAGCTGGGCAAGTTAGCCATTTTTTTCAACTAGTTGAAGTTAAGTTAGGGTTACCATCCGTACTATTTTAAGAGTACATGTTCTCTTCTAAGCTTTTGAAATTTTTGCACTATCATTTTTTTTATATTGACAAGAATGTACTCTTTTTTCGATGTATATTTAATCCCGAAAATTCTGAAATGACACAAGTCGAAACTAATCTTATCGATTCTTACGAAATATATATAAATACACATTTAATCAGCATTTATACAGTACGTACAGAATCATTAAAATAATTTTGTTCTTAAGTCGATGTTGAGTACAAAAAACTTTTATTTCACTCAAAAACTAGATGGTTATTATTGTTTCCAGTTATAAACAGACTATTGCAATTATGTCTAACGCTTAAAAGTAAAAAAAATAATTAAAAACAATTACATATAAGCAATCAAATGCATCTTATTTAAGAAAAGAAATGTTAAATGTTATGACCATGGTTTGTGTTATTTGAAAAAATGAACAACTAATTTTGATCAATATAATAAATGTTCTAAAATGGTTGTCTCTAAAATTCAAACCTTTGTGGACTGATATAGAAAATAGTATTTTATTTTTACAAAAATATGATCTACATGATTCTTTATTATTTGATCAATCTCAACATTTAAATGTGATTTTATCGAAAATGGAAAAAAAAGATTTCTCATCGTTATTATCACATTTTATTTATTTATTACGTTTTACTTCGCGATACCTGCTCAAAATGTCAATGTTGAAAGAATATTTAACCTTATGAAAGCACAAAAGACTGATGATAAAAATAGACTTCTACCCGATTCTGTAAAACATTTTTTAATGACACAATACACTTTTAAGCATTTTGACTGTACTTATTTTTATAACTACTGTATTAAAGATAAAAGTTTGTTATCAAAATTTCAATGCAATGATAAATATTAAATTTTTATGTCCCAATTCTTAATCTTTAAGTACCTATATAATATGTCATGTTAATTAAATAAATATTAACTATGAAAGTATAATTTATTTTCCAATTTGTATAAAATGTGTAAAAATCACGATAATTTGCAAGTTATTTTGTAGATAAAAATTCATACAATTTTTTCTGTTCATACTTAAGGTTCAAAATTTTAACACTAGGTTATCTATAAGTTACTCTTCAAAAATCTTTAAAAAAATTTCTACCGAACTATGAGGAAAAAATTTTATGACTGTTTGAAATTTAAATATTTTCGAAATTGCATAAAATAGCGATTTATTCTCAAACGATTTTAAATATTTGTTATAATTCAAAAAGTATAAGTCGCAGATTTTTGAAATTTCTACCAGCTTTTAAGATTGGCATTTCCTTTATGACATATTTTTTTCAAAATATTATATTGATTTTTAAGCCACTTATAGGCATTTAAAATATTCGATTTTTTTACATTTTATTTTTATAATCGGTGATAAAAAAAATTTGGCAATTTATAAAATATACTTATTACACTATTTATAAATAACATTGTCTTATATTCTAGACAAACATATCATCTCTGTTTAGAATCGTTTTTCGTATACAATGATACCTATCATTGAATTCAAATTTAACAAATCCATTATAATGACCTATCCTATGAAGAGTCGCACTTCACCCCCAAGTGTACAGCAGAGCGAGGCCCATCCGGTTCTTTTTTCTGTTGAAAACTTCATAATGGCGTGTTTAATAAAAACGAAAAGCATTTAATAATTTTATAATTCTTGTCATATTATATCAAGCCGTAAACGTAGATTGTACATAAAAAAAATTTTGTTAATTTTTCTTATCCAAAAGTGATGGTTTTCGAAACTTTGTCCATATTATGCGCTCTGAAAAATCTTCTGCCCCAGAGGAGTATGCAAGCGCATGGTTGTTTATGAACAAACCGAAATATAAAGCTGAAAATTCTATTTTAGGGATGTTAAAATGTACTTGATTTAAATTGAGGAACATTTCAAAATAAATGTTTCACAACTCAAAGAGTGTCAATCAAGGATGAAAGCATGTAAAAAGTTGGGTGGTGAGGTTTGAAAAAATATCATAACTTTAGTATTGTTGTTTATTAATATTTAATAATTTAAGTACATTATTGGTAATAATATTTCGTGGGGAGGTTCTCTTATCGAATAGCCCGACAGCGAGTAGTCCGGCGGCGTAGCGTTCGCGGCAAATAGTCCGGCGGCGAAACGGTCGCGGCGAATAGTCAGGCGGCGAAAGAGTCCGCGGCGAAACGGTACGACGGCGAAACGGTCTGCGGCGAAGTGGTCCGGCGGCGAACCGGTCTGCGGCGAATAGGTCCGCGGCGAATTGTCTGGCGGCGAAACGGTCGCGGCGAAATGTCCGGGTCCGCTAAGATAGTACTAGTTCAAATTTGTAGAATTATTTGTTCATTTTAATATTGATTTTTACTAATTTATTTTTTATTTATTTATAAGTTATGAACTTACATACATTTACTAAACTAGTAAACTATATAAACATATAATTAATATACATAAATTAATTAATTATTTAAAATTATAAACAGGTGTTATTATAAAAAATTATGTTTCGCATACTGAAGAAATAAAAATACTCTCTATTTGCTTTACCAAAAACATGTATATTTATGTAAACAATGAATAAAAATTATTTCTGAAATAAATGTTAAATGTATATACACATTTCCATCCTTCTAGTATACCAAGGATTTATTATTATTAATAACACACAACAGAATAGAATATAAATACTGAATTATTAATACATAAATATCATTATTTTTTAAAACACTATAAAAATAATTTATTATGTTTAGAACGTTTCACCTTAAATATTTGAATAATTTAAAGATGTACTTACCACAAAATATTTAAAAGGACAAAAAATATATTTGATAATATACCATTGATGTCCTTGAATAAATTATATAATTACAATAATTTTAACTATAAACCAATTAAAATAAAAAGAATAATGTAACAGTTCAATTTATATTATATTACATTTCATTAAGATATTTTAAATTATTCATATAAACAATAAATTGAAAACCTAAATAATGTAAATTTACTTCTTGGTTGATATTGCTTTTACAATGGAACAGTAGTAACATATTACTTCTTGAAACATAAATTGAAATCAAGAATTAAGAGCAGTTATTGAAAAAACAATTGTATTCACATCAGAATTAAGAATACCCATTTTATACTAATAACAATTGAATAGATAAAAAACTCCTAATGTTTAATTTTAAAAATAAACTGTAAAAATGAATTGTCACATGAATACTTACCTTACACAAGACAATAATATACTGTACTGAGCAAATTTTACCATTATTAAATTAATGATACTAATATAATTGTGCAATAACCAGGTAAATAAAATTTTTAAATTTTATATATCCGTGGAAATAAATATTCTATTCCAAATACTTTGACAATTGATAAAAGTTTATTAAATTAAGTAAAAGTATTATTCTATGGTAAAACTAACTGCATATATTAAATGTTGTTTTTCCTTGTAAATATAAAATATATTTGTTTAAAGTAGGTACAAACAAATAACTTTTAAGTATCAACTACTAATATTTAGTAGTTCCAATTTTTTTAATAAATAATTATAAGATATATACCAAAAGATAGAGCCATATCCGCTTAGAGGAAAACCCCCCCGTAATTTACCCATTCTACTTTTCAGACCACGTTATCAGCATTTGTTTCCTATCCTACATATCTTAATCTTAATCTTAATCCTTAAACCACGAACTATGATTATAATGGACTGGTCTCGGAACATTATCAGTGGAACCGAAATGGGAACAAGTTTAGTTTACCGGATACCTTTTTTTTTTTTGAAATTTTTTTTTTTTGGACAGGGTTGTTTTGACGAGTTAAGAACGATGGTGCAAAAAAAAATTTGCGGAAATGATTATTTTGGAAGTTATAGCATCCCAAAGTTACCGATTTTACGTTTATACGCATGCGCGCAACACTACTATATTACCGCGCGAAGGACCTCGAGATTTTTATTGGTATACACAATTAAATAACTATATTCCTATTCCTATTATAATTATGTTATTAAATATATCTTTTATAGATAACCAAATTACCTATAGTAATTACCTACAGTAAGCAGGGCAGTGATTACACAGTTTGCGGCACTCGTCGCTGCGCTCCTCGGCGCTATCGCTCCGCTCCGTAAATCGAAAATATTCCCCGACTTGCTATGCAACACCACCTTAAGTAGGTTACAGGGTAAGTTATGTCGTAGTATATGGGCAGTGTTACACAGTTAAAGTATAAAAACAATTAAAAAAGTCCTCCGGTCGCCAAACTCGAGGTCCTCGCGCGGTAATGTTGCTTGCATGCGTACAAACGTAAAATCGTTAACTTTGGGAGGCTATAACTTCCAAAATAATCATTTCCGCAATTTTTTTTTTGCACCATCGTTCTTAACTCGTCAAAACAACCCTTTTCAAAAAAAAAAAAATTCAAAAATAAAGGTGCCCGGTAAACTAGACTTATACCATACAAAATAATAACATTGCAATATTTTAAATTTTAATTTGATATAGTTTTTAGGTACAAACAAGCTTTAAAATTTTTTTTTTCGCATTATTTTTACTCTGATTTTTGTTTATTATAAGCGTGTACTGATGCATTCTCGTAATAATGTAATACGATATAATAGACATTAGTACATCACTTTTATGGTCTTGACATGGAAACTGATATAATCATAGTTCGTGCATTAAACTAATTAAGAGGAGTGTCATATTTCCATATCAATATTTCACTGACAACCTCCCATCGTACGCCACTGATTATTATTTTTAATGGGAATTTATTATTGAGATTAGCGATGACTATTGGCGAGTGCTTGTCAAACCTGGCTGTTGGCGCCACGGCCGTACAGTTCCAAAGACGATACAAACATTGAATTCCTTTGTTGTTACTCCGCGGTGCACAGCTGTTTAACTGTTCTTCCAAGACCTTGCCGCGTTCCCACCGACCGCCGTGCGTTATCCTACCGCAGCGCCCGATTTTGTTTTTTTATTTATTTATTTTGATGTGATATTATGATTACACATTACTGCGATATTTTTGCGTGCTCTCCGCACCGATCTCAGTGAAAACCAGTCGACTCAAAACCGTTTTTCCGGTCTTCGTTGCCGGACAACCAATTGTCGCCTACCACCGTTCAACATCCACCCTACACCGTTTAACCGTAAGTTTGATCCCCGACGTTTGTCGGCCACTACTCATTTGCGCACGCCAATAAAAATCTTCCACACTTAACCTTAAATGTCGTAATTTTTAGAAAGACGGTTAATCTCTGCGATACTATTATTTTCAATATTTATTTTCTGTCCAGGTGCTGTAATTGATCGGTATCCACTATGTCTAACACGCACAGAATGCGGTATAAAAATGAAGGCGTTGACTCCAAAGAATTGCGTCGCAGGCGTGAAGAAGAAGGCATTCAGTTGCGCAAGGAAAGGCGAGACATTCAGGTGTTCAAACGGCGCAACATTTTTGAGACCATTCAGCATGACGATGTTGATGTAAGTGTTATCTTATCAATCTTAGATGAAATTGTATAGGAAGAATCCCCTATCTCCACAATTGGCGATTCTGTTATTTTCTTCATAGATTTGTTATAATTTATAATTACAGTATGTTGTAGTATATTATACTATGTGTCCTGTTTATAACTGTGCACATTTATTTACAACTTATTCAATAGTCAAGTTCAAAATAGTACAAAAATGTATAATCTTCATTTATACATGATTAATGAAACCTTAATAATACTTTTAATTAGCATAATTAGAATAATAATTGTAATGGTGGGTTTTATTTTATTTTTTAATAGATGCATTTTATTTCATTACAATGTTCAAATGCATTGATATTAACTATTATGCTACATTATTATAATATTTTCATAGCAATATTCCTTGCTATAAAAACTATTAGAGCACTGATATAAAATATATCCAGGTCACAATAAGAAATTATCTTTTCCTACCATTTCTTAAGTTATAATTTATTATACATTACTTGCATTTTTCATAATTAACGATAATTATTATATAACTAATATGAATGTCTAGACACCTGTACCAAATACTATAACTGATTGGTCAAACATTAATGATGATCTGATCAAACACTTGTACAGTCTTAATGAAGAAGATCAATTAAAAGCTACTCAAAAGTTCAGGAAATTGTTGTCATCTGAACCAAATCCTCCTATTGATGCTGTTATTAGTACTGGTGTTATTCCACGATTTGTGGAATTTTTGAAAAATACAACCAATAGCCATCTACAGGTGTAATATTATCTTTATTAAATTAAGATTATTACAAAATTAAATTATTATTACATTTTATAGTTTGAAGCAGCATGGGCTTTAACAAACATTGCTTCTGGAACATCAGACCAGACACGAAAGGTAATGGAAGCTGATGCTGTACCAGTATTTATTTACTTGTTAGAATCACCTTATGAAGATGTACAAGAACAAGCAGTTTGGGCTTTGGGAAATATTGCTGGTGATTCTCCAATGTGTCGTGACTATGTTTTGAGTATGGGTATAATGAAGCCATTATTAAAGTAAATACAATATTTATATCTCATTAAAACTCAAAATGTAGTTAAAATTATTGTATATGATACTTAAAAAATACTTAATGTATGACACTTAGTACTATTAACTACGTATTTATTATTGCATAAATTAGTCTAATAGATCACTACATTTTTTTTCTTATTTAATTAGATAAATATTATATTCGTATATTTATTCTGAGCGAGTTTTAATATCAAACTTCAAGCAAATGGTTCATTTCCTGAATCCAGAAATTCTGTAAATATTCAGTCTAAGGATTTGAAAAATAAAATTTATATGATTAATGATTAGAAAATGTATATTACTTGTTTAATCAATATTATCAATAAATTTATATTATTATCAATATTATTTCTCTTATTATTTCAGAATCTTATATAATTCATAATTGTAACTTATTTCATTTAATATTTTCTCAATTTATTTTAAAGTTTTTGATAGTTAACTCATTAATTATTGACATTATTAGTTTGTAGTGACTGTTAATTAGCATATTGGTCTATTTATTATATTTTATTCAAGTTATATTTTGACTATAAAACATTAATTTTTTATATTTGTTTTATTATAGACTATTAAATAGTTGCTCACGTCTATCAATGACTCGTAATTCTGTATGGGCAGTATCCAATTTATGTCGTGGAAAAGTGCCACCACCTGATTTTACAATGGTATCACCTGCTTTACCGGTTTTAGCTGAATTATTGAATCATTGTGATGCTGATGTTTTGGCAGATACTTGTTGGGCTCTATCTTATTTGTCTGATGGTCCAAATGAAAAAATTCAAGCAGTTATTGATGCTGGAGTTTGTCCAACTCTAGTTGAATTACTAATGTAAATTATAATAAACAAACATTGTATTCAGTTTATATGAATAAATTGCCTATTATTATTGTTATGTTTAAAGGCATACACAAAATAATGTAGTTTCTGCTGCTCTCCGAGCTGTTGGTAATATAGTGACAGGCGATGATGTTCAAACACAAGTTGTTCTAAACTGTTCAGTTTTACCTTGCCTACTTAGTTTATTGGGATCACCCAAAGAAACTATTCGTAAAGAAGCTTGTTGGACAATTTCAAATATTACTGCTGGAAATAAAAATCAAATTCAAGTAAATATTTTATTGTTTATGTATTTTATAATGTTTAAATTAAATTTAGTTTTTAACTTTTATTGATATTTAATAATTATTATTAATTTATAGGCTGTTTTAAATGAAAATATATTCCCAGCACTCATTAATATTATGGCCACAGCTGAATTCAAAACAAGGAAAGAAGCTGCTTGGGCAATAACTAATGCCACTTCTGGAGGAACACAAGAACAAATCCAACATTTGGTTGAGCAAGTAAGTTATTTTATTCTATTATATTCCTACTAAAAAATCTTGGATCTCAACAATTTAAGAAATTTCCAATTTTCCTAATACCTTCTGGTTTAAAATATTTATTTGTTGAACTAGTCAGAGTTATTATTAAATATAGTGTATAAATAGGAAATTTAAAATAGTTAAAAGTACTTTTAATAGTTTTATTTTATACATTATTGTATATGATATTTAATTGTAAAAATCAATTATTTTTTAGTTAAATTGAAATTATTAAATAATAATAATTCTGAAAATATACTTAATCTTCATATCAATTTCTTTTCTTGTTCATTAGTTCATTAGTTGTTCATAGTAATTGTTAAGAAATATCTTTAAACCATAGTTGGTTTAACATTAATAATTGTTAAATATTAATATTCAGAATCCTGTAATTTTAATTTGCCTTAGATTTATAAATAGTTACTCAATAATACAACTTTGTTATTTTGTCATTAATTTTTACATGTATATTTTTAGAAATGTATCCCTCCATTGTGTGATCTTCTAACAGTGACAGATGTGAAGATTATTCAAGTGGCTTTGAATGGTTTAGAAAATATTCTCAAATTAGGTGAACAATTAGCTAGGCAAACTGGTGCTGTTAATCAGTATGCTGTACTACTTGAAGAATGCTATGGTTTGGACAAAATAGAGTTCCTACAGTCGCACGAAAACATTGAAATATATCAAAAAGCTTTTGGAATTATTGAACGTTATTTTGGTTCTGATGAAGATGATCCACGTGTTGCACCATCCACTCAAGAAACTGAACAAGGAATTGAACAGTTTGATTTTAGAGATCAGAGTGTCCCTATGACTAGATTCGAATTCTAAAAACTGTTACAGGAAACGTGATTTGATTTTATTCAATTTGTTCATGATTTGCACATACAATTAATAGAAATAAATCAGAAATTCTCTAACTTTAAAAGAAGATTACGACTGATTGCATTCAACTACTGGCATATTTCCGAAAAATAATGAAATATAAAATGATCGACATTAATAAATTGGTTTTTTTTTTTCGACTAGTGTTTTTACATTTGTTGTTTTTATTTTATTATTTTTCTAATATTATACTCTTATGATTCAAATAATAATTTATTAAAATATTTTTGCTTTAAAGTAATATAATTGGTAATAATTATCTCAAGTTATTAAATTTATAACTTAATATGACTTCTTGAAGGTACATTAATCGGTGATACAAAAATATATTTTGTACATAATTGAGATATGTATGTAGTAATTTTTGTTAAAATTGTAATTATTTAAAATAAAGTATAAAAATTTGCTCTCAGCAAAAATAATATTAGAATTATGTATACCTTGCTATGTTCAATATTAAAAGGTTTTGTGTCCATGATGGGTTATTGGGTAAATGGCAACACTGATGTTTTATGACCAGGAGTTAAATGAGTGCTTTTAGTATTCTTAAAGTTCAAAGGCGCAATCATTTATTTCAAAACTCTTGCCTGACATTGAAGTGTTTAATCATAAGTTGCTGGAAAAAATGGTTTAGGTGATCCTTGTAAAGTTAGTTAACATATAGTAATTACAAAAATGAAAAGATTATGCATTCTTATGATTTGTAAGTATATTTTGATAACTTTATAATTATTAGGTAAATTTGTTTACACAAAGAAAGTAATATATTATAAAGTAACATGTAGACAGTTGAAACTAAAAAGTATTTTTAATTATCAACTTTCTAAAATTATTTATTAATCTTTGGTTAAAACTCTAAATTGTGGAAATGTCTATTATTTATATATTTAATTAAATTGAATTGTTTTTATTATATTTTTTTAATACCAATTTTCATGTTTTAAATAATCATATGATTGTTTATTTAAACAAATTTTTTTTATCGAAATTATTTGTAGAACAATAATTTCACTTTATAAGATCTGAAAATACTTATTTATTAATATTTAACACATTTCAAATATAATATTATACCATATAGAGGTACCATAATTATAATATCAAGAAGTAAGGGTGTTTTATGTTGGGTTGTATAATAATAATAAAAGATAAAGAGTATTATAACAATATATCAGGAAGTCGGCTGGTAATATATGCCTGTTACTCATTAGTTTCCTACCAAGTAAACTATGTAACAGTTAGGTACTAAATGGCAAATACTAGCATATTCAATACATACAATTTTTGTGTGACTGTATTATAATTATACAAATTATAAAATAATTACATGTAAACATACTCATAATATATTTTTGTTAATTTAATTATAATACTGTAAATTTTGCCTTTTTTAATTTCATGTACTCGTATATTATAAGCAGTTGGCAGTTTGTTTTACCGGTACCATTAAATTTTGTATTCTACTAAGACATTTTATATTGAAGCGTTTTGCATGGTAACGGCAATCTATTATAATAGACTAGTAAAATTATTAAGCCCTCTAAGACACCATTAACTCCCATTTTCCGGCCTTAGGTAATGATGAACGTATTCTTGTTAATTGAAATAATAATATTTAAGCTTTGTCAAACTTCAATAACGTTTCGGACATAAATTATTTTCACTTGTACTTTAGACTTTATTTAGCAATTTGCTTCTTTTTTTAATTATTTTATGAATATTGCTTTATTTACAAATAAAATATAACTTGTACGAAGAACGGCTAAGGTAAAATGGTTGACTGAAAACTGCAATAGAGAACACCGATCTCAAGATCTCAATATATTATCGATCGTGTTACGAAACTGATTGTACTGTCGACTTGAGATCGGTGTTCTCTATTGCAGTTTTCAGTCAACCATTTTACCTTAGCCGTTCTTCGTACACGCACCGCGTTGAATGTTAATTTTAAAACATACCGTAATACAGTGACTATTAAAACCGTAGATAAAAGGTAATACATTATATATAATACAATATTCAGCCGTAGGTAGCAGTTTTTAATTATAACGGCATTTTTTTTTTTTTGAATATTACGTATCGTAGGTACTTCGAAATATTGTTTAAAAGCCAAAGTGATAATAATTAAGTTGGTCACAGAATATATAGTTATGTCTGTACTTGTGACTACTACATTTATGCGTATGGCTTTAGCTTTAAGAAGGATCAAACATTCAACGATAAAGCTGTATATTTCTAAACCCATCGCGAGTTAATGCCAATAAGTACGCACCACAGTTTTTATGTTGTAATAATGTACGTAATTTCACATATTTATTTGAAATAAACCGTATGCGTTTGACATTTAACCGATATATCAAATACTCCTTACATGATTCTTAACTAACTCTGCGAGTATTTCGGTACAGACAAGGCTGCCCGCAGGTTGGGGCCACGCCCCCCCCCCCCGCTCTTTAGGATAATTTGTTTAAAATTTCGATGTTTCCTTATACATATAAATATTTGATCAATATTTTTTTTTCATTTTTTATTATATATGTTACGGGTAAAGAACGAAAATAAAGTAATGTACACATTACCCGGATAATGTGTACACTACCCATGTCTGTTGGATAAAGTAAAAATATTATTTTTAAAATGTTTATTTCGTACATTATCTATTTTTGACCGGATAAAGTGTTTTGGTAAAATAAAATACGATCAAATATAAATTGTACATTTTGATAAAACGTGTGAACCGATATTGTAAAACAGTTTTCAATTTCGGTACGGTGCTATCGGTTTTGAGTTCACTCGTTTGGCTTATTAAAGTTTGATTTTTTAATTTATAAGAACGTCTTTTTAAAAAGTGAAATTTTATGATATTTTTAATAAATTAATTAATGGAAATAATGAGAATTCGGTGAATTTAACGGAATCTAAATATGACATATTATCCGAAATAACAAACGTAAAATTAACTGAAAAAATAACGAATAAATCACAATAAACCATCAATAAATATTTTAGAAGTATCGGCTACAAACAATTTTTTGTGTAAAATAACAATATCTTTTCAATGATCATGGGTTTGAAAAATGTTTTTATATATAATTTCTATATAAAATAATAATTAAACAACGGCTAATTTACTGAATATATAAATTGCTTTTGGATAAATATGATTTAATTTTGTTTTCTACTTCATAATTTATCCATAGCAAACTGGATAATGTACAAAATACACACTTAAAATGAAAAATGTACACATTATACTGTTCACATGAATAACGTGTACTTTACCCGGGTAATATGCATACTACCCATTTTCGAACTCTACCCGTAACATATACATTTAAAACAAAATAATATTATACCCTAATTTATTTCAATTTAATAAAAAACAAAATGTATGATAACTGTATTGTTTTTTCGCCCCTCCCCTTCCCGAGAAAAATTTCTGCGGGCGGCCTTGGGTACAGACACCAATGTTTTACCCCTTTGATATTTTTCACGTGCTAAACATTTAGTTTTCATACCCCGGTTGCTATGCAATTTAATTATAACGAAAATACATGATAATAAATACGATCGAATCGAATTAAATATTCGTTCTAAATGTTACCGTACACAAAATGACGGTTGAAACATGTCTAGTTGTAGGCAGATACACAAATTAAATATCATTCAGGAACAGAAGCTATCGAAAACCAATCCTGCGAGGAGACACCGTCCATTGTCTGTCTCATAACTTTCGCTGCAGGAGATTTATTTCGAGCTAATAATATGCGTCCGCACACTTATACATAATGAAACTTTTACCCCCCGTCGTCTTACCGTGATTTCACGCGATTTATCATCGCGATTTGTGTCACCGCACTCACGAATTATACCGGTTTGTTCATTGTGCGCTATAATAATTATATATTTACAGACATAGTATGTAAATACAAATTATAGCATTGGCTTATTATACTATTCGATTCGTGATTTTTATAACAAACACGTATTAAGGACGTTTCGTAATTATCGTATACAATACACATACCACTTCCAGACCGACGCGTTGCACGTCCGACCACTATATATTATATCCGTATTTACCTATCCCGAACAAATGAATTAACGTGTATACATTATTTACGATTGTCCGGAAAGAATAAGGTGGCACCTGAAATAAGTTTATAAGGGTCTAATGAAATAAAGAGAGAGAAAATAATGATCTCGTGATATAAGGGTGTATACTGCACTATACTGTCAAAACGCGTACCTATACTTAATAATTCCCCGTCATATTCGTTTAGATATCAACGAATGCATTTTAAATTCGTCGCTCCGCACAACATTTATATACGTGTATCTATGTGTATGTGTGTATGTATTATAATATTTAACACTTTCATTCTTTTTTTTCTTCGTATTTTAAAACCAATGCTTACAATATACTTCTATCAATAAAAATTTTGATGGGGCCACGGACAAACTTCCTTAGGTTGTTTCCGCCGATTGGGCGTTGTCCGCTGCTGCTGTGCTGTTGTTTTATACGCATGCATATATATCTACGTAAAACGTACGCATTAATTTAATGGCTACCACTGAGTAGTATTGAATGATTCCGTTCGTTTGCATTAAAGTAAATTATTTATACATTTATTATTGATGTAATAAGATTCGTATAGTTTGCTAATCATAATAAAAATGAGCGATAAACTGTAAAATTTAAGGGTGGGCCTCACAAAAAAAATCACAATCCTCACGGAAACGCGTATATAATTATTTGTTTCTTTAGTTTGCTATAAAAACTGTAAGATCAGCCGTTAAAAAAGAAAAACAATTATTTATCAAAATGTCAATTGATGTAACACACAGATGTTTCCGAATAAAAAATACCTAATGGTTTAACTCTGGGTGGGTGTAGCCGAATTGGTTCCCATTTGGTCGAATTGATTCTCGTTTGAAAAAGGTATTTTAATAGGTATATATACCACTACAGCGGAATTGGTTCCTGTCTGAAAAAGATATTTTATTAAGTATAGCCGAATTGGTTCCCGTTTGTGTACAGGTAAAATAGTGAGATAAAATAATATGGTAAAATCCAGCGGGCCAGTGCATAGAGAGAAGAACAAAATTTTAAAAACTATATGTATGACATATAGACAAAATTATCATATCAATAAGATAAAATATAGATATATAATACACTATAAATTACTAGAGACTAGCAAATTATCGCTAATGAGATTACGATTGAGATATACGTACTTATTCGCTGTAGGTATATCGTAGATATCCTATGTACGTATGACAATAATGTTCGTGAGCACTGTAAAGTCTCAAATAACACAAGGTCATTTATACTCGCATCTATAATATAACCTATATACAATTATTTTCGCATAAATATCAATCGTATTTTAATTTTTCGTTATTGTGAAATTTATGTTTAGTGAAAAGGAAAGTGTTTTAAACTGTATTGATTATATTTTATTATTTGTATTTAAAGTGATGACAAGTTGACTTCCAAATCAATGATTTAAAATTGTAGATATTTTATCATTTTTTTTAACGCACATTTTTAACCAAGCCTACTTTAAAGTTGACAGTCCTAAGCCTGTAAAATTGAGAAGGAAAATATGCATAGTTAAACGGGAACCAATTAAGCTATACCTAATACAATACCTTTTTCAAACGGGAACCAATTCGGCTATACCTAATTAAATACCTTTTTTAGACGCAGTGCCATAGAAACCGTGGTGCGGGCGGTTCATTGCACCGGGGCCCCACGTTTCAATTTCTAATATGGGTCCCATATTTAAAATCAATAAAAAAGATTATATACTGATGACTGATTTGTATTGTTTTTTTATAATTGTTTAAATTAAATATTAATGGAAAATAATGAACCATAAGCACACATATGCACAATAGCATCTCAAGGTCCCATCTAATAATATAATAATACAATTATTTTTAAATATTTTAAATATATAATACATTATATACAGTATAATTGCTTAATAGTTTAAATAAATAAAGAGTAGCGATTATATTAACATTTATACAATTTCAACTTTATTATTAGCTATTAATTTGTCTTTAGAAGTATGTAAGTATAATCAATTAAAGTTTTAATTTATTATATTTGTATTATAATTAAAAAGTAAGAACATTAATAAGTAAAAATTTAAAATGATCGCAATGCAGTTTATTATATTATTAAGGGAATGTGGACTGTGGGGGGCTAAGCTCCCCACAAATTTGTGTACCATCAATTATTCCAGCATCACCTACATTCACACCCAATGTGCGCCTATATGAAGGGCCTATAGATTAAATTTGCACCGGGGCCCATCTAGTTCTAGCTACGGCACTGTTCAGATGGGAACTAATTCGGCATGTGGGTTTGGAGCTCTGGAACAAATTCGGTACCACCCCACTAGGTATAGAGAAATGTTTCAAACTTCTAAGTGTTAAAACATCCCCTTGGCCACGTTCACATTTCGAGTATTATTCAATATAATTTATACATTCTTTAGATTTGTTCGGTGATAATTGATAATAATTATACCGTCTGTAATTTATAAACGTTTTTCATTCTTGTATTATTATTATCTTTAATTAACAAAAAAATTAAAAAATTATTGTACTTGATCCTTTAGCGTAAATTTAATAAATAATAATAGAATTTATATGATAGCCAATATAATATTATATCTATGGATGAAATACTTTTTGTGGAAATTGTGTGAAAAAGATCGGTTATATTTTAGATCGACCTTATTTTTTAAATAATTTAAAAAGAAAAAATATAAAAATATTATAATCACTTGATTATGGTAATGTTAATTAATAACCTGTGACTATTTTCAGCCAGTAAAAAAATTCTTGCGATATTTATACCCATGTGTAAAATGTGAATGCATAGAATACACGTTATTAAATATATATATATACAATTTTTATTTTTATCACATTTATTGATTTCTTTCGATACTATTGCATGTTAATTGAAGTTCAGCAGTGGAAAAGTTTTAACACATCTTAAGCATTAGGAGTCGTGACCAAAAAACTACTATAATTCGTAATGAAAAGGAGGCTTGTTCAGCTTGTTTAGGTCATATCCATTAAGGAAATCCGTCATCCCTTCACTCCATTAACGTGTGAAAATGGTAAGCGTGAAAGCCGTTGCTTTAAAGGTAGTGAAAAATACAAATATACATCTACAAGTATATTAGGTATCTAATAAAACATCGATTGATTACAACTTATTCGTGTACACTATACCTATACATTATCCATAGTCAGAAAACGACAACATTACAATAGATACAAGAATTAATGTGTTCCCTATATTTCGACTGCGCAAAATAGTGTTAACAATTTAATTTGGTTTTTTTTTGCTAAAATGAGTACTTAGTTAAGTCTTAAAAAATAAATGACTGAAATAGATTTTACCTAAATATTAAATTGTACCAACTAATGTACTAACTCGGTCACTGTACATGGTATAAATATAATTTAACTAACTATAAAACCTGGCATATTTATTAATGTGTTGATACTCTAATTTTGGATGTAAAAAAATAATAATAAAAAAGCGAGCATTTTCGTCCTATGCGTACAGCCAGTATGGTCATACCTACTGATTCAAAATGTCAAAAAAATTTTATGACCTCTGCAGCAACCTTTAATAGAACAATACATGACTGTCCCTCGAGGACTTATTAAATGTCATCCGAAATTGGGTCATAAAATATATGCTATTACCACTTATAGCTTAGCTAAAATATAAAACGTATTATAGAAAAATCATTCTGTCCCAAAACAGTATAAGTAATCTTCAACGCGTACATACAGATATCGTACCATATTAGGTCACATAATAAAATATTTCATAGAATTCTCGTTAACATGTTAACATGTGCAATGGCTGATTCATAAAAAATAATGTGGTAGATGTATCGATTATGATTCTAATATGAATTTGAAAAGATTCCTACCTATATTTAATTTGAGTTTCAAAAGACAGGCAATAGTTATTATTAAAATTTCTCATTGTCGAACGAAAAAATAAAATACAATTTAAAATCCAATCAAGGCTTATATTTTCTTTTCTAATTATTTCTTATGGACAAGTCAGATGTCGCGTCAAATTTAAAAGATCCTGTATTCATATATTATATTATAAGCATATATGCTATTATTTTTACAATTATTGGACACATGATGAGATTTTTGGACGGTGTGCTCAATTTTTCACATGCCATAATATGTACTGAGTTTCCCGAGGGAGTAACGTCACGTATTTCTATATATTTTCAGTTGTAGTATAAATAGAGATCCTCCCTCGTCTAATTACAATTAAAAACATTTAACAAAGTTATTTCAACCGTTGGGACTACCAGAGCTGATTTTCGCTGAGGGGATTTTAGTGTATCTAATAATATACACATTTTGGGAAACATATCAGTGAAGTAAACGAATAGTATTCAATACCTACTATATTGAATGCTGCAGTTATGGTTTCGATATAGACTACGTCAAAGCATATTTTAACATATAAAGTACGTGGCACTAGTGCCACCCAATGATAACTGAATGCTACCCAGTGGTGGATGATCGTGTTATTAATCAACACATAATCGTAACGACCATCTTGAGAGGAATTGATTTTTCCTTCTATGTTCCTCTGGTAGACAATTTTGTTAAAGTGCGTAGATATAATCCCGAACGATAAAAGCCAAACGATAGTTCAGTATGAAAGCTTGTACATTTCAATATTAAGGGGAAGGAAAGTTCGGTATCGAATGGATAACATATTGTAAATATAATACACAGAATATTGTGTATTTCAACTGTACTGCATTCATTTTACGATGTATAAATAATACATTATGAAATGCGTATATATATTATATATACACCAAATTTAAATAGTATATTTGTATTGTGTTGTATGTATTATGTATTGTGATTTGTATTAATTCAACTGTGTATAATATAATATATTATATATATTTATATATGTCCTAGGCCTTATGGAAATTTAGCCCTTTTGCGAAAAGACTAGGCTCTTTGTAATGGGGTAGTCCATTTGCGAATTATTTATTACTCGTATTTTTCTAAACAACCTGTTATTTTCAGGCTCATTGCATACAAAATAACAGCAGTTAGGTCTTTTAAGAACTATAGTCATTTTATGGTTATAACATTTTAATTATTTTATTTTAATAATCATATTTTTGTAATTTATTACTTATTAACTTATTATCTTTTCGAAAAAAGCTAATTTTTCATATGGCCTACGACATATAGATATACTATAACTCCATTGGATTTATTATTCTATTGTGACTTGTACTCTAATAAATTTTTCCTAAACAATTATAATCGTTATTAAGAAATATTTCAAATATTTTTATTGGTCATTCGAGAAATAAAATATAATTAACGTAATAGATTTAATGTTCAACTTATCATTTATTACAATGTTTTTCAAATATTGATGTTATAATAGTGTTTCTTTTCTTGTAGTATTCTGAATTTGTAAATGATTGAGAAACAGTTTCTTTTAAAATTAAATCTAAATATTTGTTTTAGACTTTTGGACGTCCACGGCGTACAGTCAAAATGGAGATTCGAACGAAAAACCAATGAGCAGAAAATTATGCCCACCGATGGAAAACGTTCCTCAGCCTATCAACCGGGTCAACACATCTGCTATCATTCGCGAGTAAAAACACAAAATAAATTTAAAATATTAAGCTCTGTGTCCACACGTGAGCAGCGCCTCTCATCAATATTGACATGCCACTATGGCTGATCATTCGCCGGGTTGGCTAACCGTTTGATGGGTTTTAGAATTCTAAGAATATTGTAATCTTATATAAAGGCGGGAAAATTACAATTGCATATGAATATAAATCATAAGTAATCTATAATGATTATTTTAAATTCGAAAACTATAATAATTTATATCAACGCTAAATAATTGGAGTTGCCACTAAAATTATTCAAAATTATTTTAAGAGACATCTTTTAAAATAATTAAGTGAATCGACGATCTAGGTATTATACCTAGAGGGCAACTTTTGGGTCTGAGTCTAAGTATTAGGTTTCGTTGAATTTGAATCTCTATTCTTTGTACCACACAAAGAACCTGTAAAGGTGGGTTTGGATTTTGTTGGATGCCTCAAGAGGGTCTTGGTGGAAGGCTAGGATATTTTTATCATTAACTAAGTCACCAATGGTGGTAAAGTTGATAGTGGGTTGATCTGAAGTGTACAAGCTGAACAAGAGAGGTGCATCTACAGCTCCTTGTGGTACTCCAGCTACTACTACTCGAAAGATATGATTATTTAATATTTATACTATTATTATAGACAATATTATGAAGCATATTATAACTATACCTTTTGCTGCTAGTGTATCATATATTTAAATAGTATGGCATAAACTTTGAACTACAACACAACAGATTTATCAAATTAATAAAACTAAACATGTTTAAGGTTGAGATTGGAAATGAAGAAGAATGCATTCCATGGACCTCCAATCGATGCGTACATCGTACCTGATACAGATGAACATCAAGTAATTATATATTGCAGCTGTTCTCAACCAGGGGAGTGCATCCCCCTAGGAAGGCAAGATAAAATTTCAGGGGAGGCATGAATATTTTAAAAAAACAACGAATCATGAAAACTTTTTTTTATTATTTTAATATTTTATCGAGACATTAAAGTCACAACTGATTAAAACTAAGCAATACTAACCCTCTCATTAATTTTTATAAATTTAATAATAATAAATTTAAAATTTAACGTTTTAGAAAGTGGATATAATATAATTAGTTTTAATAATTTTAAATCATAATAATATTTTTTTCTTTACAAATAAATTCATTAAATATTTAAAAAAACTTCATTGATTTTCATATTATCATATTAACCCAATAATTAACATTAAAGACTTAGTGTATATATTTAAGTATATAAATTTATATATGTATTAAATTGTAATTGATCTTACTGTGGTGAGGGGGTCACATCATAAAATAGTTATAAAGTCATAATAGCCATAATAGTCATTATAAAATGAGGCATGTACCTCAAAAGCTTGAGAACCCTTAATTTATTGAAAATAATTGTATTTTTAAATTAGGATCTAAATTATTTGGAAACTTATATAATATGCGTATTAAAGCACGTTATTACCTTTTTTACATAATATGAACCTCTCTAAATTTTTACAACAAAGAATAATTTTACTATATTACGAGTAATTTAATTAAATAATAATTATTATTTTTTATTTATTTATTTTTTTTTTAAATTATTTGTTTTATTTTATTGCATATATATTTATAATTTATATGCAATAAAATAATTTTTTATATTATTATATATATAATTATTATATTTTGTCTATGCATTTATTATATTGTACATATACCTAACTAATAATAAAGCGCAATTATATTCGTCTTTTATTTAATATTATTAATTATATTACGACAATTACTTCAACGTGTATACATTTTGGAAATTTAACGCCCAGAACTAATAAAAATCGAGCATCCGTAAGTGTGTGTCACTTTTTGTAAGTGAAAATAAGAGGTATTATCATGACTTTTTTTTAATTTTCAATAAACTTTAGATCGGCCTTATACCTACAGCGGCTGGGGCAAATATACCCATTTACCCTCATTAGAGCAGACACTATCGACCTAAATACTTCTTGTTTTTCCAATCATAGCTCATATAATACTTGAATGCATTATACACATATATTATAATATGTTTGTATGTACTCGTACATTATAAACATACGTTTAAAATATTTATTATATTTTTTTTTATGTTTTTCTTAATATTTTTCTTAATGTTTTCAGGATTTCACATATTTTCATACTATGTATCAGGTTTTCCCTTTTTCTTTTTGTTAAGATGGGAACAAAATTGATGAAAACCAACTAAACTCAATTCTTAAAAGCTAAATAATATATTTCGAAAAGATTTTTCCTATATATATTTTTTTTAGTAAGGTTTTTTTTATTATTTTTAAACTCGTAAGTGTTGACATAACAAAATTAGTGGATCCAAACAAAATATAGCAAAGAAAAAAAAGACATAATTTGGTCATCGGAAAAAAATCACCCATATTCGTATGTTATCACAGTGTCAAAATTATATAATACCTATATCTCAGTTGATTGCAAACCCAATAATTTCTACCGGAAAAATAAAAATTCGGTCCAAGTATACCTATAAAAACAACCCTAAGAAAACATATTTTCATATAAAATGATTGTATATTATTTTGAGAATTTGAATACTAATAATATTATATTATTATCAAAAACTAAAAAAATTAAAAATTGGTTAGTACAAAAAAATTTTATCATTTTTATTTGAAAATTAAAATACATATGTAATATGTTTAGACTCTAGAATACATATTAAGTAATTTTTTAAGGTTTGAGCTCTTTTGCAAAATTGTGTCGATTATGATTTCATTATCTAACGCCATCAAAATATCAGATTCAGCTGACATAAGCATAAATGATTCTAAATGATCTTAACTTAATGAACTGCTTAATCTATTGAAAATATATTTCAACATCGAAAACATTCTTTCACAAGCTACTTGTGTTAACGACAGTGATAGAATGAATTTATAGCAAAAAATAGTGTCTTGTCGTTATACAGATTATATTTCAGTAGTACTGTATAGCAACACAAAATATAATTTCGACATACTTTAATTTTATTATAACATAATTTTTTAATTTTTTTGGATGGTTCACATCTTCCGATAAACTCAAAAACGTCCCAACGAGTATCACCGGGAAACTCCCGATATCCCGCCTGCCCAGTATGGCCTTAAATACCAATATAAAATCTATAGAACTTATTCTAATTACGAAATTGAGTCAATTATTCAATAAAATCTATGCACAAAATAACTTATGCGAATAATATTTTAATTTTCACTATAGCAAAAAACTATATTGTAATTTACCTATAGAATGAAGATGTGGCGGACCACGACAAAAGGCTTAAATACCTGTCGGGATTCAGTGGCACTGGTGGGGTGGCAATAGTAACACAAACCAAAGCTGTTTTCTGGACCGTATGGATGTACTACAAACAGGCGGACGAAGAGTTATCATGCGACTGGCAGCTGTTAGTCCATGGGGAATCGGTACGTATGGATCAATTAGAGAACCGATTGTAAGTCGACTACAATGCTGGAGGAGCCATTTGAATGGGTGTTGGCATAATGTGTGATTGAACACTCTGGATAATTTACACTTATGTATCCTAAGATCCGAAAAGAAAATTGATTATTTCCAATTCAGATGTACAAATTAAAATGTCTTAATGATAATACGTCAATAGTAATCATTAAATAAATTATTGTATATACCTATTTTACAATTGTTAAAACATAAAAAATATATGCGTGCATTAATATGCATATATGTATATGATATACATCCGATACCGATATTATTAGCTAAATAACAATAATCATTTTTTCTACACCACGATATATGACGAAGAATTACGTCCCTTATACTCTTATCTCAATGAATTTAAACTATGAAAAATTGTTCGATTTTCAGTGCTGACACGTCAAAAATTGGTAAAATTAGCCAGCCATAAAGTTAACCAAAATAGTACCATTAACACAAGTTATATATTATACATAATAATTGTGAATTGTTATTACGTGATCATACATAGTGCACTCGATTCTTGTACATTTTATCTACACTTGTGTTATATTACATGTTTCGGTGTGAGCAGAAAAGACTAGACGAATGGTTGCTCGACGAGTTCAAACCGAATTCACGCGTTGGTGCTGACTTGAAACTTATTTCAAACGGTGACTGGGAGTTCCTGTACCGGGCACTAGCGAACGGATCCATCATTCTGGTACCCATAAACAACAACTTAATAGACCTGATATGGGTGGATAATCGACCTAGTTATCCAACACGTGAAGCATACGTCTGGCCCCTGGAGTACGCCGGTTGGTATAATAGTCATTGTATTTACACATTTAAAATTAGCATGTTTCTTTTTCATATTTTGTTTTTAATTACATCGAGTTAGGAAAATTAATGTCTCGCAGACCTAAAATATATAACCAACTAGACAATACAGTCAAGTTAATTAAATATGCACTGGAAAAATTCATCACAGAATGTTAGAAAATGTTAGTACATTTTTGGTATTTCACCTGTTGTACTAGCGAAAAGATAAACATCAATTTTTGATCTTCAATTATAAGTAACAATTATTTTTGATCAATTGTTGTCCTGCTTTTTAATAATCAACGAATGTCTAACCTTCAATTCGGGACTTTTGTTTGTGTAGGTGATTTCCAATTTAAAATTCGTAGAAACTTTTTACTTTTCGTGTTCAAGTTATAAAATCAACAATATATAAATAAGATCAACTTATTTCCACCTATAACAATAATAATCTTAGTCAATACAAATTACCCTGCACACATAATACGAGCGTGATTATGCCGATTTAAATGCGCTTTGTACATGCACGTATTGAGCAGGTAAAAAATGGCAAGACAAGTTGGACGCAACCCGCGAAAAATTCCAAGCGATGGGATTCGATGCGATGGTCGTCACGGCTCTGGACGAGATCGCGTGGCTCTTGAACATTCGCGGTCACGACATACCTTATGGTCCGTTCCTCAAATCATACGTTATCATCAGTAAGGACCAGCTGCACTTATACACCAATTCCGCGAAACTCAGCCCAGATGTTCAAAAACATCTGCACACAGCAAATTGCTTTTCAGCCCACTGCGCCAGGTGAGATCACAATCTAATTTACAGTCATATTGTTATTATGTTATCGTATCATTTGGTTTTTATTCAAACTTTCTTTAAATTTGCATTATTACTGAACTATAATAATTTTATAAAATTTTAATGGTTTTCACTGTTCTGTACCGTTTAGTAACAATTCACAAGATTATAAATGTGTACTTTAGCACAAACCACTAAAACTCAATTATATTTATTTATCAAAAATAATATAATCTATTGTGGAACGAAATTTAACATTATGTTTAAATTTGTTGTTCCGCTTCATACTTTAATTAACCATGGATAAATTCAAAAGATTATCTCCCTAAAGTGGTCCATACACAGTCAATAATATTAATCAATATTTGATTTTGGCAATAATATTGATCATCTATGGGCTGTATCAGAGGCGGATCTAAGGGGACTCAGGAGGTCAACTGACCTCTTGAAGATTTCCTATATTTTTAAACTGACTACTGACTACTGACTATAATTTGAAGTTAATACTAGATCGAGGCATATGCCCCAGTTGCCCCTCTCCTAAATTACGTCACTGTTTTAATTTTATATACAGTAGAATATTTCTATGCCGGACCCCATGTAAGACGAAATCCTTTATAAAATAAAATAAATTTAATGTTTTCAATGATAATTATGAATAAACTTAAAAACACATATTATATAATCATATTGTTTTTTTGTTACAAACTATGCATTTATATTCCAGTTTTAGCTCTAATAAATGGCATCTTGAAATAGCCTGAATTTTTTTTTCTATTTGACCGATACCAATAGAGGAATGGGGAATTGTCTAACTATGGATCCGCTCCTGGCATATGTTGAAATATTGATCAATATATTTAACAAAAATAAATTTCAATTTTTATTGACGTGCTATCAATTGTATGTTAGTATATTATAAGTTTTATTAAAAGTTTATCAAAACATTGTTCAATCTTTTTAAAACATTTCGAGTTTTCTAATTAATTTAATTGTAGGTCAAATAAAATATTTTCTCAATAATATTGATTTCCCATTTATAACCAATATTTAGCCTAAAATCCTTGCATTTCTTCTTTCTTTTATCGGTAAAAGAAAAAATGAAAAGTAAGAGATATTATAGTAATTATTTATAGAAAGAAACATATAAGAAACATCTGCAAACTTCTAATTTCCAATCTATAAAACTTTTGTATGAAAATGTTGTCCTTATTATTCCATTAGAAAGTATTTTCGAAAAATTACCAAACAATCAATATCTTTGTAATATATAATATATATATAATTGTTATACATATATATAATATTATAGAAATGCATTTTTACCTCCCTCAGAATCTTCAATTTTTTCTTATGTTAACAAACAATATATGAGATGGTTAACATTATCTAACCACTTAAATATGCTGAATTTACATTTGAAAATTATTTTAAGTACCTATTTATAAATTTAGTATAGCCCTTCTACCCGTAAAATAGCATCAAATATACCATATAGTTATATAATTTATGAATCATATTCAGTACATGTATTGAAGTTATTCTAATATTTATAATATAATAAAATAATAATTTATAAATCGGAATTAAACGTATATACATGATAGAGTTCACGATTATGAAGCTATATGGACTGACTTAAGGACGTTTTCGCAAGTGTGGAGAAAAGTGCTCGTACCGTCTGCCACAGAATTCAACAACGGAGCAAGTAGATGTATTTACATTTTGGTGAGTTTTTGTATTTTATATGTAGCGTATAGTATATTTATTAATACTACATAATGTAAATGTATATGTATAATGTATTGTCAGTGGTGTTATAAAAGTACACGGGGTATTCACTTTTTTAGTTTTAGCCGCACTCACACGATGACAGTTTTATAATGAAATAACTGTATGACAGTAAACTGTCAACGTATAAGCGATTGTTTACATATCTGTCATACACTTATCTAATTTTCGCGACATAACTTTCGTGAAAACTATTGTGCTGGTATGAAGATGTCCGAAATATGTGTTGACAGTGTGGTTAATCGACTGTCAGCTTTTTTTGATTAAATAAAATTTACAGTCACATCGTACAGTTTTCTACAATCTATTGTTTATAAATTTACACCATTATTATTAAATATAATATAGTTAATTGGTATATATAATAATTATATTAATTCAATATTTACATACCTATATTAACTTTGTATATACAAATAATTGCTATAATATTTATAAACACTTCATTTATCATAATAACTTAATATTATATCATCCACAAAAAAAAAAGAAAAGTGGATTACTGATGAAACACATTAAAGGTCTATTTACACATTTCCGTTCCGTATCCGTGCCGTCCGTTCAGTATCAGTGCTTTGGATTTACACATGTCCGTTCCGTGTCTGTTGTCTGTGCCTGTTCAGTGTCGTTAGAACCTACCAACGAGTACATCCGTATCAGTGAAATTCCCCAAAACATTGTCTCCGACAAATCTAAAATTACGGACACGGAATGGACACGTAACGGACATGTGTAAACATGCCTATTTCATAACAAGTAAACAAATTTAAAACGCCGGACACGGAACGGACGGCACGGATACGGAACGGACATGTGTAAATAGACCTTAACTTATGAAAATAATCCTTGTTTATGGAATCCCAAAGATGTCAAATATAAAGATAAATTAGCTAGGGGAGCTAGAAGCTGTTCGTCAATTAGCTGTGTCATTCAACTATAAAAATAATAATTATAATTATAATACACATCAGGTTTTTACATAATCTTCAGAAATTTTTTTCACTCGTCGTGTAAACAGTCATGAATTTTTTGTCAGTACAGTTTCGGACATTCCTGTATATTTACAAATTATTTTATGTCATGACAGTAACTATCGCAACATTTATATCTCTAGTGTGGTTATGAAAGATATTTCAAACAGTTGAAATGTATTTTATTATAAAACTGTCGTCGTGTGAGTGCGGCTTTTCTTATTTTATACTCGTTAAAAATATAATGATTAGTGGAAGTACAACCGTATAGTCCCATAATTATGAACAAAATTTAACTATGTGCCATATTTAGCACTTTAAGCACAAAAAGTATTGTTTTATTTATTTTTATTTTTATTCTGGCAGAACGAAAAATTTTACATAGCAGTAATAGGAATCAGAAAAGCGTCAACATAAGTATTCCTGAAGGAAGTGACTTCGATTCGGCATCTGATGATAAAATTTTGTTTCATGACTGCATATGCCCCATATATGACATATAATAATATTGATTATTTTAATGCATAATGTTCAAATACATATTTTTAGTGCGCGTTGTGTCAATTATGGCACAAATTAAACTTATGGCTTTTTTAAGGTCAAAATTGGTCAAAATATTTTTTAAGCATTTTTCCATATCATCTTGAACCTAAACCAATATTCCTATTTTTAAGAAAAAATAATTAATTCATGTGAAAGGGGTTAATAACCAAAATTATTTCGAGAACAAAAAACTAAAGAAGGAATATTATCTATAAATATAAAATTAAATATGAAGTACACCATCCACAATATCGGATATTAGAATACCTATTTTTAGTCCAAAATTCTTGTTTCTTGTAAATAGTATACATGTGCTGTGAACATTTCAACTGATAAATGCTGTACAATTTATACATTTTTAATTAGATTTTCATGACTTTATTTTTGGAAAAATAAAATAGAAAAATTATCAAATTGATCTTTTTAAGTACAAACTAGATTCTTAAAATATTTATAATAAAGGTATGAGAAAAAGTAATTATAGTTATACTGAGCAAACAGAAAAAAATATTTTTACCATAGGTAAATTATATATCTACGTTAAAAAAGGTCACATTTTTTTTTTAACAATTCATCATTGTATATTATTATAATATAATCGAGTAATTGTTCACATTTAAAACTGTTAAGCCATAATAATTCCTTTTTTGGATTAATATATATAAATAAATACATATATATCGATTACTTTATTTGTTTTTTTTTTTGTATTTTGTATTAATTCGCTCCACCCTAGTTATCTTATGGCAATGATATTGGTATATTCAGTGGGTACATAGGTAAGTGAACGGTTGTAGGTTCTACTCTCATTTTCAAAATCTCAGTAAATAAATAGGTAATAATAAATGTAATTATTATATCAACCTTCCTCCCCATAAATAATCTTTATCTACGCTCTTGGGTAGATCATTATTCGCAAAAACAACCAGGAAAAAAAATGTTAAGTGTTACGTTTAATAACTAATACCTAATCAAAAATACACCGTTCGAATAAATTATCAAATAAACAATATTTTATAATATATACCTTTACAAAAATAAACTACTGTTATCAAAATATATTTATAGTTTCATGCTCATCAATCATAACTTCTGCGTTAATATCGCGGTCTAAGTATAATTTCTTTGCAATACGAACGTCGTGTTTCTGCACCGCAGTATTTGTATTGCAGTGGAAGTATATAAATAAAACTACTTACTTACATATATTATTAATTTATATTTGTTCGTTCGACTGTTATAATATAGATCAATGCCGAAAAGAGAAAGCAAGCTCCTTCGCCCATCATGTACATGATGGCAGAAAAAAATTCCGTGGAAAAGGAAGGAATGCGACTTTCCCATATAAGAGATTCTGCGGCAATGTGTAATATTTTGGCCAAACTTAATGAACAAGTAACTACCTTTCTCTGATATAACTATAAAATGCTAATTCATTTGTATAATTTTACGTTATTTAAGCGTTTGATTTCGATAATGAAGTATATTATTGTTAAACATAATATATGTATTGTATTAAAATGAAATAGTTTTCCGTAAATCGAATATTTTTGCACCAGTTTAAAAACGGACAGCAATTAACTGAGCTTGCCGTGGCCAATATGGTGGACAAATATAGGGATGAACAAAATTTCAGCCGAGGTGCGAGTTTCAAGTCCATCGTGGGGTATGGTCCTAACGGGGCTATACCTCATTACACACCATCTTCTGCAAGCAGCTTGAAACTTGATCACATCAGCACATTGGTCATCGACAGCGGTGCTCATTATTGGGGTGAGCTTCACGCTATAAGTTTTTTTTTTTTTATTCTGAACATACGACTTGTTGATCCATCGCCATTAAAACGCGACCTAATTACACTACCCAACGACTCCTAAACGTTATAATCACTTTGATTTTATTAAAAATAAACTATAGCTGAAACATACATACACTTGTACGGTTTGTACGTCAAGTCTACCCAATAGAAAGTGAAAAGATTCATATATTTACGTATGCGAAATCTATAAACAGTCCTATAATATAAATATGTATTTACTGACGTCATTGGTAATTGAAAGTGTTTTCTATTTACGTTGCCTTCAAATGACAAACGTAACAATTCGTGCCGTACCTATAACAGTTGGTTTTCTAAAACTACTACTTAATTATGTAAATTATATATAAGGCATACCTTCTATGCTTATATTTGAATATGTAGGTAGTGTCCATCAGTCCAAACGTTTCATCCCTCACTTACACTATCACCAGTCACCGAATTTCGTAAATCATATAATTTTATAAAATTGTATTGAAAGCTTATATTATAAATACATTATTATCTTGTTGTTTCGTTTCGTTCCATATATATAAATATAAATAAATAAACATAAGCAATATATAATATATTTTATTCATACATGATAAAGAGCATTTTCAATGGACATGGGACGCTTATATTTACATTGTGATTAATATTTGTTAGTCATATTCAGTTTTTCTTCGCTTTTTTCTAAATGTATGAGTTACCATAGTTCTTTACCACTTCATTTCTCGAACTCCAACATAGATCACAGACTATGGCGTACCTATTTACGAAGCCCCCGCCCAGGGGTACTGGATCCCCTCCCCCAGAGCAAAAAAAAAAATAGATACATGTTCTTGCAGCATAGTTAAGTAATAAGTATAGTATATAATTAGTATGTAATGTTATTTTGACTATGGTTTCAAAGTTACGGCTAAATATAAAATTCAATAAAAGTAATAGGTACTTCAAATTTTTGAAATATAAACTATCTTACAGAAACTGTCACATAAACTTTGGACCCTCCCAGAAAAATTTGAAAATACTTCACTACGATCACACACATAACCATGCACACATAAACACCGTACATATTCCTCATACTCCTAGTTCCATCCGACCATCTTGTTTTTTGGCTTTCCTTTTCCCTTCTTTAATTATAATGTAATAATATATCTAGAAATCTAATTCTTACAAATTCTTTAATTTCATCTCCATGATACTCTAATTGTCGGTTCATAGAAAAACTGTGTGTGACCACAACGAATGTTTAAAAAACCTAATTACGTTTACAGATGGCACTACGGACGTAACGAGGACTGTGCATTTTGGACAGCCATCTACCGAACAAATCGAAGCGTACACGCGGGTGTTGATGGCGTCTATTGATCTGGCATCATTTACATTTCCACAAAGTTTGAAACTCAATCAGATCGACGTCATTGCCAGAGCACCGCTCTGGGATTTTGGTTATGACTACAAACATGGTACCAGCCACGGAATCGGAGTATTCCTTAAAGTCCACGAACGTAAGTGTTATGGGGGCGACGATGCATTATATAACGGATATACAAAGAATTACACATACGAATCACGACTCATTCTTGAAAAATAAAATATGTAAACCAATAATACATATTTATTTTTATCAATTAATAACCGGTTAATTATGGTAATTATGTTAATATAAAAATAAAAAATAACAGTTATACAAACGACAATATAATGGGCACACGTTATTATAAATTCATCTCACTTTAATTATCTACTAGCATATATCCATTTCATTATTATTTTAAATTTAAAAACAATGATAAATCTTTGTGGCAATGAGTATTTGTGCGAAGTTTGCGGCTTACAACACACAATGAGATTTCATATTTTAAAGTTTCACTCTCAACCTAAAAATGGTCTACATTTTCTTTTTTAATATCATGTATGCGTAAAATGTAATATTTCATGTTTCTTAGAAGCTTTGATTAATAAACAAAATATATTTAGTTTAAAACAACTGCAATAAATAATTTATATAGCTTATATAATTTTCACCAATTTCCTATAAAGTAAGATCAAGAAGTTCTAAAAATACCACATGACACATGTATTGTATTTTTCTATTATATTCCCTTTTCCGTGTTTAATTTCCTATTTTTAGAGATGTCATAACATTTTTAAGTTTTAGTATAATACTTTTTCTATAACCAAAATAATAGATAAACAAAACATATATGCAAAATCAATTCACAAATTATTATAATAGACATCTAAAAGTAAAATAGAAACAATTAAAAAAATCTTATAATTTGCAAATTCATAAATGTAGTGAAATTGTATGTAGAATGTTATGCAACAATACTCACCTCCAAATAAAATCTGATACTGGTCTAAAAGTAGAAAGTGCATTACAATATCCATTTATCATGTTCTTTGTATACGCATAATATACATACTCGTGCAGATTTATCAGAAAAATATTATAAAATTCTTAAATCGGAAATTCAGATGTACATGTTATTCATAACGTTAATTGTTATAGACTATGAAGTTATTTATTTTTAAAAAAAATTACAAAACAAAATTTACAAGAATAAAAATAATAAGTGGTACTATCAGGAACACATGGATAGTACCGTATTTTCGGAAGGGTTATCTGGTTTCAACCACACCCCCTAGTAGAAAAATAGGTTCAAAAGTTATAAATTACTTGCTATAAAGGTACGGAGAAAGATAACATTATTTATGTCATGTTATTGTAATGTTTGTATAATAATATAATTATTAATTCATACCTTATACAATTTGTATTTTTCTGTAGTATAATAAAATCACTTATTTTTTAGAAAAATATTAATTTTCACAAAAAATTTAAAAACACGCCACTGTGTATAAATATATTTATTTTTAATAAAATCGTTTTTAATTAAGATATACCAATTTCTCCTTCGCGGGCCACTTTCAAAATGGTTTGTTCTATATATATTTATAAAGTTCTAATAAATTATGTTAGTATATATATCATCAAGATCCACACAGAAAATTAAAATAACAAAAATTACCAGAACAACGTTTATTTCCCAAAATAATGAAGAAAAATTAATTTCCTTGATGATAACTTCAGTCAGTACAATATAATATAACCTATACATTTAAGTACACGAGTATTTTATTAATCTTAAATTTCATTCTAAAATCTTTAACATTTGTTTTTAACCTAATGAATAAAATTAATAATTTAAATTTGTAATTTTTCAATACAATTAAGCACCTGTGAACATGTATTATGGGCAAAAAGCAAATGACGTGGTGCTTAAGGAAGGATACTTTATATCTGACGGTAAGTTATTGAAAAATAGAATAACAATACGGTTATTATTATTCGAAAATTGTGAATTTGAATGGGAACAATATTCATAGTTTAAGCAATGAATAAAAATAATTCCCTATACATTTTTATATTGGAGTAACGTCTATTTAATTTATATCCATATAATTAATCAATTTATTAACTTTAACTTCAATAAATTAGTAAACTAATTTTGTAAATACATTTCATTTTTTTATCTTCCATGAATCAAAAACTATAAAATACATTTTTTTTAATGCAGAACCTGGTTATTATAAAGAGAATCATTTTGGTGTACGTCTGGAAACAATATTAGAAGTTATAACAAAGGTAATAAAAATGTTTTATTATAGTAAATATTGTAATTGGTAACCTACCTACAAATATATTTGAATGAATTGTGTTAATCTCTTGTATGATGTGAAAACAATCATTATCTTCAATTATCTATTTTTTACGTACAGAATGAAACGATGGGCAAATATTTGACATTTTCACCAATAACACTGGTGCCATTCGAACCAAAGCTTATCAACTACTATATGCTCAGTCCAAAACAAGTACGTTTTCGCACCATAGTTAAAAATTTAATACTATTATCTCTAAATAGGATATTTGTTCAAATTAAAGAAAACCCCAGATCCAACTAGAATAATTTTAACTAGTTTTATTTTTTTTTCATTGAGGTAATAATTTGATTTTAACGCAGGGTTTTATGATTTATTTATATTTTCCGAATAACTTAATGCCTATAAGCGTTGGATAAATTCATAACTTATAATATAGAAAATCTTACATAGGTAATAACTGATAAACCATAGAGAAAAGAAAAATAACTGATAAACAGGGCTCGGGACTTATAGTACTTAAAATCATTAAAATAAGCGATTTAAAAAGCACTTAAAAACATTAAAAGCACTTAAATAAGCATTTAAAAAACTTAAATTTAAACAAAAATATTTAATTAAAAAAGAAAAAATGATCTAAAATAGGAAAAATAAGCAACAATTTCTAAATTTTCTTTTGACATGAACACAATTAAGTACTAGACATATTTCGAAACTGTCTTGAATATAAAATTAAAGATTGAAAAAAATATATATTAAAACAAATAAATGTAGTTCATATTATAATTTTTAATTAAAAAATCAAAAATAAATAAATCTTTTTTTTTTCTTATTGCTTTTACCATTACGATATAAAAGCATGACAATTATAAGAATTTGAGATACAAAGAAATAAATCTTTATATTATAAAAAAGATTAACTTTGACTTCCGAGACATTTTACCTTATTGTTTATGAATTTTCCAAAGCATTTTGTGAAAAATAAAATGTAAACGATATTTATAAATAGTTAAAAAATCTGGGAAAGGTCAATGGCCTATGTCATCGTTTATAATTAAGCAGAAATATACAAAAAAATCAAAAATAATCAGAAAATCAGGAAATAAGCATTTTTCTAAAAAATCGTCGAAAAAAGCAAAAAGAAACATTTTCAAATTTCATAGTTGAACGTGTTTTAACATGACATACATATCCATAACTCTCTGTTATAGTTTATGTCAAACAATAAAAATAAGCAAATGCTAGGTACATGTCCCGATCCCTGCTGATAAATAATATCAATTAAATAAAATACCGGATGACTTTAGTTGTTTATTAGCTACTCGTCATAACTAGGAAAAAACGATGATAATTAGGGCTAGGATTTATATGCATTTGCATGTTTTTTTTCTTAAGTCCAAATTTATTGGTTCTCAGATTTGTCCACGATTTGGCTTATTCTCGTTTAAATATAACCAATTTTTTTTTGCATTTTATTTTTGCATATTTATAGATTTTTGAGATTTTGATTGAAATTTTTAAATTTTTATAATTTATTGTTAATTTTAAATGGTGTTTTTTCATAAAATCGATAGTTTTTAGTTTATCCGTCGAATTCTTGTAAATATAGAGTATTATATATTAAATATTAAATATTACCTATCTAATCTTATCTTGATCGGACAACCGATAGAATTACCTACATATTGTTAAACGACGTATACAGTAAGACAGCACAGAAGTATTTCATTAGTACATCGTGTCTTGCGTAAATGTGCGAACACTTAAAAATTTGAGCAGTTTTAATAATAGTATCAGTTTTATAAAATGCCGAAAGTTCAAAGTGAAAGTGCCAAGTTACGTCAATTTGTTTTAAAAAATTTTCAAGTGCCGTTTTTAAAACAAATGGTAAAATATTATATTGTATAATTTGTGATCAAGCTGTGCCCGTAACAAAACGTTTTCATATAGCACAGCATTTAAATATAAGCAAGCATAACAAAAAAATTAATTTAAAAGCCAAATCTAAACAATCATTCATTAAAAATACATTAGAAAACCAAAATAAACAAGCAAATTTTTCTCTAGATTTATGCCAAGCAATGGTAGAATCTGATATTCCTTTATGGAAGTTAAATCATCCATCATTTACAATTTTTTTAGAAAAATATTCTGGTAAATGTATTCTCGGCCAGTCTACAATTCGCAAAAATTATATTTCTACTATTTATGAAAATACTATTTCTCATATTTGTTCGAAAATTGGTGATGGCCCAATTTGGGTTTCAATAGATGAGACCACGGACGTTAACGGTCGATATATTTGTAACGTCATAGTTGGTCTCCTCCATGAAGACAATTATTCAAAACCGTATCTATTAATGTGTGAAGAACTTGAAAAATTTAATTTCCAAAATACCTATTGGTAAAATAATTAATAATGCGATGCACCTATGATGGTCATCAGGAGTGAAGTACGATAAAGTACTATTTTTTTGTTTCTGATGCCACACCATATATGGTTAAATCCGCTGATTCCTTGACTATATTATTCTCCAATTTAATTAATTTAACATATTTAGCAAATGGGATTCATAGAATTAGCGAATGGTTTACGAAATTAATATTCTACTGTTAATAAATTAATAGCGACGGTTAAAAAATCATTTTTAAAAGCTCCCAGCCGAGTTATCAAACTACTTGAACTATTTCCGAATTTACTTTTACCACCACAACTATATCACTAGATGGGGTACATAGTTAAATGTAGTAGAATACTATTCAAATAATTTTGAATCAATAAAATCTGTAATATTACATTTAGATGACGAAGCAGAAACAAATAAAAAATCAAAAAAATTGTTTGAAGACAAGCATTTACAAAATGATTTAGCTTATTTAAAAAGCAATTTTTGTTTGTTCACCCAAGCTATTACTAACCTAGAAAAAAAAACACTATCTCTTGATGAAGACTTAAAAATTATTTTTAGTATAAAAATTAAACTGTATAAATGTAACGAGAGAGTAGCAGAATTAGTGAAAACTAAAATGGATTTATTACTAAAAAAAATAAGGGATTTAAAACACTTTTAAAAATTCATAGAATTATAAGTGGTGAATTTGAAAATGAAAAAGAAGATATTGATATTAATTTAACTCCAGGACAAATCGCGTCATTTAAATTTGCACCAATAACCTCGTGTGATGTAGAAAGGAGTTTTAGTCAGTATAAATCTATTTTACGTTCGAATCACCGGTCGTTCGTATTTGAAAATTTGAAACAACACATCATAGTAGCATGCAATAATAATATAATATAATATGAACTAATATTTTAATGTAAATGTCATTACATAAACTAATATTTATGTAATAATAATAAATTATGAATTATGGTAAATAATATTTTAGAAATAATTAAAAAAATTTTTTGCATATTTTGCTAAATAAAATTCATATTTTACAATTTATATTGCATATAAATCCTAGCCCTAATGATAATCAATACTCCTAAATTGTTTAGTATTGCAATTTTAAAGTTTTCAAACTTAAGATATTAAGAAAGAAAGTCGGAAATCGTTCAAAAAAATTTGATGTGGTAACAACTAATTTTTGATAAAATTAATAAAAAAAATTAAATTTACTTTTTATAACAAATTACAAGATGATATAATTATCAGATACTATAGCTATTTATAGCATTTGTTCTCTAAATCGGTTCGAAAATTATACATTAAAATGTTTTATGGTCCAAGTGAGTGATACAAATGTTTTTATGTAACATCCAGGTGCACTGGCTAAATGCTTACAACGATAAGATTCGGAAGGAAGTGGGTGCCGAACTTCTCAAAAATAACAATAGCCGACTGGGCTACGAATGGATGTTGGACCGAACGATGCCGTTGTTATCGGGCGGACGCCGGAACAAAGGCTGTATCGTGACTGCTATTGCATTAATCGTTGTCACTGTTTCCGTCACCTTTCTATCCGTTTAGACATACAAATCCACACGAAGCTTGTAATATTATCATTATCATTATTATTTTAAAACCTATTAGGAAAAACCTTGGCGAATGAATGTCTATAATAAACTTATAAAAATATTAAAAAAAAAAAACATCAAAAACAAATTTATCACACTCGGTCTTACATATTTTAATAAATATAATTATACATAATACATAAGCATGATACGAAAATAACTTATAAACATATATATATATATATTTAATAGAAAAGAAAAAAAACTCGTTGACAAACAAAAATGTACACATGAATATACTTTTACAGTATTATTCGCGCTGTATACATCAAAATAGCGTTTTACGATAATAACTTTTAATAGTTTCGCTGTCGTTTGGTGCGTTTTGGGTGTTTTCTTTTTTTTTTTTTTAAAAAAATAATTTTTTAAGTAGAATAAATTATTCATTTACAATATTTAAGTTAATAATCATACATCATAAGTTCATATCATTTACGACTGTACAGCTCCCGTGATGAGTGGCGACAGCGGCACAGCCGTTTTCTGCTGCCTTCTGCCGTCCTTCAATGCTTTGTGTATCCTGGTCAGCGCCTTTTCCGTCGCGTTTTCCTCGTGTTTGCACACGTATCTGTGTCGGTTACTACACTCCGCACCCGAGTACACGTATACCTTGGTTGTCGCGTTCAAAGTAAGCCGCAAACACCGGCCGGACCCAATGATCTGATCTTCCGGCCTCGCAGAGTCCTTGGGTACCACTGGCCGCGCACTGTTGGCCCATATCCACAGAAGACCTGGGTTCAGACCTCCCGTCCAATAATCGTAACCTGTACATGGTTCACATTTATACATGTATAATATACGTACGACGAACAAGTAATGGAAATCGTACCCTCAGGACAAAAAAAAATGTATTCAAAAAAACATGCATATTATAGAAGATTTCGTATAACTGTTATATGCCACGTAGAGAAACGATTATGATCTAACTGTCCATATAATATAGTATAATCTTTAATTTGTATTATATTTTAGTCTTCGAGCGAGCATGGCCATATTGGACGAAGTCGTGTGAAAGAGGAAAGGTTCTTTCTAAAGCTTTTCATGCAACACGTTTAATTCTAAACTTTATAAATAATGGGTAATTAAATTTTAATACATAAATATTGCTTAAAAAATACTTCAAAATATACTCCGAGTTGTGCCACTGATTGTAAAAAACGGCAGTATTTACACGTCATATAGTAACCGGATGTGGGTTCAGTTGTTAATAGGTGGTATATAACAGTATAATAATAAATATAGCAACACGTTACGAATTAATGTGTACAATATGATGGCCTAAAGACTCGCTCACCTCTTAGATACTTGTCGCCGATAAGGTATGTCAGCACGTCGATCTGTTCATCTCTATTGTCGAATTCCAATAGATTTCCTGCCAAACTCTTGCACATCGACATAGCCGACTTCCAGTTATACTGTCTCTCGCTGAAGTGATAACAGGCGTGTGCGATACGTGTAAAATTACTGGGACAAGGATCTACACCAAAATAAATAATATATTATATAAATTAAATAGTTTTAATTTAAAATAATTAATCGCGTAAATAAAATACACGTTTTATATTATATTTATCGTCATTATCCTTTGTTATTAATTATTATTATCATTATAATTACGATTATTAAGGAATACTAATTTACGCTAATTTACGAGTACATTTATGATTATACAACATTCTTAACATCGATTCGGGCTCGGATTAACGCATATATAACACTTAATTAGAATTATCCACTAGTAACATGTTAGATGCATTTGACAATAATTTGTTTGTAGTGCAGCAAATTACCTATTGCAAATAAATAATTATATATATATATATATATATATATATATTTCCATTGGTTTACTGTTTTATTTATTTACGTCATTAACGTCAAATAATAATAACACATCAAATATACATGTATATATTTATATATAATACTATGGCACTCAACTAACAAAAATTATTTATATTAAATTTGTCTGTTATGAATGGTTCTAACTAGATTGTGATAAAATTTGGAGAAAATTGGTGGTAATCTTAAGAATCGTTTTCGGAACCTTAAAAATTATTTTTCCGACTTCAGTGACGTTAATTTTTAAATATAATAGAAATTATTCTGTTATATTTAAAAATTAACGATTCTTCCTAAAACGATTCTTAAGATTACCACCAATTTTCTCCACTTTTTATCACAATCTAAATAAAAATTATTAGTTTAGTGTAAAACAATTTTACTAACATAGTTAAATACACCAATAATTTTGATAGGATATACCAAGTAAAATTAACTGTTGACTATAGTTTGTACTTATTATAAAAAAATGTCTTATTATAATAAGAAAAATTAATAAGAAAAAAAATCTAAACATTTCATAATCCGAGCCCGAAATGTTGTCATTCTAATATTTTTGGGTTGTTTTATTTGCACTTGGAGAATTGCTCGTAATATTTGTAGATTTATACTATTTATTGTAATAGAAATTATATTATGATTTATGATATAATTATTACATATATTGCTTTGTTTTAAAAATACAGATTACGGTAAACATTTAATTTATTATAAAATTTCTAGATAGATTAATATATAATACCTAATTTTAGATACTTACTGTTACACGTGTAAAAAAAATGTATTTTAAATACTCAGTCATAACTTGACATTAAATTGTAATTTTTTAATTATAATTTAAGACCCGCGTTTTAAATATTATTACAAATCAAATATTTTATGTGTAGAATATGCCTACGAAAATGTCTGTATACAAAAATACAAAAATTGTATTACAGTTATAATTTAATGTTATAATAATCTATGGTTTAATTAATATTGATAAAAATTGTGTTCTTAATATGATATTTTATTGAATGATAATCAAGTATTAGATATTCCATATTTAAAATAATATAAAATAATGTATTTGACGAATGAACGATATATGAATAAATAATTTTACTTTCATCTGCATGAGTTATTTATACTATCATAATATTATTATAATATATATAAGATATGTATTACCTCATGACGTGAGTCATATTAATACTAGGTTTTTACAGCATATAACTTTCCAAGGATAGATAAATGAATAATATTTTAATTGTGAATAGAAACTTCACTATCACGTCTGTAAAGAGATATATTTTTTTGTACATAACACTATACTACTATACCCAGTAAATAAACCCGTATTAACAAATATAAAATACATATAAATATAAATAAACTATCACTACAAAAATATGCTATAACACATTTATCATTAAAGACGAGCTAAACTATTCAAACTATATAAAGTCAAAGAAAATCTTGGATATTTAATTTAGTGTCAAATTAAGCATATACCTAACAAAAATCAATTTATTTATTTATTTATATTATAGCAGTTTTTTAATTGAAAATTGTAAGCAAAATAATTATAACTATATGTATGTTTTACGTGCAGATTTAGCATACGTAGTGGCAACTATGTATGTTTTTATGTATTTTCATTGAAATACATTTTAATTTTCTACGTCGATCCTAAATAAAAATAATGTAACAAAAACGATTTCACTTTAATTTTATAATACATATTATTAAATACAGGCAATGAATTTCATTTTTTTAAGTATATCCATATATAGATATATATTTATTTAATTTTTTATAAAAATATAATCCCTTGAATACTCATTAATATATATATATATATATATATATATATACTAATATAATATAATAATTTGTAATTAATAATACATACCTAAATAAATAATTATTAAAATTATACAAATGAACAGAACAGCTGGGTTTAAAATTCGTTATGTTAAATTATTAAGCAAACCAGAAAAGAACGGAATAACAATTATGTATACTATAGCAATCTATAGTTTAAATCTCGATTTCTAATTACTGTCAATGTACTGCGAGTGAACAATATTGACAACAATATTTTTAACCGTGTTATTTTTAACCACTCAAAAACATGCGGACAAATTATTTTATGTACAATGTATTGAGTATAATATTGTTATAACTAGTAAATTATTTTAATACATAAATGAAGTGACTACATGCGTATCTCATAGACTTTTTAACTCAAAATAATTGTTAAAAGTAAATTACCAACTTAAATTTTAAAACCTTTGTAGATATGACATAACATAATTATAATATAACTATTTACTATTTTTTATGTAGTCTAAACACTAAACTATTAATTATTATTATTTATTGTTAAAATCATGTAGTGGAAATTTCTATAATTTAAAAACATTTATACTTTAATAATGTAAAATGTACTTATTATATTACAAGCTAAAAATTAACGATACCAAATACTAAATTTCTATTAAATGCTTTATTTAGACAGTGATAACATTTGTAAAAGTTTAATTGACTTAGTTCATACGGGTACTTATTAGATAACATTATATTTTATTTTATACTTAATTATTGAAATGAGCTCAATTAGTTTAAAAACTAAACTAGTTAAAAAAATTGGTTAACAGTACAAGTAAAAATACATATAATACGAAAAAAATTAACAGTATCAAGAATACAGTGTTGTGAAATCATTCACATTTTACGTATTTAAACTGTCTGTAAATTATTTGTTAAAATTATTTAATGAATCTATTTTTTTGCATTTTAAAACTTTCATAACTCAGTCGGTAAGGTAACTATTACAGAAAATAAATATAATAAAGTTTCATTTGATAATATTAAGTAAATATGAATATAATATTTACAATATTACAATGGTCAAACAAAAAACTGTTAACGAATTAAAATGCAATGGTTTGAAAAACCATTGATGCAATTTATTACAAAAAATCTACAGAAATAATGTATAAAAACAAAAATATTTTAAATCAATTGGTAATATTATTGTAATGCATTTAATCTATCAAGAAATAAAAAATATAGTACCTATAACTCTATTGGCTATGAGGCTATTTACCAGTTTGTTATAAATTATATTATTTTCTAAGTATTAAAATTGCACACATTCGTTGACAATATAATTTTGATATTATTTTTAGTTAATAAAATAGGAAATGTTATAAATATATTTTCTATGTAAAAAATATTAAATTGTCATTCACAAAGTTTAAATAAAAAAAAAATTGTCATTTATTTAATATTGTTAGTATTTTTATCAATTTTAAATATCGGCAATTGAGTACTATGATGAGTAACACCTATAAATGTGTCACTTAACTTCCCAGGTAATCTACTCTGGAACAGTTATACGATGATAAATGCAACAATTTACAAATATAACCATTACATCCCAATTAAATTATAAACACAATTATGTGAAAAGTGATTCCATAAAATTTAATAATAACTAAAATAAGTTTCATTAAATGTACTCATAAATTATATTTAACTAACTTAATATTTTCAAACACATTAGAAAATTGATAATATACCTACCTACTCGAAACATATTTTATTTTGATCTAGTACCTATGAAACAATATTTTACAAAAAAATAATTTCAAAATAAACTAAAATTGAATAATTGTATTCATTGACAACTATTATTTTTAATAGGAATTTTTTCTTTATTAAAATTATCAAATCTAAATAATTCAAATAAGTTGAGACTAACCTTCTCTGTTTGCTGCACTTCCTTCAACAATGTGCTGTATGAGCTCTTCTGAACGTTTCAAGCGTTTTTCCATTAAATCCATTCTGTGAACTAATTTTTCTATAGCACCAAGTAGATACATATCTGTTTCTGAAACCTTAAATCAAATTTTTTCAAATAAATAGTTAATATAAATGTGACTATACATATATTATTATACAATTATAATATACGGAATACGTAGAAGAATTAAGTCAAAATATTTCAACACCAAGTATACAAAATTTGATATCGCTCATAAACAACTAACGATAAAACTTATTATAAAACCGATGTTAATAGTAAAAGCAAAAAAATAATTTCATAATTATTTGGTTTCAGACATTGAAAAAACATATTAATCAAATTAAAATTAAGCACTCATATAGGTACTTCTTTATTTGGTCCATCTTTGTTCACGTCCACTCGATCTCCAATAGTTTGACTAGGCCTGTTGACCACATAGCCAGTAGGTAAAGCAACCGGCACGTTTATGACATTACTGTCTCGTGTCGCCAAATCTTCAATGGTCAATCGGTGGACGAAATCTAGAAAATATAAAATTAATCAATCACAACACAACTCGAGTTCTAATACTCAAAAAGACATTGATAAAATGTTGGAATTTTAAACTTTTTGAAATGAATTTATAGTTATTCGTTTAATATTCAAAGTTCTTATTTAGATATAAATCAATATTTCAGGATTTTTTTAATAAAAAAAAAATTATAAATTTGGTTAAACATCGCTTTAGTCTTTATGACTAATACCTAAAAAATTAGAAGAGCTCAATGTAGGTACCTATTACTTGATCCTTCAATAATAATTAGTATAAAATACGACATATATTTAATATATAATTACCTCTACTCGATTGAATAGCACGCGACAATGAAAGTATAATCGTGCAAACGACGTACGCTGATTTTAACAGAATCATAATAGTTTATTATAATTTACAATAAAATACCGATAACTGCTATGAGCACGTGTTTAGGCGTAATGCGAATGTTGAAGTGAAAAATACGCAGTGAGTGTGCACCATGTAAACGATCGCGTGAATCTACCAGTGATCCCAGTGCCCCACACTGAACATAGAAAAAATCAAGAATCTAAATACACCGAATGTGTTACTAATTACTGACCTAAAACCATTGGACCTTAACTATGATCACGTTTATTCAACCGGACGGAAACGTAGGTAAATCAATGTCGCACCTAATGGAATTTTCCACAGAAATCTAGTACGAATTGTGATCTACAGAGAAAATTGTACCGAAATTTATTAACGAGAAGAAACTCAATTTTTTTTTTAATTCAATGGAAAAAATTGATACAAATGGGAACCACTGGCTTAGTGAAAGTTTTCCTCGCATCAAAACAAATGGACTGTGAAATAAGTAATACTCACAGCATGAGGGCATCCTATTAGTATCAATTATTGACATAATTAGCATATTCCAGTGATAAATGAGTTTTACCAACAAAATTAGAGAGTATTAAATCGAATTAAAAAAAAGAAACACATATTTATATAAAAAAAAGTGTATATTTTAAATAAAAAAATTATACATGTTAACTTATATCTATTAAACAATCAAATATTATGTTATTATTTATGTTGATATATTTATTTTGGACGGCAAATATGATTAATAATTAGTAAACTGGACGGAATACTTTATTGTTACAATCACAATACATTATGTAAAATCTATAATTAAATAATGTATAAATTATATATATATATATATATAAACAAAACAAAACTATACCTTGTCAATTTCCCTTAACCTAGAATAGTGCCTGTATATCCATGAAAAAAAATATTAAGGATTTTTGAATACAGTCATAGGCAGTGTAGTGCGTAAAATATGTCTATAAAATTTCTTAAAAATAAAAACTAGTAAATTAAACACTATTAATACTTCAAAGATGCAATCACATATAAATATGGGTAAGTGGTCTCTAGATCGAGAGATCAAAATAGCAATATAAATAAAGTTAATAATATTAATTTAAAATTAGGTTCATAGGAATGTAGGATACAATTGCATCACATTGAAGTTTCTAGCGGTTGGCTATGTGATCTGGGAGGAGGTGAAGGTGCTTGATCCAAATTTGTTTCAAGAATCTCTGCACTACTATATACTCCTCGACTACTTAAATCTGTCCACATACCCACTGTAGATGCAAATGTAGAATTGTCACGAAATCCTAAATGTATTTGGTATAATAAAAATTGTATTAACTCTTTTTTTAATTTATCTAATTAACATTTTTTAGAAATCACCTTTGTTTTTGTAAGCTAAATCATAATCATTTTCGATGTGTATAGGATCGTTGACATTATGCACTTCATATAAATCACTCGGTTCATATTCATCAACTGATGAATTAAATTGTGATTTTACTATAGAATCAGCACTTCCATTGGCTTTGGTTGATATTGTATTAAAACCACTGCTATTATCAATCATCTAACAATAAAATTAATACGAGTTTAATAATATTGTCTGAATATTATAAGATTTAAGTACAAGGTATAAATATTAAAATATAATATATTAATTGTATGATAAAAAATATTTTTCACTAACTGGTTTCCTTCGATAATTTAATTCAGAAAATGCCGGTTGTGATAGGGACAATGACCGTAACGATGTTAATGATTGACGAATTGAATTTCGTCTGTTTAACCTTTGGACTTGTCTTCGCTTTGATTTGGTCCACCAGCAACATAACACGGATATCACACAAATAAGGCAACCAAATATTAATCCAGTTACAGCTATGTTGACAACATCATCACGCCATATCAATGGGTTTATAACCACTTGAGGATCTGAAATTATTAATAAAAATTATTGAATATATATATATATATATATATATATATTTTTTTTTTTAATTTTAAAAACCTATAAATTTTACCCATTTCACAAATGAATGCATTACGAGAAGCACATTCTAAATTTGTATGTATCTTGTTAAAACCGAGAGCTGTACACTGACTAATGTAGTCAATGTGTTGAACCCATATTAGTCCATAGTCATAGATCTGTAACTGCAGTGTTCTTCTGATATTTACATAATCACCCGTAATGAATGGCATAGAAGCATTCATTGTCTAAAAATAATACATAGATAACATTTATTTCAGATTGCAGAGTCTATTACAAACCGTGCAAAATGTTTTAGCTTCATTAAACATCATTGGTACTGCAATGTATGCATAGCAAGTATTAGATGTTGGCATTAAAATCCATGGTGGAGGACACTTTTCTGACTCTAAAAGAGTTTTATTTGATGAATAATATGGTATTACATCAATGGGCATCAACTCTATTTCATCTTTGTAATCTTTGATGCGTCCATGTACAGCTATTGAATCATTAAAACCCCAATAATTATGACGAGCATCAATAGATCCATCAATAGCATAAATATAATCACTGTAAGTATAATCACAAGTATTAAATAGTAATACATGTAAATAATGACCAAAATTAATTGCATCTGCATACGTTGTCTTAGTCTTACAAACATACAATATAGTAAATACATATTCAGTAAAATACATTTTGTACTGTTAGCTCTAATATGAAAGTAAACTGACATATTATCATACTTAAAGCAAAGAATATTATCTGTGCAAGAACATAAGTTGTTTACAATATTTACATTTTTAAGTACATTTACCTTTTTAAATTATAATATTTTACATTATCATTAGCTTAAAAATTAAAGTAGTGTAAAATCCTATGTGATCGTACAGATGTATTTTTCTTTAAATTTGATATGTCAATTTACTGTCGCATTAATATTAAAGCTAATTACACAAAATTGGTTTTACTAAATTCAAATTTGTTATATTGTACGTTTGAAAGACAACACATGGGTATGGCGTTTCTTAAAAAGAAAATATTATTACATTGTTCCATTATTACTGGCTGCAGCAATAATTTCATAGTTATTTTCAGGATTATAAAATATATTGTGTATATAATATTGACCATTAGATAATGCAAATATTGTTCCTTTGTTCTGTATGTTGGTTGCTTCATTCCTGTAACATACACCAATGATATCCAAATTAAATTACAACAAAATAATATTATTAACTTTATTTTTTATTTTTACCAATAAAATCCATTATGTGATGTTGATGATTGTAATGGCAATCGAATTCCATGAAAACCAGACATCTGTAGTATATGAAAACCAATGTTGCTATAAATGTAATTAAATGTAAAATTTGAAATAACCTAAAAATATAAAAGGTTATAAATGAAGAATTATATTAGTTATAATTATTTAATAATAAATATTTACCTGCATAAGTTGAATAATATTTTCATATGGAGCAATATTGTCAGAGAAAAAGTTACGATATATAGTTATATGTTGTTGAGGTGCTACACGTAAGCCAGTAATATTTAAAACTGGCAAATTTGCATTCTCCGTAAATAAGTTATTATGGATAACTGCCTGCAAGGTAGTTGCAAATCCACTTGAATCTGCTGTCACTTTAAGACCACCTTGATTTTTCATTACAAGATTATTCTAAAATGTAGAAAAATATTAATATAGATGCTACTAATGACTAAAAAAAAAAAATAAGACAAATAAATATTCTTACATGTAGTTGTAAGCTTTGGGTATTCTGTAACTGAAACTGAATAGGCATATCACAAGTACTTATGTTTGAATTGGGAATGTGGCGACAATTGTTGATTATTTTATTCCAAGCCACACTAATATGTGGATTCACCTCACCAGCACATGCATAGTTTATAGCACCCATAAAGTTGTTGTTGATAACCGAATAAGAAATATTGTGTTCGGTATTGCGATCTAGAAACAATTTATTAAAAATCTAATACAAAGATTATTAAAATGCACTTACTAAAACCAATTGCAGCAATAGGAAGAGTAACAATTTCTGCAATGAATCCATAGTTTCGAGATGAAGCAGCTCGAGATGTAGCTTTTAAGCTAATGCTACCAACTGTAGATTTAATAAATCTTCTCCTTTGAGAATTTGGGGATTTTACAAAACGAATAATTTCAGAAGTTTTATTATATAGTATTCCATCATATATACTCACATAATCACTTTCATGGGCTAAATTTAACTGCAGTAATCTATAACATTAAAATCACATTAAAATTAATTTAGTTTAATTACTCATAATTTCCATACCTTAAGCCTAATGATTTTGATCCCAAATGGCTACGGAAGATTTTGATACAAGATAATGGTTGGTCACTATATTTGAAATGTACGATCATTCGTTCATAAACTACAATATCTTTTGCTGAATCACACATATCTAATAAGCCAAATGTATCTCTGGGTAAATTTACTTGTTTTAATACATCAAAAGAACTTTCATCATTTTCTTGTCCTTCTCCAGTTAATGATATAATGTTTATACCTATTCCAGTATTATTTTCAACCCTAAAATACCAACAAAAAAATATAACCATACTAAAATTGATTTCAGAATATTATTACAAACCAATTAGAAAAGAGATGTATGTTTTGATGTTTGAATGTAACAACAGATATTCCATGAGATGCTGAATTAGTAACATTAATTGAGTTTATGAAAGGAGATTTTCCAATCATCATAACTGCTGGAGATAATTCATTATGTAAAATTCCAGCACCATCAATACGGACATATTGTAGTTGAGATTGAATATTTAGCTTCAATCCATGATCTTTATCATCATGTAAGTACTCAGTATAATCATTTACTTCAAAATCATTATTAGCAAATCTATATAAGAAATGATAAAATTATCAATAAAATACTATATTCAAAATGAGATAGATAAAAAAATATGAATTTTAAACACATTATTTCAAATACAAAGAATAAAATACTGGTTGAACACAGAAGCACATTTTTTTCTTTTATTTACTTATTAAATATTAATATATGTACTGATCTCTTTAATAATAGCAGTAGACAAAAAAAAACTGGATGGGCTTCGCTCTACTGTACAGTTGGGGGTGGGGTGCACCTCGTTTATAGGATAGGTCATTATTACAATGAATTTGTTAAATTTGAATGCAATGATAGATATCATTGTATACGAATAACGATTTAGAACGGAGTTAATATGTTTGTCTAGGATATAATACATTGTTATTTATAAATATTGTAAAAAGTATATTTTATTTTGAAACGATAAATATATTTTTCAATTAGGATGGGTTGGCAGTTGCATACAGCGACATAGTTAAATTATTTAAAAATAATGCATGTAGTTATTATAATAATACCTTATATAAACATATAGCATCAATTTTAATATTTATATATGTGATATCGTATAATGTATGTTGGTCATTACACATGTTGACGACGTTGACACTTGATTCCAACTTTTAAAATTAACAATGGATTTATATAATTGATAAATTAAATAATTTCAACATCTCCAAAATTTTTTAGTTACGATAACTTTAACTTATTATAAAACTTGTATTAAATTTTCAAGAGTTTTCGGTCTCCCAATTAAATTTGATAGATGTTTAAAAAATTTTTTTTACAAAAATCGAAAATTTAAATTGCCTATAAATAAGTCAAAATATGTCAAAATACTTTGAAAACTTAACCATCTATAGAGAAAGCCAATATAAAGATTTGGTGAATATTTCAAGTTGCCGCGATTTTTGGTTTTTGAGTTAGAACATTTAAAAAAATGTAATTTGTAAAAACGTGATTTTGCGTAAAATTTCCCGTTTTTCGTAATTTTTTTGATTTTTTTAAAAAGTATTGAAAAATTTGGATTTTTGACTTGCCAAAGTACCATCTGCATTCACTTTCCTTTCAGAAAAGTTGCTGTTTCAGCAAATCGAAGCATTTTTACTGCCAAAAAAGGTGTCGTCAGACACAAAAAAAAATAAAAAAAAAACACACATCATTGTAAAACCAATAGATTCCATCACTCCGTTCAGAATCTAAAATGTCATATAAAGCTTATTTAAATTTCAAATATGATTTTTTTTACTTTAATTTTGTAAAGAATTATTATGCTAAGTTTTTATTCTAAATAATATTTCATTTTAATTAAAAAAATCTAAAAATTTTAAAATATTAAAACTTTTTTAGAAATTACTGTTTTAAAAGACTGTAAGTTTGTTTGAAATAATGACTAAAATTTACTTTTTATGTACTTTAATATATATGATATTTTATTTTATTACCTTATGCCTCCCCAATGTTGTTGATTTATTGAAAGAATGCTTTCAGTGCAATACACAAATACAAAGGATTCATCATTCCAATCACATGTTAAATATTCATCAGTAAAATTTAAAATTGGACACTCCATGAAATTATTCTCATTTCCTGTAGTGAAATATTTATAAGTTTACAAAATATTGTTTATAATTATACAACTTAATTACCTAAACATCTATAATGTTGAGGCCAACTTTGAGCTGCAACCACCATTTGACTTTCATTATAATAATGTTTTTTCCAGGTAAACCAATTGTTCAAGGTACTACTATTGGAACCAATTTCTTTACATACAACTTTAGCATTAGCTTCAGTAAATGACCGATCACAAGTTGGTAACCATTGTAATAAAGTACTATTCCATACTTCCAAAAATCCAAAAATATTTGTAATTGAATCATCAACATTTTTTACATGATTTAAGCGTATAGTAGGTCTAAATAAACAGTGTAATTATAAAACTTTTTAAATTCATGAATAATGATTAACAAACACACCTGGCTTTTAAATGGTTTGCATGTGGTATCTTTGGTTTATTAATAGGTTTAAACGTTATTTCACCACCAGTATATCCTCGAGCAATCAAAGACCCAAGAACGAGGATACCAACATTAGGTGCAAACTCTAACGTAGTTCCTGGCAATATAGTCAAAGTTGCACCAGGCATTACAGTTACATCTGATAAAACTACAAAAGCATTTTCTTGCGGAGCAATAGTCAATGATTCTGAAATTTTACCACCCAATATCCCATTAGAAATGTGTTGAAGATTATCCCAAGTCATCTATAATTTAAACAAATAATATCAAATTCCATAACTTTAGATTAAAATATATAAAAGTATTTACAGATAAAGATGCATCAAATGAATCATCTATTAAAAATGGAGTGTAAACAGTGACCGCATTGTTATTCCAATCATCAAAATCAAATATTAGATCTTTTATACGATTTATATCAACTGATCCCCACCAATTACTAGCCATATTTATTGCATTACTTGTTCTTGATGTATGCAGGCCGGCAATAACATAATAGTTCATATTATTACTAGATGACATTACATTTCGATCAATTTTAACATTTTGAATGCCATCAAATATAATTAATGAAGATATAGACTAAAACACACAATTAATGATAAACAATTACAATTAATTTAAATGCTGGATTCTAACTATACTTACTCTTGTTGTAAGTAATCGTGTATTACTATTAAAAATGTTTTCCCGAAACAATGCAAAAACTGAACTCATAATTTCACATTGACTTTTAATTCTAAACATAATCATAAATTCTCCAGTATTGGAATTAAATGTATTCTTCCATATGAGCATATATTTTTCCATACCATTTATCATTATAAGACCATCTATATAATTTCAATATATAAGTAAAACAAAGTATCATCAAGAAACTATAAAATAAATTACCTTTACACATGTTATTTTGTATAGTATTACGAGTAATGTTTAATTTTGCGAAATGTCCTCCAATATTTAAATTCAAATTAGTGTTGTGAACAAATGTATTATTATCAATAATAACAATATGTGTGATATTTTCATCATATAAATTTAAATATGGTAATGTCAATTGTATACCATCTTTTAAATTACGCTCAAAAGAATTTCCAGTTAACTCCCATTTGTAAACATTTAGTGAATTTTGGGTATCTCTATAAATAAAATAATATAGGAATTTATTTAAATGAATTGAAATATATTTTTTTAAATAAATGTAAGTTTATAAAATTACTAAATAATAAATTAAATTAAATAATAGTATTGCTGTAACATGACCAACAAAGGCAAAATAAAAATAATGTATTGATGATGATTATATGCAGTTCTATGTATTGATAATAATAGAACTACATAAAGAAGATTATGATAGGGTTGTAACTATTTCAAATTAAATTTCTAAAATGCATTATTATTGAGAACAATACTTAAAATACAAATATATTATTTTATTAAACATTGATATTTTATATACATACTTGGAATCATGAATAATAATTTTTCCATTATCTGCTATTATTGAATTATTAACAATAATATGAATGCAGGATTTATTAAACAGTCCAAAAGGTAATGAAAATGGCTCGATTTCACGGATTAGCAAACCTTCATTTTTATTATAAGATATATCACAGTTGTGTAAATTTAATGTTTCATTTAAAGCTCGTAAGTAATATTGACCTTTTCTTGGTTTATTATTATATTTGTGACTTTCTGCACTCATAAATCTAAATATTGAATGAAAATATATAATATTAAATAATTTATTTAAATAATGGAAAAACTTACTCGCTGTAATAAGAAACAAATACTCCAACATCATTACTTTTAATAGCAGTATTTGTTACAAACAATGTTGGTTCTGGTTGAATTAATAATCCTTGGTGTATTGTAGCTAAATAATTATTTAAATTACAATAAAATAAAATAATTTAAAAAATAAATATCAAATACCTGGTATGCAAGAAATAAGAAGGACAATATTGCCTTGTGGATTAAATCCACTACTGTATTTTAATATTATACCATTGGAACTACTTTGAGAAGGGAAAAGTCCAATATCACGATTACATGTCCACAAAATATTATCATTAACCTTGTTACTATGAATATTACGAATTTCAATTTTTTCACTAGTATTATTATGAGGAACATTTAACATTTGAATTCCAATGACATAATTAATTTTTGTACACTAAAATAATAGTATCATTTTAGAAAATACTTCAGCTACACAACTAAAATATTGTTAAGAATTACTTGAAATACAATTTTTGATTGTATTGGTTCAGTTAATTGTGATGATACTTGTTTAGTAATAATATATCTAAATTCGTTAGGTTTTAAGTCAATCTGCAAATTAGACTGTTCATTAGGCAATAATACAGGTTTATATTGATATGAACTTGATGCAAAAGGTTTAAACCATCCTGCTAGCTCTCTTTGTTTGTCTATGCTAATTGAAACGTCATGTTGAATACCATACTTGTTTCTTTCAATTGTACAGTCTGATATTGAAAATTGAAAATATTAAAAGATTTGTATTAAATTAAATACAAATAAAATTTACCTTGAATAGTCAAACCAAATTGTCTAAAAAATATCCCAGCTCCCTTATTACCACTAAATTCTGAATTGCGAATATAGCTTAAACTGTTATGTAAATCAGAATAAAGTACTTCTAAGCCATTTCCAGCATTATTCATAATACGAACACCCTCAATTGTATGTCTATTTAAATCAACTTGTAGAGCTGCAAAAAATAGATAAATAACTAATGTAATGAGTTAATATTAGTCAAATATTATTTCATGCAATATTTTTCCACTACTTTCTAAGTAGTTTTTATTTTTCTGGACAATTTCCTACTTAAAAAAAAAAATATTATCTGGCCAGGTTGTAAGTTAAATAATAAATAACATATTGAAAAGCATACCCGGCCCAAATTCATTAGTAATATAGTCAAAAAGTCCAGCTTTTTCAATTGTAATGTACTGTAGGTTACATGTATCTGCTAATACACCCAACCTTAAACCTGTCCAGCTAGGTTCTTCACATCGAAAAGCAACATATTTTGAATGATCACATAATTGTTCAGAGTCTAATACTTTTTCTAATTTACAATGTACCAAATCTATATCTTCATCAGAACAAGTGATATTCCTGTAAATAAATATTAAATTTTAGATATAATTATGTATATACACAAAAATATAAATGGATTTTGTCTCATAATGTAACTTTTGATATTTTAATTAAATGTTAAAACCAGGGTTGAAACATATAATATGGTAAAGTATAAAACACATATTACACATATGTATTAAATGTATAAAACGTATAGTATATACATCACATAACTATATAGGTTTTATACCATATAAAAATAAAATCACTTATAAACAAAAAATACATTTATAATTTATACTAATTATAACAATAGAAAATAGAAATTATAAATAGATAAGTGTGGAACTATTAATTTATTATTAATAATTATCATTATCTTGACGTGAATTCATTGTACTAGTGATATTTATAACATTTTAAATATTTTTGGCAGCATTTAAAGTTTATTTTATATCAATATAATAATATATGTATTATATTCTATGCCTATAGCAACTTTTAGATTCTGAACGGAGTGAAGAATGTATTGATTTTACAATGATGTGTGTTTTTTTTTTTTTTTTGTGTCTGTCGACACGTTTTGGGGCAGTAAAAATGCTTCGATTGCCTTATGTAGCAACTTTTCTGAAAGGAAAGTGAATCTATTTGGTACTTTGGGGGGTCAAAAGTTAAAAATTTCCAATATTTTTTAAATGCGACGGGAAAAACCATAAAAAAATTTGGGAAAAACGGGAGTTTTTACGCAAAACCAGTTTTCGACATAATCAAATTTTTTATTTTGCTATAACTCAAAAACTAATCGATGTAAATACTTGACATTTTCACCAAATGTTTAGATTAGCGTTCTCTATACACCGTTAAATTTTCAAAGTATTTTGACTTTTATTAAGCTATTTATAGACGATTGAAATTTTCAATTTTTTTAAGTATTTTTTTTTTAAATAACGATAAAATTTTTTTGGCTGCCCAGAAAATCTTGAAAATTTAATACAAGGTTTCTTATAAGTTGTTCCTTAACTGATAAAAAAAAATCTAAAATCGTAAGTCACAATTTTTTTTTATAAGTGCCCAAAGTTCCAATTTATACGAAATATGTAAAAATCACGATAATTTGCAAGTTATTTTGTAGATAAAAATTAATAAAATTTTTTCTGTTCATACTTAAGGTTCAAAATTTTAACACTAGGTTATCTATAAGCTACTCTTCAAAAATCTTTAAAAAAATGTCTACCGGACTAAGAGGAAAAAATTGTATGACTGTTTGAAATTTAAATATTTACGAAATTGCATAAAATAGCGATTTATTCTCAGACGATTTTAAATATTTGTTATAATTCAAAAAGTATAAGTCGCAGATTTTTGAAATTTCTACCAGCTGTTGAGATTGGTATTTCTTTTATGTCATATTTTTTTCAAAATATTATATTGATTTTTAAGCCACTTATAGGCATTTAAAATATTCGATTTTTTTACATTTTATTTTTATAATCGGTGATAAAAAAAATTTGGCTTCTACAAAATACTTGAAAATTTAATCGAAGATTCCACAGAAGTAGTTCTTAATGTCATTCAAAAATTATTAAAATCCATAGGCACAATTTTTTTTTATAAGCGTTTGAACAGCGAATATTGACAAAAAATTACATGTAAAATATAATATAATGTATAATATTCTAGACTGACAAAGATATTGGTTTTTTTTAAAAATGCTCTAACTCAAAAATGAAAAACCGCAACAACTTGAAATTTTCACCAAATCTTTATATTGACGTTCTCTATACATGGTTAAGATTTCAAAGTATTTTGACATATTTTGACTTATTTATAGACAATTTAAATTTTCGATTTTTGTTAAATTTTTGTTTTTAAACATCTATAAAATTTAATTGGTTGAGCGAAAACTCTTGAAAATTTTATACTAGGTTTATAATAAGTTAAACTTATCGTAACTAAAAAATATCGGTGATCGGTTAACTCAATTTTTTTTTATAAGCCCTTAATGCTCAAATTTGTATAAAATGTGTAAAAATCACGATAATTTGCAAGTTATTTTGTAGATAAAAATTCATAAAAATTTTTCTGTTCATACTTAAGGTTCAAAATTTTAACACTAGGTTATCTATGAGCTACTTTTCAAAAATCTTTAATATAATTTCTACCGGACTAAGAGGAAAAAATTGTATGACTGTTTGAAATTTAAATATTTACGAAACTGCATAAAATAGCGATTTATTCTCAGACGATTTTAAATATTTGTTATAATTCAAAAAGTATGAGTCGCAGATTTTCGAAATTTCTACCAGCTGTTAAGATTGGTATTTCTTTTATGCAATATTTTTTTCAAAATATTATATTGATTTTTAAGCCACTTATAGTCATTTAAAATATTCGATTTTTTTACATTTTATTTTTATAATCGGTGATAAAAAAAATTTGGCTACTACAAAATACTTGAAAATTTAATCGAAGATTCCACAGAAGTAGTTCTTAATGTCATTCAAAAATTATTAAAATCCATAGGCACAATTTTTTTTTATAAGCGTTTGAACAGCGAATATTGACATAAAATTACATGTAAAATATAATATAATGTATAATATTCTAGACTGACAAATGATATCGGTTTTTTTAAAATGCCCTAACTCAAAAACGAAAAACCGCAACAACTTGAAATTATCATTAAATCTTTATATTGATGTTTTCTATACATGGTTAAAATTTCAAAGTATTTTGACATATTTTGACTTATTTATAGACAATTTAAATTTTTGGTTTTTCTAAATTTTTCGTTTAAAAATAAAATATACTTATATAATATTTATAAATAACATTGTATTATATTCTAGACTAACATATCATCTCCGTTCAGAATCGTTTTTCGTATACAATGATACCTATCATTGAATTCAAATTTAACAAATCCATTATAATGACCTATCCTATGAAGAGTCGCACTCCACCCCCAAGTGTACAGCAGAGCGAGGCCCATCCGGTTCTTTTTTATTATTTTTTATATAGTCAGATTTAATTAAAAATCCGCCCTGTTGAAAGGGGTGTCAGAATACTTCCACGGTTTTCCTCAGCCAGTCGTAAGAGGCGACTAATGGGGTTGCGTCAGGTCGACAGCCGGTGTAAAATTATATCAAATAGAATGAGAAGTCCTTATCGATACTTAGGCGGTTTTTCCCATTTCGGATGTGCCCAGGGACAACAAGTGACAGGAAATATTATGTCTAGAGGAGGAGGAGACCTGGATGTTGAAGTGTGTGATACCACCCGGACAACCAGTGTGGTAGCTGTTCCACCAGTTGTGTGGGCAGGTCTACCCAACACGGGTAATGTCAACGGTGTTGGGACATTACCATTGTGCCCCGGGTTAAATCTGAATCTAGGTATGAGGGATAGATTTAAAGTGAGAATGGGCACATGGAATGTTGGAACGTTGACAGGCAGAAGTAGAGAATTAGCAGAAGTATTGAAGAGAAGGAAAGTTAATATTTGTTGTGTACAGGAACACTAAGTGGAAAGGAGAGAAAGCAAAAGAAATAGGAGAGGGCTATAGGGTAATATATTCAGGTAGGACTAGTACTAATACCAGGAAATGAGGATGCTGTGATTAGTGGTGATATGAATGGTCACGTAGGGAGTGAGAGGGTAGGGTATGAAAGAACGCATGGAGGGCATGGTTTTGGCGAGAGGAATGAGGCTGCGGAAAATTTTTTGGATTTTTCAGAATCATATGAGCTGGGTCGAGTACTAGTGTTAAGAGTCGGTGTGGAGTATCAGAAGATTTCAATGTAGGAGTAGGTGTGCACCAGGGGTCAGCTCTAAGTCCCTACCTGTTCTCAGTGGTAATGGATGAGGTTTCAAAGGAGATACAGGGTGAGATACCATGGTGTATGATGTTTGCAGATGATATAGTTCTGGTAGGAGAGAACCTGGAAGTTGTCAATAATAGGGTAAATGAGTAAAGGTTAGCCCTCGAAGAAAAGGGATTGAGAAATAGTAGAAATATAACAGAGAATATAGAGTATGATTTTGGACAAAGAGACCAAGAAGTTGAAGGAGTGAGGAGACCAATGACAATAGATGGTGATGTGATAGGTGAAGTTGAGAGCTTTAAATATTTAGGATCTTTTGTTCAAAAGGACGGGGGCTTTGACATTGATGTAAAACATAGGATTAAGTGCGGGTGGATGAAATGGAGAGAAGCATCGGGCGTGTTATGTGATAAGAGAATTCCAATGAGGCTGAAAGGTAAATTTTATGAAAGTGTAATGAAACCAACTAAGCTGTATGGTTCAGAGTGTTGGGCGGTTAACAGGAGAATAGAACAAAGTATGAGCACAGATTAAATAAAATTTTATTTAATTTGTGATAATATTATATTTATATGATAATTTTACTATACAAAAACATTATAAGTTTAATTACTTACGTATATAATACAAGTTCTGATGGATCAGCTATTGGTGCATCAATTTTCCAATTTGCAGGATTCAAAACTAAGCCCATTTGACGACATACTAATGCAGCATTTTTAATAGTCCAACCATGATTACAAACTGATCCCCATGTAGCTAATTCTTCAGAGTACACCTGTTTTAAGTTGAAATATAATAGTTATTTAAAATAATAAAATAAATTAAATACCTGAAGTCTTCCTTCTGTAAATGTTCTTCCAGCAGTAAACCGTACATGGGAATTCACATTAACATTCTCAATAGTTTCATTGGTCTCAGAACTTAAATGATCTTGTAAAGTAAATTTGATATTATTAAAACCTCTTCCACGAGCTTCTAATTTTCCAGCAACCATTATTCCCACACCAGGATTAAATCTAAATTATTTATAAATTAAAAAAAATTAAAAAAATATTAAAAATAAATCTATTTACTTCAAAACAACATCGGGATGAATAATTAATTTTCCACTAGGCGCAACATTAATATCTCTTGTGACAATATATTCACCACTATTCACAGTTTCAACACCATCAACTTCCCCACCAAAATCATTGGGTTCTTTATATAATTGTGTAACAACTGTAGAAACAGTCATTATTGATGTAGTACCGGGATTTGTAGGATGTAACAAGAAAGGAACGAATTCAATTTTTGCCAAGTTATACCGGTCACGTCTGTTAAAAATTTCATAAAATTAAAATTTTCTAAGTATTAAAAAAAATTAACTTACCTATGAAATAGTCTATTTATTATAAAATGATCATCAGTGTTTCCTAACCAATTGTAAGTAGTATTTACAATAAGACTTTGATCTTCAAGCTGTACTCCTATTTCATAATTGGAAAGTGGATTTTCAATAATATTCCTGATGACAAGTACATTAGAAGAAGCAACTACAACTACTGCAGACACCCTATTTCTCGAAACCAATTTAAAAGGTTGAGTTATTTTATTGTTTTTTAAATAATTCCATGTAAATAATAAATTATGTAATTGACTATAAGTACTTAATCCCAAATTGACAACATAACTTCCACTATTATCATAAAATTCATTATATCTCAATAAAGCAGTTACAGGAGATTCATCAAAATCCTCATCAAAATGTTCATTTCTAATCAATATACAACCATGTTCTTGTTTTTTGAATCTATTATATTCCAATATTGCATCCATGTTAAGCATAGGTCTTATAAGTATTGCTAACTTTTTATTATTAGAAAATTCATTATAAGATACAATTACATAAGTAGTTTTAGCTTGGCGTTCAATGCATGATTTTATTTCTAATGCATAAATGCTAAAATTAAAAATATTCCCAGTGACATTGATTTGTGATTTTCCATGACACCAGCCATCAATTTCTACTGTATTATTAGTGATTTGTGAATAGGTTAAAATTGTTTTTTGAGGCACATCACTGATACTTTTGTCTAGTAATCTAACAGCTATTCCTGGTCCTGAGTTAGATTTAATTAATGAATATGTAACATTGCGAACGCCACCATTATTATTGGTTAAAATTCCAAATCCATTGTTGTGCACTATTTCTGAACCTAATATAGTAACGTCAGCAGAACCATTAAAAATATTTACTCCAGCACTCCCACTATTGTTGTGAACAGATGAATTGAATATTGAAATAGCACTGTATAAATTGTCAACAAATAATCCAGAGCCAATATTATCAGACAGAATACTTTCAGATATATTAATACTATGCCATTTTACTAAAAAAAAAAAAAAAAAATAAAGAATAATTAGCAATTTATTTTATTAGCAAATATGTATACATTATTTAACAGTTATCTCACCAAATCCTGATGTTATTCTAAGCAGACCAAATACATTTACTCTAGAAGGTGCAGAAAATTGAATTAGAATATTGTTACGACTTGATGTCACCGATTGTGGTACTGTATTATTGTGCACAGAAATTGTAGCTAAAAGTCTAAAAATATATTTTTAATTTTTATAATAATATTATACATATTGATTTAGTGTATAAATACCTATCAGGAGTTGATACTTCTCCATCATAAATATATATAAATGAGTTATTATCAAACTGATGAGAAATTGTTTGTTCAATGTTTACAGTTAATACTTGTCCAATTTTAGTAAATAAACTCTAAATGAATAATACATTGGTTAACAAAATATATTGTACTTAATAAAACTGTACATTAATACCTTAAAACAATTAATTTGTTTAGCATTATAACTATTTTGTTGAACAGTAGCAAGAACAGGAAATATTTGACTAGTTGTTGTTGGAAGAGAACAAAGTTCGTTTACATTACTCATGAGATCATGATCAAAATTGCCTTGAACCATATGTATGCCATCACCTTTATTGTTGGATATTAGAGTTTTCATTAAACTCAATTGACCAAATGAAGAATTCATAAAAATACCATGTCCTGAGTATAAAAACAAATATAAATTAGTTAATATTCTTAAAATAAATTAAATTCCTAATATACTTTTAAAAATTAAAAGTAAATACAGCTAAATTTTGATGTATATTTTTTTAATATTACCTCTATTATTTTTTATAATACAGTCTTGTAAATCTAATATAGAATCTGATGTTGTTATATTGATTCCATTATAAGCAGAATACAAAATTGACACATTTTTTAATAATGGGGGGACCCCATCAACTTCTATAACAGAAGTAGTCTTAAATTCCGTACCAACACCAGCATACCTAAAAAAAATAGTTAAAATATTAAATACTAAATACAGTATATAATTTGAAAGATACTTATTGTTATAAAGTATATTGAGCTTAAATTAATTAATATAAAAATTAAGTATAACCATACGTTAATATAACATGGTTCATTTCAGATAATGATACAGGTTGATAAAGCGTATTATGATTTATTAATGCTTTTTTGAATCGTGCTTTTTCAAATTTAAGACCTTTCCAATAACTTTTGACAGCATAACTATTTTCATAATACGGCTGACATTCAATAGCAATATCTTGTTTAAGGTCTGAAAATAAAATATTAAAATTAAAAATATTTTATTATGATGTTATGATACCAACATTGAAATTAATATAAGTAAATACTAAATAGTATTCACATAAATACTTATAGATGATTAAAAGGTGATTCATTTTAGATTATGAGTCATAAACAATAAAGTATTACCTTAATTAGGTAATACAAACACTTACTTACATAACATAACACAACTTACCACAACTACCAAATCCTAATTTTTTATTTTCCCAGCCACTACAACTAATTAAATCATTTTCAGTCCCTTGGCATTGTAAATTCGACAACATAAGACGTGTATGAAGCTTATCTGTTTTGGGTTCCATCCAACGTAGAAATTTACCTCCACGATAACCCAAGTATCGACATGTTGTTTGAAGATCTGCATTATTCCATCTGTTAAGTATTAATTACGAAATGTAATAATTTGGAGAGAACATTAAAAACTATTTTTATTAAGTACTTACTGTGTTGATGTACAAACTGATCTCCAAGCACCTTTATAAAATAATTGCAAACGTCCAGCTAGTATACTAGGACCATCTATAAGTCTTATATTTAATAAAGACTGACTTAAACCATCATCAGTATCTTCTACATCAGCACTAGATGTCATAACAATTTTTTTATGTGCATCACCCTATAACATTTTAATAAGTTATACAAATGTATATTGAATCATTTTGAAAATATATTACATTTGCAATAATAGATCCTTTCACAGTGATTCCAGTTTTTGGAGAAAACTTGAGCGTTACACCAGGATCAATTATAAGCTGACCCGTATCTTCAACAATAACATTATTCAATATAAAGTAAGGACTTTGGTCAGCTTTTAGCCGATGTTGATTTGCAATGATTCCTCCTGACCATTCTGTGTATCCTTTGGTAGATTTGAGTTCATTTGGCCAATGATAATCATTGGCGTGTGTATGGTAAGCGAATACCTGTATAAACTGAACCAGGCCCAGTAGCTTGAGCTTAATTAAAACCATTTTCTTATGATATCACATCATTTTAACTATTAAGTGGTCGAAAAAATGTTAAATGTTAAACTCATTAAATAATAAAAGAGAAAAATAAAATAAGAGAAAACTAAATTATACTACTAGGTCATAAAAAAAACATACTATGAATTTTGAAATCCAACACCCAATTCATTGTTTTGTATTTTCATACGGTACTATCAATACAGTCGAGTTAATAATCTTGTTATGAATCATGGAGCGGGACCGTGCGTGAAGAGGGGGAATGAAATGTTGCAACAGGTGTACGGAACAAAGATACTGTATATAATACAAGACATAGTGTTCCATTATGATGGTATTAGCATATTACTCCCCGTGAGTATTATCTTCGACCGTTAAAATTAGAAAGGTGGACCGATATCGAAATATAATATCGAACTACTACCAATCAATACCCAAATATTCCCTAACGTAAGTGCTGAACAACACTGATAATAATATTAATAAAATAATAAATAATATTTATTATATTATTTTAAAAAAACTTATATAAACAGGGCTGTATTTTAGTGGTAGTTCGGAGAGATAGTAGCCCACTGATATTTTATGTGGCGGCAACATTTTTACGGTGATTATAAATAAAAACAAATCGATTTTTTTACATTCTCAGTGGAAAATTATTTATAAATAATAAATAAAATGACATGAAAAATAAATATAATATTGTATGATTATTTTTATTTTTTATATATTTTATAACATATAGAATTTATAAACATTTAAGAGTATTTTATTGAGATACATATATATAGGTATTGGTTTGATCTTGATTTGTATGGGGATGGGCCATTCTGACCGACTGGTATGACCATGGTTGTACCAGTGCAGTCTTATAAAAGAAAATATTATGAAATTGTGTACTGAAATGAAGAAAATTAATTTTGAGTGTAGCTAACTGCAATTTAATGAATAGTTGAAGACACTTTTCAGTTTTACACTTCTAGGAAGAGGTGCGGTAAATTCTTATATATGTTCCAGCATGTAATCATAATAAGCTTTAGATTATCAGAATGTTTTAGATAGTTGTTCGTTTTTTGAGAGAGAACCGTTCTATCCAGGGGTGGATCCAGAAATTTTTTATGGAGAAGGCGCAAAATAAATTGTTTACTAACAATTTACCTGCCTGAATTGTAACATAATACGTAAAAGCATTGATTATAAATACTTATGGTGACCATACGTCCCGTTTTGAACGGGACTGTCCCGTTGTCCCCAGGAAAATTTTCGGGACACAAAAATGTCCCGTTATCAGAAAATAGTGAAAAATAACAATATTCAATTTTAATCTATCGATGAGTTATTGTTTTTATTGTATTTAACTATTATATGTGCATATAACGTGTATATACTGAAATATTGCACGGTTGACGTTGTATGGAATCGGGGCTGTGTGGTGGGTGTATTGGAATATAATTATACTAATAAAAATACCTATTGCGGCGAACGATGTATTAACCTAATATGTTTTAATACCCCAATATCAGCGCAAACAAAAAATTATTTTTCATAATTCACTATTTCAGTTTTACAGTAATCGTCAACCGTTTTCTTTACGTAGAGGCTTTTTTTTTTTTTATAAAAAATAAAAATAAAATATTTTTAATAAAATTTAATATTTTTGTCCCTTAAAACCATAATAGTACATAATTTTTTTATTATAAATATTTAAAAATATATTTTTATTTTTTTTTATGTCCCGTTTCGACTAGAAAAATATATGGTCACCTTATAAATACTACAATATGTAGATCTGTATAGATTGCTCACTGGGCGATTTTTCTGTGGTCTACAATAAAACTCTCGGTAGATGGCGATAAGAATCAACAACATTAATAAATTCATATTTTATTTTGGTCGGTATCGCAAATGCCGAAGTGGTGCGGGTATACAGGTTTATACGCGGTGTCGTGTTCCGCTATGTCCTACGTGAACGCGGTAAACGCGTTGCGGTGCGAGCGACGCGGCGAAAAAAATTATCAAACATATAAAAATAGATTAGATTGTCCATCGTACGCGATAAACGCGGGCGACGCCAACGAATTAATTCGCCGCACGGTTTGAAAATCAAATCGTTTTGTTTTTGGTTGCGCGTTTAAGCGAACAGACGTTAAAATATTTAAATTACAATTTACGATTTATTATTATACGGTTATAGGATTATTTTACGATACGAATAGGTAAACGGGTAATATAAATTATTAAATTATAATATATGTATAGCACTTATTTTAACTATAATAATATTATATATTTATATATTAGATATATATTAGATATTGTTGTATGGTCAATATGGTCAATATAATAACAAGTCTATCCTTATAAATTATTGAATTTAAAAACTGTTCTTTTTTTTTTTCAAATACTTTTTATATATTAAATATTTCACTTCAGCAATTGTTTTTGTAAACTAAAAGACATTTATAGTTGTTTTTGTTTTTAAAAGAGTAGAACTAAACGTGTAAAATATACCGCACAACCTTTGCACAACTCACTTCAAAATACATTGCATGTAAAAAAAAGTAAAATATATCTGAATATGGTTTAACCGCAAATTCGCGTTCGCACGCAAATAGGTAGGACATGATTGCGAGCGGCGAATGCGGTCAACGCAAATTCGTTCGCATCAGCCGCAAATTCGCGTTCACGTAGGACATAGCGTTCGGGCGATAATGTTTTGTTTCTTATTGCATTATTTTTATTTTCCTATCTTTTCTCCAGTTGAAAATTAAATAATTGAAATTGATGTTACATCATACACCAAATATTTATTTTACTTTTTCAGAATTTCATTTAGTTATGCAATGAAAACTTTTGTTACCTTTATATTATTTTATAATTAAATACAAAAATTAATTATATATAAATTTATTGCAAACATTAATTGTACATTTTTTATAATATTATAAAACTATTCATTTATTTTGTGGAACACGTAACTTGGCTGCATTTTGGACAATTCTTCCAAATTTCGTATTCTCCCACTTACATTCCTTGAATAATTTTGTTCTAAATAATAATTCGATGACGTAGTTATAGTGGTGAAGACATTCTAAATTCCGAATATTTGGAAATTCTAATTCGATTTTTTCATTGGCCTTTTCTTTAAGTTGAGATAAAATTGCTTTAGAGCTTTTGATTTTTGGGAACTTTTTTCCAAAAATGTCTAAACAAATTTTTAAAATTTCTAGAAGCTAGGTTTTCTATACATGAAAAAAAATTAAAACCATAGAACATCAATAGAATATTTAAATTTTCGTAAACACTCTCGTCCTAGTATATTTTTAATTACTAAACAGTTTTTTAAATTAACAAAAAGAAGCTCGTACAGTATTTAAAATTGTTATAAGCTCTATTCGTTAATTAGCTCGTAGTTGTCAAGTTATTCGTGGTGGTACATGGAACTCTGGAAACTTAATTTATTAATTACAAGAGCGTTCACTTGAAAATCCTGCACTAAAAATTTGGCTTGAAAAACAAAACAATTGGTTAAGTGGGGATATTCAAAATGAGTTATTTGAAACTATGGCGCATTTTTTTTTGCGGAAGATAAAATATTCAGTTCTAAAAAGTCCATTAATGGCCATAATGGCTGATGGCGCTACAGATATTTCTTTAAATATAAACGAAATTTTTGTGGGTATGTATAATCCTCCAAGTGGAAATGCCGAAGTATTATTTTCTTGCATCAATAATTTATTGACACGTATGTGTCTTAGTTCTGAAAATGTTAGAGGACTTTGTTTTGACGGAGTGGTAACTATTTCTGGTCATATAAAATTGATTGTTTGTTGAACGAATTAAATAAAAGATTCACTCAGTCTGGGTTAGACAAAGCAGTATCAATGGGAACTATTTTGATACGTACAATCAATAGAGAAAAAATTGAACTAAGTGTAATAAAAAAAACTTCTCAGTATTCACGTAACTGATTTTAAGGTATATCAATTAGCTGCTCAGTTAATAATGCTTCACAATATTTTAAATTCTGATAATCCCTCAGCAACAATAAAAGATATCGTTGAAATATTTAAAATTTAAATGTTTTAAATGTTAAATATTAAATGTTGCCAACAATTTCACGTCAATTGATGAATCAAGTTGAACGACTTATTATACTGTTATACACAATACCTGCAGCATCAGCTACACCAGAGAGGTCATTTAGTGGGCTCAGGTGTTTAAAAACCTATACACGTTCAACTCTGAGTCAAAAGCGTTTGACTCATTTGTTGCTATTACACTAGATTATATTAGGTTGGGTTACCTTAAACATTAAAGTGTACGCCCCGAAGCAATGTGAGAAACAGTTCCGGGATCGTCGTTGATTTAAACAGGGAAAAAAGTACCTATTAAAGTGTGTAAAAATGTTAAAGTGTACTTCAATTATTGTATTATTTTATCTTTTAAATAAAAACTATAAATACTTTAACTATAACTATAACTATATTATATAACATAATAAATAACTATAACTATATAAACGTTATAGTTGAATTTATCAAAGGTAAATGTGGAAAACCATTATTACTTTTAAATAATTATACTTTTTTGTATTGGATCTGTAAATAAACTGTTAAACGATTTTTCTCCCAACCATTGTTACATAACGAGCTGTAGTATATGCATTATACAAATATTTATCAACATTTTAACTATTTATATCAATAATAACTATATATTATAGATAATTTTAACTATTGAAAATTGCAGTAACTATAAATTATAGTAATCATTACTAGGGATCAAAATTTCGGAAAATTTCCGGAAAAATTCGGAAAATTTCGGAAAAAAACAGTTTTTTTCCCAGAGCCCCGGAAAATATTGAAAAATTGGAGAATATTCAAATAATATATTTCCGAAAAAAACCGAAGTTTTCGGAAAATTAAAAAAAAAAGTATATTTCGGAAAATTTCCGAAAAAAAAACAGTTTTTTTTTACAGACTCAAAGAAAATATGGAAAATGTAGAGAGAATTAAAATAATATATTTTACAATTATTTTTATTATTATTATTATTATTATTTATTTTTACAATTATAATTATTTTAAAGTATATTGAAAGTCCAGTATTAACATTCAACGACCTAACGGTATTATCATTTATCAATACGGCGCGCGACGTAGTGCGTACGATCGGTTATCATAAATTACTGTACTATATTATTGGATATTTGTTGATTGTTCTAAAAATAACATTACCCACATTACCCATTATATGTATTTTAGTATTTATGTCATAATCTTTGAAGTCTGTAATTTTCCAAATAACGTTAGAGTGTTAGACCTTAGACCATCATCATTAGAAGTTAGAACGTATTTATTATTATTTTTATATTTTTAATATAAACATTAAACAATAAAAAAATATACTGAAATACGTAACAATTAGTGACGTAAGATTAAAATTGAAGGCATTGGTGGGATACAGGCAACAGTTATCACTTATCATCCATACAATTTGACTACAATTCCAATACATTGTGCAGCAAATCTAATTGACCAAAGATATAAGGGAAAAAATTTAACTGCTGTAGAAGAGTCAGAAGCAATTCATATCATTAACTGTATTGCAGATTGGTTAAAAATTGACCATGGAAATATTTTGAGTTGTTTGTCTGAATACCGTACAAATACTGGTTTTTTTGGATTAATTAATAATATTAACTTGACTTGTCCTCCAGCAATATGGTGGCAAGGGATCGCGTCAAATGAACCACTCTGTCCAATTGCATCAAGATTGTTAAGTGTACCTCGTTCATCAGCTGCCTGTGAACGAAATTGGTCGAATTTTGGTTTGATCCATACAAAGTTGAGAAACAAACTACTATCAGGTAGGGTAGAAAAATTAGTAGCCATAAGATCTAATTTGAATATTAGTCAAAGAGTTCAGACCAAGAAAAAAATTCATAAGTCAATGTTAACTCCAATTGTTGAGAAAGAAAACGAAGAAGACAGATTATTCAACTGATTGTTCATTAGAATCAAGTGAATCAACTGATTCTGTTGATAGACTATATAGTCTAGCATCTAGTTCTTAAATGTCAAAACATTGTTAACTATTAAATTTTCTCTTTTTACTCCATTATATATCTTAATCCTTTATAATGTAATTCTAAACGCCGCATAACTTCTTTTACTTATTATATTTGGACATTCGGTTGTCATTTCAGTTATTAAATTTGATAAATGTTTAAATACTTTTCATATTTATGTTATTTATTTTTAATTTTCTAAGTTATAATTTCCTGTTATAAGTTAATTAGTTATTAGTTATTACCTATTAAATGTTTTAATATTTTATATTATGTACTTAACTCTTAAGATTGAAGACTGAGTTTACACATGGTGAGTGTTATTATTTTAAAAAATAAAAACTAATTTAAACTATGAACAAAGTTGTTAATTTAATTTATTCAGGACATTTTTTATATTGAACTCAAAAGTTTTGAGAATATGTTATTAGTTTATTACGAATAAATAGTTATAATTTATAACTTAGTATTACTTACCTAACGATAATAAATAAAAGATATAATATTTTAATATAACCTGAAAGTACCTATAGAATCCTCAAATTCATCCATTGTGATGAATTAATGCATTATCAATTGAGAATTATCTTTATTCTAATTTAATTTGATAGTTTCCAATGATTTCCATGATTTTTTTATCTTTATTCTTTTCAATTATTAAAAGAAAAAATATTTTACTTTCCAATTTTTCTGGAAATTTTAAATATTACCAATTTTTCTCAATTTTTCCGAAAAAACCCGGTTTTTTTCAGGTATTTTTCGGAAAACCTTTTTTTTACGGAAATTTTGATCCCTAATCATTACTGTATAATATATACGTTATATGTCGCCCCGGATCGGCCAAACCGGTATGCTGGCAATTCAAAGGCCATTTCGGAGATATTGACGATGTTCTAGATTCTAGAATCTAGAACATTCGATTTCCCTCGGCCTCCCAGCTTGGCACAACCTTTTGCCTGTGAATCGGCTTGTCATCGAGGCCCCAAGCGGAGCACTCCGTGTGTCGCGAGCTTGCGGAACAGACCTTCCGAATCGGCCGAGCACGAGTGTTTGTTTTTTCGTGGTGCTTCGCATAGTGTTTGCGCTCCTGAAATTTCGACGCGTTTGTTTTGTTGTCGTCAATCATCCAACTTTGGGGATCCACCGGCCATTATTTTTTGTTACGTGGTGTAAACAGGGGCAGTTCACACGTGTGCGGATTAAACGGCGGTCATCTGGCGGGTTTTAGTGGTCGTCGCACGTGCCTTTAGCACGGTCGCGTGGGCGCAACCAAGCGACACTAAACCGTCCCAAGTACGGACTTGTAATACTCGTATATTTGTGTATTTTTTTCATTATTATTATTATTATTATCGTCATTATAATTATTATTATTATTATTATATTTGGAGCCGTTAGACTAGTGCTTAATAATCAATTGTTTTTTAGTTGATAATATTTAATGTAATTTTTTTGTATTATAACAACACTCGGGCGCCCGTACATTTTTATGTTATCCACCTCCTTAATAATGGGCGATTGTAAACTCTCCCGATGGTAAACTCTCACGGGTCTACTCCAATACTACCTGACGGAAACGTGTAAACTCTCCCGGATTTATTCCTGTACTACCTAACGGAAACATGTAAACTCTCCCAGGTCTAGTAAAAATCATAAATTTAATTTAATATACATTTAAGTTGCGTTTAAAAATAGTCAATCATATATAATAATAATAATAATAATATAAATTAATGTCTTTCGCTGCTATGAACATGATATTATAGTCAAAATACAATAAAAAATAAAATTTTCAAAAATCCATTATACATTTAAATTTCTTTTAAAAATAGTCAATAATAATAACAATAATAAGTTACAAATACAAAATATACGTAAAAATGTTAAAATTATTGTTTTTGATAATAATATCATACAGATTTTAAAAAAGTCAGGGAATCTATTTTTTTCTCTTTATAATCTAATATTTTTTGAGATGTATTTTTTTCTTTATTTTTTGTATAAATATTTTTATTTGATTTATTTAATTTATTGCAACTTTGAATTTTAACGTATATTTCAGTTTGAAAATCCATTAGAGCATTAATGAATATAAATAAAGATGGATGAGTACTTGAGAAATATGTATTTAAATGCGAATGTAACTATAAAGTTGACCCGGGAGAGTTTACTATTTTTAAATATCGGGAGAGTTTACCATAAAATCGGCAGAGTTTACCACCGCCCTTAATAATATAGGTTGGGAATCAGTAAAACTGTTGTTGTTTATTTATTCAATTTGAGGTTACCCTCGTCCTCACTATCTGATTGCGATTGCTTTGAAACCAGTACAAAGCACATAAGGTACAGGCATTGATTTTAGAATATACTAAATATATATTCTAAAATCAATGGTACAGGTCTACAGCGAATGTTGCGGAACCGTCGGTTACCTCTGGCCGACTGTTGAGCAGTGGCGGATCCAGGGCTTAGTTGTGCGGGGGGCAAAAGTTCCATATCATTTACAACATATACACAATTTCTTAAAAGTTTATATTTTATAGTACATTTTATAAAACAAAGTCTAAACGTTGCTGTTTTTTATTGGCGAAGTGGTCAATGTACCTAACTGTAACTGTAACTCAAGAAATATGAATATCTATGATGACATAAAATATAAGACAATTTGGGCATTTGGGGGGGGGAAATGCCCCCATTGCCACCCCTTGGATCCGCCACTGCTGTTGAGGTTGCGTTTACAATTACTATGTCAAACAACTATTTTTATATAGTCATAATAATTACCTACATCATGTTTTTTACCTATTAACCCATTCAACAATTATAATTACTATACTTTATATAATTACAATATTTTTAACAAATTTTTTTTCCGTTTTGTTATTTTACGTTGCAATTTTAAATTAAGCATTTACGTGTGTAAATTGTCATGATGAATACACTGTCAATTGTTTTTATTGTTTTACGGTATGTTCAACAGAGTGAAAACAATAATTATTTTCTTATAAGTACTTTGTAAAACGAACTCAACAAATAATGTTCTTTGTTGCCAAACAAACAAATTTAATAACCCATAGACATTTGTAACGTAGGTAATTACTGAAAATATCATTTTTTACTTATGGTTTTTTTTTTATGTTTAAGCAGTATAATCATCAAATACATTTAGTACATAACGATAATTTAGCGGTAGTTAACATTAATATGAATCAACTTTTAATACCATTAAGAAGGTTACGTATCTCAAACGCGTATAATATTAAACAAGTATAGATTTACTAAACGACTAGCATGAGAGTCATACGATTACCATTATTATTATGTTGTTATTATTTTGTTCGATACAGATAACTAACTCTTTTGGAAAAGGTAACAACTGAGAACTTTATAATTTAAAACGTGTAAATACTTAATATCACTCTTTTAAAATAATAATCAGATTTAAAGACTTTAAATTTTATTTTATTAGTTATATAATTTAATTAATTTTCTACATTAATCAAGTTTCCTATTTTTTAGTAAACATCTGCTATCGTCTATGGGCAATATTTGACATGTTACAGTAATATTATTTATTTATACAAATAATTAAGTTGTGTGTTACAGATTTTTTTTATGTTTATAAAATTGTAGCCTTTAGCATTCAGGCTTTTTCAAATATATTTATACATTTGTTCTTATTCTAATAACTTTAATTAAATAGAGTGGAATCATTGAGAATTCCTAACAAAAATGTATTTATTTAATCTACTCAAACACAATTTATATTTATATTTGATTAAATAAATTTTTTTTTTATAAAAATAAAAATGAAAACACAATTTTCATCACCAAATCGCTAATACAAAAATTTGAATACAATATTCTTTATTTATTTTTTTAACTGTAACTAAAAAATTAAAATTAATTTATAACTTCATTGCATCCATAAAAAGTAATTATTTAAAATGTTGTACTTATTATAAAATTATTGTGATGTTCATTTTCATTATTTTGTACTTCATAATATATGTTAAAATATATGAAGCTTAATTAATGTTTGAATTATAATTTCAGGTATATCAAGGAAGGTTTTTGGTAAATATGCTAATTCAATCATACATATACATATATTTTTATCATTATCATTCATTTTTCATTTAAAATTTATTTTAGGCCCTAGATTACATTCAAAATATAAAACAAGTAAGTGTAGTATATTCTTATTGATTTATTTAGTGTTCATAAATAAAAATTCCGACAGGTGCATTAACAAGTAATTTGAATTATGATGGGTTTTTGAATAATAAAAGTTATATACAGAGCCGGATCTAGGGGGGGGCGAACCGGGGCACTTGCCCTGGAAGTTTTGGTCGGGGGTGCCAAATTACAAAATAAGGTGTGTACATAAATTTAATAGTTTTTATTCATTTTATAATAAAAGTATTATACAAATTACAATTTCTATTTCCATTTGACTTTATGGTTATAACAATAATGGGAAAAACTCAAAAACCCAATGGAAATTATTTGTCTACTAAATATATTTTCTGCGTCTCATTGTAGTATATTTTATTCCTAATAGCATATCTACAAACTATAAATTACGATAATCAGATAACACATATGTTAAAAACCCGATTAACAATACTGATAAATTAATTTTTTTTCGACATGTAACAAATATCAAATTCATATAGAGTTAGTGTCAAGATTAGTGATGGGAATAATCGAATGATTTGTAATCGAAAACAAAAATAATCGAATAATCGAATGATTAGTAACTGAAAAAAAATAATCGAATAATTAGTAGTCAAAAAACAAAATAATCAAATGATTAGTAAATACCTAGTTGAAATAATAATAATCGAATGATTAGTAAATGGTTGAAATAAAAATAATCGAGTGTTTATGGTTTATGATTTACATTGCTTGAACTGGTCATATAAATAATCAAATGCTTATTTATAAGTGTGAAAATATAAAATGCATTTTCAATCCAAATATTTATATTTTATATGTATTATACCGATTAGTGTGTTGATTACCGATACCGGGAATTATACTAATGAATAATGATTAAAATAAATAATAATACAATAATGGACAGTCGCATTCTTAATTTACTACTCCAGACTTAAATCTTAGAATAACAACAAAGTAAAATAAACATTACAATTTATTACAAACAATTATTACAATTATTACCACTTTTCATCAGAATTAATTATTTTAAATATATTTTTTTATTTTAAGAACATCTGTAATGAATACATCCCGTGTTTCTTACGGTGCGTCCTAGGTGGACGCGATTTTGCGAGCGGGCGAGCGGGCGGGCGACGCGATAAAATTCAAAATAGATTTAAATTATGGAATGTCCTATTTAGATGGTAAACAAGCGGGCGGGCGGGCGATTACAATATTATCGCTCGCGTCGAAACAAATATTTTTGTTTCTGACGCGGGCGATTAGTACTATTTTCGAATACTTCAATTCAGTTGTTTGTGTATTTTAATTTTAATTTTTGTTTCTTCATTACATAGTACTTAAGCAGGGTATTTTCATAAAGTATTGCATTATTTGGATCCATTTTTAAGAACGTACTACATTCACGACAATCAACCATCAACTTGGACCATCAACTTGAAAAATATTTACGTCTATAAATCGCCCGCCCGCAACTAGGACACTCGGTCACGCGCGTTAAATATCGCGTCGCCCGCCCGCTCGCCCTCCCGCTCGCTCGCTCGCAAAATCGCGTTCACCTAGGACGCACCGTTAATCCCACGTTAGTTTCACGATCAGTTTTAGTAAACAGGTAGTGAGATAAGAAAAGCATTCGATTATTTTTACCATCACATGTTTATTTTGTCATGGTTTTCCCTTCTAATTTTTATCATATGAATGTTTTATTCGATTAATTCATTCGAATAATTTTATTCGAATGATTCATTCGATTTTACTTTATCATTCGAATGATTTTTAAAATAATCGAATTGATTCGATTATTTCATTCGATTATTCCCATCACTAGTCAAGATACTGTCGACTGTTGTTATAAATATTGGTATTATATATTTATACTATTATGGATGAAATAAAAAAATTAAAAAAAATTATCTGGTTATGCTTTTTTTTTAACTGGTACATAAGTAGATATAATTGTTGGCATAATATAGGGGGAGGGCACTAATTTTATGCTTTGCCCCGGGTAAAAAATATATTAGATCCGGCACTGGTTATTATATTAATATTATAATATTATATATTATTATATTACACATCAAAAATGTGTTTTATTTATGTATTATTAAATATCAACGGGAATTCATTTTTAAATATAAACACATAAAATTAATGGCATTATCTTATGATGTAAATTAAAATTATTATTTTAGATAATTCTAATATCTTGTTGTCATATGTAAAGAATGAAGGAGATAAGATTAAAATTGCAGCCTATGCTGAACTCCGAACTATTTATCGGGTAACTATTTTTTTTTATTTCATAATCCATGTATACTAATAGCATAAAATGGAAAAAATAAAATAGTTATAGTAAAAATGTGTAAATAATAAAAAAATATAACCCTGTGGAAAGGGGTGTCAGAATACTTCCACGGTTTCCCCAGGCAGTCGTAAGAGGCGACTAATAGGGTTGCGTCAGGTCGACAGCCGGTGTAAAATTATGTCAAATAGAATGAGGAGTCCTTATCGATTCTTAGGCGGTTTGTCCCATTTCGGATGTGCGCGGAGACAACAAGTGAGAGGAAATATTATATCTAGAGGAGGAGGAGACCTGGATGTTGAAGTGTGTGATACCACCCGGACAACCAGTGTGGTAGCTGTTCCACCAGTTATGTGTGCAGGTCTACCCAACACGGGTAATGTCAACGGTGTTGGGACATTACCATTGCGCCCCGGGTTAAATCTGAATCTAGGTATGAGGGATAGATTTAAAGTGAGAATGGGCACGTGGAATGTTGGAACGTTGACAGGCAGAAGTAGAGAATTAGCAGAAGTATTGAAGAGAAGGAAAGTTAATATTTGTTGTGTACAGGAAACTAAATGGAAATGAGAGAAAGCAAAAGAAATAGGAGAAGGCTATAAGGTAATATATTCAGGTAGGACTAGTATTAGGAATGGCGTTGGAGTAATATTGGATGATGAGATGAAAATTAAGGTAGTCGACGTAGGAAGGAAAAGTGATAGAATTATTACGGTAAAATTGGTATTAGAGGAGAAAGTATTAAACGTAGTAAGTGTGTATGCACCACAAGTAGGATGCGAAGAAAGCGAAAAGGAAGAGTCTTAGCGAGAGATGGATGAGACGATGCAAGGAATACCAGGAAATGAGGATGCTGTGATTAGTGGTGATATGAATGGTCACGTAGGGAGTGAGAGGGTAGGGTATGAAAGAATGCATGGAGGGCATGGTTTTGGCGAGAGGAATGAGGTTGGAGGCTTTAGTGTCGTTTCTTACAAAAGTAATAATAGATTTATGTCAAAGTCTTTTTCTGTCAATCTTGGAAGCAATTACGGCTAATCAACCATCTCTTACTGTCAACAAGCCTACGCACTCTCCACCACCTAATGATGTAACAATGTCATCTATCTCCGTAGATAACGATGTTAATCAAGTCTTTTTTTGTTCACGTGAACTTAAATTTAAAAATCCGTGTGTTTAATTCACGAGTAATTAATTAGTAAATCACGGATATTTATTTCACGTGTGCTTATTACTTAATATTTACTGAATTTATTAAATGTCAATAATATATATTAATAATTTCCGTAAAAACTAAAAACTAAAAGAATTTATACCTACTATTCTAAAAATAAATGTTTCATAAACAATATTTTCGTAAAATGACGGGACGGGTAGATTTAAGTGGATTACACACTAGGCGATTCGAACGCCCGCGTTCGCGTTTTCAAAAACGCCGCGATTTAAAATGAATCAATGAAATGAAAATCACAAATGACGAATGACCTCGTAAAATATAAAATAAACGCGACGTTTTGGCGATTAAAACGCCCAATGTAAATAATAACATTGGAAGTGCCTCGTTTAATTTTAAAGCGTTCGCGCAATCAATCGCTCAAAATTAAACTAGCGCGTTTCAACGCGATCGAACGCGGCAGAACGCGCGTATTTTATCAGTGTAACCATATCAATACGGCTGTTTAATTTTGAGCGATAAAATCGCGACGTTCGAAACGCGTTCGAATCGCGTTAACTGCGATAATCGTTGTACGACGCGAACAATACGATTCGCGTTGTTCGTCCGTCCATGCGATTGTCGTGGTGGTGTCCAATGTAAATACGACTAATACGACTAATACGACTAATATTGTATCCGAATTCCGCTCGGATATTCCACGATAATATTGCGGCGATCGCACTAGTGACGTATGTGGCAGCGCAGTAAACCTTCGTGTCCTATAATAATATATTATATAATATATTTTTTAAAATTAATAAATTAGCGTAAAAATAAGTGTTTATAATAATTGCAAGAGATGTAACTTATTATTTGTATTAGTTTATTCTATATTATTTTATTGTATTTTATTATTATGTAAGTAAATAAGATTATAATGTGATCAATCAGATATTAAAATATACAAGACGTACTTTTCATTTTTGTAATTTTAGCTACTTCATTCTATTCCTTGTCAGAAGTTATCCTATCTTTATAGTTCTTGTCCCATTTGGTCCATAAAACATTTCTTTTATGAACTTCCGCAATTAAAACTTCCATTTTCAATATACGTACGAATCGTACGACGCAACGCCTAGAATCAAACTATTTAGTTTTTTAATTCGTTCCACTAATGCCGTGTCCTACGTGAATCCGACTAATGCGATAATCGTTGCACGACGCGACCGATCCGATTCTTAAAATTTACAAACTTACCCAAACAAACAGGAGTAGCCTACGTGACACGACAAATACGACCGATGCGTCCGATTTTTCGTATACGTTTAGTCGTACGAATTAAAAAACTAAATAGTTTGATTCTAGGCGTTGCGTCGTACGATTCGTACGTATATTGAAAATGGAAGTTTTAATTGCGGAAGTTCATAAAAGAAATGTTTTATGGACCAAATGGGACAAGAACTATAAAGATAAGATAACTTCTAACAAGGAATAGAATGAAGTAGCTAAAATTACAAAAATGAAAAGTACGTCTTGTATATTTTAATATCTGATTGATCACATTATAATCTTATTTACTTACATAATAATAAAATACAATAAAATAATATAGAATAAACTAATACAAATAATAAGTTACATCTCTTGCAATTATTATAAACACTTATTTTTACGCTAATTTATTAATTTTAAAAAATATATTATATAATATATTATTATAGGACACGAAGGTTTACTGCGCTGCCACATACGTCACTAGTGCGATCGCCACAATATTATCGTGGAATATCCGAGCGGAATTCGGATACAATATTAGTCGTATTAGTCGTATTTACATTGGACACCACCACGACAATCGCATGGACGGACGAACAACGCGAATCGTATTGTTCGCGTCGTACAACGATTATCGCAGTAATCGGATTCACGTAGGACACGGCATTAATGAATATAGTACGCAGTACGAACACGACAGCGATGTGGAAATTTCTACGAATCGTTAAGGCCTACGGTCTTACTAGTTTATAATAGTCATTTTTTAGGAATTAGGAAGCCATTGGAAGATATTTAATGTATTGAAAATAAAATTTTAAATGTAATAATAAACGCGTGATTTACTAACAAAATTTACGGATTCACATGAAGTTATATTCATGGATTCACGTGTATTTAAATTCATAAATTCACGTGATGGCGTACTTGAATTTTAATTTCACGTGTATCCGTGAATTTAATTACACGTGAAATAGAGACCTATAATTATTACGATAATAATCATAACGGCCCGTTTATATGTATTGTTCAATACGCGGATAAGGCACTGAATATCGGCAACCTGCACCCGTTGCAGTTCGGAAAACTTATCCACAATCGTGTTGAGGGCATATTATCTATTCAATCCGCCGGTGCGTCCCGCGTAAAAAAAACTTTTTCGTCCGCCGTCTTGACGAACAAGTTTTTAAATTCACCCATTTTAACTGAATTTAATTAGTCAGCTTCGATTCCATCATCTCTAATCTACTCGTTCGGTGTTATCCGGATTGAACAGTCTTTCACGGAAAATTATTTCTGGGACGGTGTTGTTTCGCCTATCTGCCTTGTCGGCTTTAAAAGAATCTCCTCGACTAGAGATGGTGTTCAGGCCCCTTCCAGATTAGTCGAGTTAAAGTTTAAATCCACTTCATTACCAGATACAATATCTATTTACAATGTGAATTTCAAAGTTGAACCCAGCGTCCAATCTCCTACGCAGTGCAAGAAATGCTGGCGTTTTGGTCACATACAAATGTTTTGTCGTGGTAAACCTCGTTGCGATTTCTGCTCCTCTGCGGATCATTTTGCGGTAGATTGTCCCGTTCGTCCTGAGACCAACGCAACCGCTACGTGCGCCAACTGTCAAGGTTCCCATCTTCCCTCCGATCGGTCGTGTCCAGAATGGGCCCGTCAGAAAGAACTCAAAAAGTTAATGGTCATAAATAAAATTACTTTTAAGGAAGCTGTTAGTTTTAAGAATAACAATGTGTGTACCCCGGCCTTTTCATTTGCCGACATCACTTCTCGTTCTATTCCAATTTTTCCTAAAGATACTTCTTATAATTTATCAAATCCCATTCCAAACTCAAAAGTCTCCTTTCAGTCCATTATAGATTTTCCTCAATTAGGTACCTATCCTAAAAATAGGAAATCTAGATCTCCGAATAAATATAAGTTCAACCAGAATCCATCCTTTACTCTTCCAGCCTCTCTTAATATCTCCAACTCCCACATGTAACCTAATGGTGTCTTTTTCAATAATTATGTTACGCCTCCTATCGCTTCACCACAGCCTTCTCCTAATAATTTAGCATGGGTTTCGGATTTCGCTTCCCAATTGTCCCAAATAATTTCCTCTTCCAGTAATGTAGATGAAAAATTGCCATTATTTAACGTAATTGAGTCAACACTTTTTAAATTTCTTTCTATCCTAACTGTCACAGATGATGCCAATGAATACTATTAACTCAATTCCTATTTCGACGTCAACACACCTCCAGTTCCTTCAATGGAATGTCAGAAGTATCAAGTCCCGTTTCTTAGATCTCAACAGTTTGATCAATATATATCATTGTCCTGTACTCCTCCTATCAGAAACGTGGCTTCTTCCAAACGCTGGTTTCAAGTTGAAAAATTATCATCTTTTTTGTTCCGACCGCCCAGATGGTTATGGGGATTCCGCAATTGCTATCCAGAAGGGCTATCAATCCCCGGGTATTCCTCTTCCTCCTTCATTATCTGCTTTGTTACTTCTACAAGATATTAATTTAGTGAGTATTGAATTATTCGACCTTTGCCTCGTCTCTCGGCCCTTATCATTATAGTCGATTTATATTCCACCCAATTTCAATCTTTCTAGTTTAATTTTAGATCGTATTTTTTCCTTTTTACCCCCAAATTTTCTCCTCGCCGGTGACTTCAACGCCCACCATCCTGCCTGGAGTTCTGCTCAACTATCTTTCAGAGGTACTCTTTTACATAATGCTATTGTCTCCCACGGTTTCTCTATTCTCAACGACGGCTCTCCTTCATGTATTAATCGTCCTCCACATAACAATACTACCCCCGATATTACGATTTGTTCCCCTAACAATTCCATCTCATCGAGTTGAAGAACCATATCGGATCCTTTTGGTAGTGATTACCTACCTATCCTTATTTCACGTCCCCTCCCCTCTTCCCAATTTCTTCCATCTCACCCAGCTTCTACATCTTCTCCTTGTTTCAACCTAAATAAAGCCAATTTTCTACATATATTTTAGCAAATATTTCTAACGCTCCTATTAATTCTAACCCATTAATCGATTTCAAATGGTTCTCTGACCTGGTGTTCCAGGTCGCATTAGTAGCTATTCCTCGTAAAAATAATTCACAAGGATCGAAATTTGTCCGTCCTTCTCCCATTTGGTGGAATAATAACTGTACACGCGCTGTGAAAGACCGTGCTATCGCTTTTCGTACATTTCGTAGAAGTAATTCCATAAATGATTTCCTAGTTTATCAGAGAATTTGCGCCTTCACACGTATCACCCTTAATTCTGCCAAAAGACAGTCTTGGCATTCTTTCTGCTCTTCTGTCAACCCTTCCATTTCGATTTCTTCATTTTGGTCAATAACTAAACGTTTTAAAAACTCCCAATGCACCATTCCTTCGGATAGATACCCTGTTAACGATGACTGGTTTTCAAGCTTTTGTTCTAAGGTTGCCCCTTGTTATGGTCCACCTCTTGCAGAATCTCCCCCCGGTGATACCGTCTCTATTTCAGCAAATCCTCACATTCTAACTAACGCATTCACGCTAGTCGAATTAATGACTGCCATAAATCACCGTTCTTCCGTAACCTCCGGCCCCGACTCTATTTCACCACTTTTTCTTAAACATCTACCACAAGATGCCTATCCGATACTTCTTAATATTTTAAATCGTCTATGGCTTAATAGTTTGATTCCCCCTTCATGGAAAGAGTTTAAGGTTTTGCCGATTCCCAAACCCAATGGCGAGGGTTTCCGTCCTATCTCCCTTTCTTCGTCTTTTTGTAAGGTCGTGGAAACAATTTTAAAAAATCGTTTGGATTGGTGGCTGGAAACCAACCATATTTTCCCGAGTATTATGTATGGTTTCAGAAGTGGCCTTGGCACCACGGATTGTCTTGCTCATTTCTTGAGTCATATATAGCATGCCTTTTGCTATCATCAGTTTATGGTGACTGCATTTCTCGACATAAAGAGTGCCTACGATTCCATTCATATACCTACACTTGTATTTCGCTTATCTTCCTTGAATATTCCTCCCTTATTCTGTAACTTCATCTCGCAGCTTTTCCATCATAGGTCTCTCTTTTTTAACTCTCCCTTCGGTGACACCTTTCATCGCACTAGTTACCTCGGTCTCCCTCAAGGTAGTGCATGAAGTCCTATCAGCTTCAATATCTACTTTCTATTCGTTATCTAGTCCTTATCTTCTAAAGGCTTTGAGGCAGTTGCTTACGCCGACGACTTAACAATTTTCTCGGTCCATAAAGATATTGAATTCGCTATTGATCACCTTAATTCCGCTCTTGCATGTCTCTCCACAGCCCTACGTGACAGTTGCTTCCTGGCAGCCCCCGACAAATCGAAATTATCATGTTTACTAGGCATCGGTTACCCGATAATCTCCCACTTAATGTGGAAAAGTGCAGGTTTCTGATAACAACCCTGTATGTGCGAAGGTGACGGGGGGTGTATGAATAAAAACTAGCATTAGTTTCGTGTAAGTGGTTTATGATTTTATTGAAATTTAGGTGACCAGTTGGTTGCACGATGTTTGTTAGGAGATTATTGAAAGCGGAGTAGTTGACAATATTTTTGATATAGATAGGCGGAGCTGGAGGCCCCATGTCTCGTTCAGTGTGAGGCTGGTTCACAGGATCATCCTTGAGGTTGGTTGAAGACAAAGTAAGAGCTATGTCATCGGTGTCATCAGTGGAGAGTAAGGCATAACGATTTGGTGAAGGATAGACTTTGGATTTTTTGTTGTTTTGACTTGGCGAAATTGACGAGGTTGACAAATTTCGTTTTGTGGTTTTTGGTGTACGCGGTGAAGCGGGACCGGCTTTTTGTACGTTGTTCATATTAAATTGTTGTTATAATATTATATAATTGGAACTGATAGTTAATAATGATCGTAATAAATTACTAATGAGCGCGCGCGGCGATAATGAAGTGTATACGATATACGATGCAGCGTACGTGTGTTCATGATGAACACTACGGCCGAACTGTACTAGTGTATAGTGAAACTGAAAAAATATTAGAAGACATAATATGTGATGAGTAAAGACCGGATTTATATTCTCTTAAAATGCCCAAAATATGATGCTAATATTCTCTAAAAAACCTTCATATATTCTCTCAAAAATGTATAAAATATGCAAAATATGCTAAAATATTCAATCAATATCATTATATGCTTTAATATGCATTTTTAAATTTTTTTTTTCAACATTATTTTAATAGTGAGGTATTAATTAGGTATTTAAAGTTGCGTATTATACCAAATGGAATACCATTGCACTTTAGTAAGAGTGGAAAATAGGAATATAGTATAAATATAACAGAATAATAGTAAAAATCAGTAAGAAAACAACTGCCAGCATTGTAGATTAGCCACCATGTTTAGGGAACGGCACAGAAACTTAATATGATAAAGCACCATAACCACAGAATAGACTAAATTTAGTCTATTCTGTGCTATAACACTGATAATACCAAAGAACTACTGTGTGTATTATTTTTATCAAATTGATAAAAAAAAAGAAAATTGTAAATGTTCAAAAAAAATTTTCTGGGTACCGAAATTAAAAATAAATAGATATTTATTCTCACAATTTACGAAGTATTCCAAAATATGCTAAATGGGTTAAATATTCTCTAACCCATGAAATATTCTTAAATATGCAAAAAAAACTTTTTTCTTCGCATTCAGCATTGAACGAATCGTCCACATTTTGTACTCTCATAAGACTGCATAGACCCATTAACGATATGTAAAAACATATAAATCCGGTCTTTGGTGACGAGTGTTCACTGATCAGTGATTCTTATTCGTCGATTGGACAAAAACAATTTTATAAATGCATTCCAAAAAAAAAAGGACCGGATGGGCCTCGCTTTGCTGTACAGTTGGGGGTGGAGTGCACCTCGTTTATAGGATAGGTCATTATTACAATGGATTTGTTAAATTTGAATGCAATGATAGATATCATTGTATACGAATAACGATTTTGAACGGAGTTAATATGTTTGTCTAGGATATAATACATTGTTATTTATAAATATTGTAAAAAGTATATTTTATTTTGAAACGATAAATATATTTTTCAATTAGGATGGGTTGGCAGTTGCATACAGCAACATAGTTTGTCAGTCTAGAATATTATACATTATATTATATTTTACATGTCAATATTCGCTGTTCAAACGCTTATAAAAAAAAAGTTGTGCCTATGGATTTTAATAATTTTTGAATGACATTAAGAACTACTTCTGTGGAATCTTCTATTAAATTTTCTAGTATTTTGTAGGAGCCAAATTTTTTTTATCACCGATTATAAAAATAAAATTTAAAAAAATCGAATATTTTAAATGCCTATGAGTGGCTTAAAAATCAATATTATATTTTGAAAAAAATATGACATAAAGGAAATACCAATCATAACAGCTGATAGAAATTTCAAAAATCTGCGACTTATACTTTTTGAATTATAACAAATATTTAAAATCATTTGAGAATAAATCGCTATTTTATGCAATTTCATAAATATTTAAATTTCAAACAGTCATAACATTTTTCCCTCTAAGTCCAGTAGAAATTTTTTTAAAGATTTTTTTTAGAGTAGCTTATATATAACCTAGTGTGAAAATTTTGAACCTTAAGTATGAACAGAAAAAATTGTATCAATTTTTATCTACAAAATAACTTGCAAATTTTCGCAACTTTTACATATTTCGTATAAATTGGAACTTTGAGCACTTATAAAAAAAAATTGTGACTTACGACTTTAGATTTTTTTTATCAGTTAAGGAACAACTTATAAAAAACCTTGTTTTAAATTTTCAAGATTTTCTGGCCAAAAAAATTTTATCGTTAGTTTAAAAAAAAAAAATTAAAAAATTTGAAAATTTCAATTGTCTATAAATAGCTCAATAAAAGTCAAAATACTTTGAAAATTTAACGGTGTATAGAGAACGCTAATCTAAACATTTGGTGAAAATTTCAAGTATTTACATGGATTAGTTTTTGAGTTATAGCAAAATAAAAAAATTGATTTTGTCGAAAACTGGTTTTGCGTAAAAACTCCCGTTTTTCCCTTATTTTTTTAGGGTTTTTCCCGTCGCATTTAAAAAATATTGAAAATTTTTTACTTTTGACCCCCTAATGTACCAACTAGATTCACTTTCCTTTCAGAAAAGTTGCTACATAAGCAAATCGAAGCATTTTTACTGCCAAAAAAGGTGTCGTCAGACACAAAAAAAAAAAAATAAAATAAAAAAAAAAAACCGGATGGGCCTCGCTCTGCTTTACAGTTAGGGGTGAAGTGCACCTGGCTTATAGGATAGGTCATTATTATAATGGATTTGTTAAATTTGAATGCAATGATAGATATCATTGTATACGAATAACGATTCTGAACGGAGTTCATATGTTTGTCTAGGATATAATACATTGTTCATAGGCGGAAATTGGGGTGGGGGGGCTTGGGGGGGCTTAGCCCCCCTAAATTATTAAATTTCGTAGTATAAAATATTGAAATAGGTACTTATTTTGCAATAATTGACATTTAAGCCCCCCCTAAAATTCAATCAAATCTCCGTTTATGACATTGTTATTTATTAACATTGTAAAAAGTATATTTTATTTTGAAACGAAAAATATATTTTTCAATTAGGATGGGTTGGCAGTTGCATTCAGCGATATAGTTTGACAGTCTAGAACATTCTACATTATATTATATTTTCCATGTAATTTTATGTCAATATTCGATGTTCAAACGCTTATAAAAAAAATTGTGCCTATGGATTTTAATAATTTTCGAATGACATTAAGAACTACTTCTGTGGAATCTTCGATTAAATTTTACAGTATTTTATAGTAAAATGTAAAAAAATCGAATATTTTAAATGCCTATAAGTGGCTTAAAAATCAATATAATATTTTGAAAAAAATATTGCATAAAAGAAATACCAATCTTAACAGCTGGTAGAAATTTCAAAAATCTGCGACTTATACTTTTTGAATTATAACAAATATTTAAAATAGTTAGAATAAATCGCTATTTTATGCAATTTCGTAAATATTTAAATTTCAAACAGTCATAAAATTTTTTCCTCTAAGTTCGGTAGAAATTTTTTTAAAGATTTTTGAAGAGTAGCTTATAGATAACCTAGTTAAAATTTTGAACCTTAAGTATGAACAGAAAAAATTTTATGAATTTTTATCTACAAAATAACTTGCAAATTATCGTGATTTTTTCATATTTCGTATAAATTGGAACTTTGAGCTCTTATAAAAAAAAATTGTGACTTACGATTTTAGATTTTTTTTTATCAGTTAAGGAACAACTTATAAGAAACCTTGTATTAAATTTTCAAGATTTTCTGGGCAAAATTTTATCGTTATTTAAAAAAAAAATACTTAAAAAAATTGAAAATTTCAATCGTCTATAAATAGCTTAATAAATGTCAAAATACTTTGAAAATTTAATGGTGTATAGAGAACGCTAATCTAAACATTTGGTGAAAATTTCAAGTATTTACATCGATTAGTTTTTGAGTTATAGCAAAATAAAAAATTTGATTATGTTGAAAACTGGTTTTGCGTAAAAACTCCCGTTTTTCCCAAATTTTTTTATGGTTTTTCCCGTCGCATTTAAAAAATATTGGAAATTTTTTACTTTTGACCCCCCAAAGTACCAAATAGATTCACTTTTCTTTCAGAAAAGTTGCTACATAAGGCAATCGAAGCATTTTTACTGCCCCAAATCGTGTCGACAGACACAAAAAAAAAAAAAAAAAAAAAAACACACATCATTGTAAAATCAATACATTCTTCACTCCGTTCAGAATCTAAAAACACACATCATTGTAAAACCAATAGATTCCATCACTCCGTTCAGAATCTAAAAAAACACATCATTGTAAAATCAATAGATTCCATCACTCCGTTCAGAATCTAAAAATTTATTACGTCGTAGAGTTCATATTGAAAAGTGGCCTAAAAATCCCGGTAAGAATTTTGGAGCCACTCCACCCCTGCCCCTGCACCTTCCAAATTGAAATTAATAAAAAATCCGTCTCGTGGATCTGATCTCGATTTCACAATTAAGTTAATAATAGTTACGAAATTAATGTATACCTCAAGATCGACAAACATTTTAAATAATAACTGAACTAAATAATAACTTTGGATGTAATTAGTAATAGTGTTTTATAAATGTAAAAAAAAACTAAATAAAATATATTTATTCCTCTAGGAATCCAATGATGAGGATAAGAAGAAATTATTTGTTCCAATCATGCAGTCTACTATAGCAATAGTCCTATCTTATGGTATCAAATATGATATAAAGGCACTACAAAATACTCATAGTAATGGTGAGTTTATTAATTATTATTAATTATTTATATTCCTATAAGCTTATGTGATTGCTTGCTTTAATATTTGTCCTATAAATTACATATTCAATATGTGTATATGTACATGCATATATATATATATATATATATATATATATAATTGTAAACCTAAAATGTTCACAATTCTAACTTTGTATTATATAATATAATGTTATGATAATCCGTATCTGTGCGTAACTGAGACAAGTGTATGTATATATACACGAGTATACATATTAAATATATTTAAATGTATTGTTAATTTTCATTTTTCTGATAGTTTTTACTAAAACTGTTAAAAAATTAAACACTAATCATTTTTAGCTAGACGCTATGTAGACCGATGCTTGTATCTAGAAAAAGGTAATGCCAAAGAAGAAAGTACATGTTATAAATGGCAAGCTCTATTTCATGAAGCTTCTTTTTTCTGTCATGAAACGAAAGAACATCTATTTGTTAAACATTCGTTTCATTCATCTTACACAAAAGCTATTAAAGAATTGCCACAAGATTCAATGCTTGAATACTCGAAAACTAAAATTGCATGCAAAGTAAATTATGTGTATTATTGAAGATTCTTAAACATAATTGTTTTATATGGTTTTTGGTTAATCTTTTTAAAGACAAGACAATATTATTTCGTTGATATTTAAAACTAAGGTTTTGTAAAAATGTTAAAGTTATAAACAAAACATTAAATTAATGAATTAATAATTGATTCTTGGTTCAACTAAAAATAGTTTCGTCAATATTTTTAGTCGGTTATATAAATATATTTAACCCGTCAAGGTGCGTCCACATAGTATGCAAACACGACACGCAGCACACGCACATACACAGCATTCGTCAAAAACGGTGATGGCGTGGACGCGTTTGCTAACATCACATTCAGCGCATAATACATGTGTATTTCGTGTTTGCCGGATTGTCATCAAAAAAAATTATGACTATGGTCCGTTTCAAAAGAGAACATACCGCTCTTGCGACCAATTTTCGTTCGGTGGCACGCATCTCCCACCAAATCGTGACGAGCGCACTTCTGCTGTTAGCTAATTATAACGCATATACAGCCGGTGCCAAATAGCAGGACTAGAATATTGTAGAGTACTATACGTGTTGACTCTTGCGCTAGATGTAAATCGCGGCACACGTCTTGTATTTTCTTAAATTTATTATAAGCAATTCAATTGAAACCGCTGTATGCTTATCGGACAATTTTTGATCGTCGCGCATAATCGCCGAAAATGGGTAAAATTGTCCTTGGGTATGCGCGAGAGTGGTAAGTTCTCTTTTGAAACGGAATATATAATTGGTTTGCCGAGAGACCTCCCTGGGAGTCTATTCTCAACACTGAACTCTATACAGAATCTATCTGTATAGAGTTCAGTGATTCTCAAACGTATCGAACCACGCTTTCGATCAACAGTTCATCGAAAACAACTTTGATTTCGATTGATAACAAAAACACTATTCTCAAACCGTTTTCGATCGTTAGTTCGATAGAAATTTTTGACAGTAACAACGATAGTGAATTTGGTGTCGAAAACTGTTTTCGACACACAATTTTCACTGTAATCAACTAATTTATCAGTTTTTTCAATTTATTGTTCGTACTTTGTACCGTATTTAGTTGACCGTTTCGCGCATACGACTGACGGAAATGCGGGCGCTCCGTCAAATATCCCCTCTCTACGACTAAAACTATTTTATATACATAGTGAGTTCAAATAAACGTCCTCGTCGCGCGTCAGCCATTATTATATGCTACATATTATACCAATGATAATAATATTCTAATAATAACATAGACATATAATAGAATTCTATTATATGTCTATGAATAATAACAGTGCAACACAAAATGCGCTCGAACATGTGAATTGTAATCACTATACAAATAAACATGACACTGTATGCATGGCCTGAATTCTGAGTAGCTGGCGGTCGGCAAGTGGCGCGTAGCCGTTACGAGTTATATTGGTGGGGATCGACGAGCTTTCGTTCGCCGCGCAGTCCTGGTCTCTCGGCGAACAGAGTAGGGATGGCAATAAATTGCTGACCATCGATATATCGTAATTTCAATACATCGCATATCCAATATCGATATCACGATATATCAACCACTATTTTACCTATGTATCGATATATATCGAAAAAAATTTCCTAATCTTATAAAAGGTGTATAGGCTTGCACATAGGTGATAGGTTATAATTTATTTTAATAAAATGTACATACAGCCACAGGCCGTAACTTGTAATCGATATTTACTATAAGATTAATGACAATTAAATTGATTAATCAAAACATATACTTATGTTTAAAAAAATATTTTATATTATAATATTAATAAAACCATAACAATATTAATAAATTCTAATAAAAATAAATGTATTCTTTTATTTTAAAAAAATTAAGTTTTTTAAATATCAACAAAAATTAAAAACAAAAAAATATGGAACCAAATATCATCGACTGAGTTAAAAAAAAGTAATTTACTTAATCTTTTTTTTAATTGCCTATTCCGTGATTTTGAAAGAGTTAAGCTAGCCTTTGAAAATAATCGTTCTGAAGGAACAGATTTATCCATGATTGACAAATATTTCCGCCCAAGTACGTATAAATCTGGATAAATAGTTTTAATTTCTTCCCAGCATTGAATTGAATCTTCTTTTAAAGAAATTAAAAGCTGTGATAGGTAAGCATCTAACATTGGTCATTTCTGCTGAATCTGTTTTAGTTTGTTTTCTTTTATATTTCCTATGTACCAATGTCTTGTGGTATCCCCATAAATCAAAATTATCACTTTGCTGTTTTTCGCCCATACTTGTTTCGTATATTGTATTTTTGGCTAACTTTTTTATATTAGTTTAAAAGTAAATATTCCGTGGAATCGTACGGCCGTACGAGATACAATTTACCTAAGACATTCGAATTTCGATGTAATTAAATAGGAATGCGGTGCAATGTGTAAACAGTAAACATAGACACATAGTTATTAATACATAACATTTAACATGCCAAATAATTTATAATTGTATTTGTTACTTTTTATTTTTATAAAATATCGTAAGACTTTATTATATTGAGGTGATATATCGGTAAGCTTGTATCGATAGAAAACTTCTCGATATATCGACTTCATGTACCGATATAACAGATATATCGATATATCATTGCAATCCCTAGCGTATAGTTCAGTGTCCACACAACTTATTTCATTCATATACAACACGAAAATCAAATTCACCAAATACTATGTGAACGTGTGTGCGGTATGTGATGTTTGCAAACATCACACATGATTCAAACGCGTGAGCTGTGTGTCATGTTTGCATACTATGTGGACGTACCTTCAGTGATACCATAGTGTATGATGTTTGCGGATGATATAGTTCTGGTAGGAGAGAACCTGGAAGTTGTCAATAATAGGGTAAATGAGTGGAGGTTAGCCCTCGAAGAAAAGGGATTGAGAATTAGTATGAAATAAAACTGAGTATATAGAGTATGATTTTGGACAAAGAGACCAAGAAGTTGAAGGAATGAGGAGACAACTGACAATAGATGGTGATGTGATAGGTGAAGTTGAGAGCTTTAAATATTTAGGATCTTTTGTTCAAAAGGACGGGGGCTTTGACATGGATGTAAAACATAGGATTAAGTGCGGGTGGATGAAATGGAGAGAAGCATCGGGCGTGTTATGCGATAAGAGAATTCCAATGAGGCTGAAAGGTAAATTTTATGAAAGTGTAATAAAACCAACTATGCTGTATGGTTCAGAGTGTTGGGCGGTTAACAGGAGAATAGAACATAGTATGAGTGTCGCGGAAATGAGAATGCTTAGATGGTTGAGTGGAGTGACAAGAGAAGATAGAATAAGGAACGAATACGTGAGAGGTAGTGTTGATGTAGCGCCAATTGTGAACAAGATTAGAGAAAATAGGCTGTGATGGTTTGGGCATATGATGAGGCGAGAGGAAACGAATGCAGTAAGAGTGGTTATGAAGATGGACGTTGAAGGGAAAAGAGGAAGAGGAAGACCAAAAGAGAGATGGTCGAAGACTTTGGAGAATGACATGAGGGCTGTCGGTGTGTGCAGAAGAGATGTGATTGACCGAGTGAAGTGGAGGTGTAGGACAAGGGTGGCCGACCCCAAATAGTTGGGAGGAAGGCGAGGCAGAAGAAGAAGAAGAAGAAGAAATACATATGAATAAAGAGCAGAATCATAATGAATATTGTATTTTAATTTATAGTTGTATTAACTTAAAATGTAATGTTTATAACTTCTTTGAATATTAACATTTGTACGTTAAGGTCACTAGACATATTTCGAAACTGTCTTGAATATAAAATTAAAGATTAAAAAAAAATATTAAAATAAATAATTGTAGTTCATATTATGAGGAAGATTTGAAAAGATGAAGAGGAATACCAAAAAAGAGATGGTTGGAGACTTTGGAGAATGACATGAGGGCTGTCGGTGTGTGCAGAGGAGATGTGATTGACCGAGTAAAGTGGAGGTGTAGGACTAGGGTGGCCAACCCCAAATAGTTGGGAGGAAGGCGAGGCAAAAGAAGAAGAAGAAGAAACATTTTGTCATACACCTTATAAACAACTTTAAAATTAGTAATGATAAATTTAGTAGGGATGGGTAGTTCGTGAGTGAGTCGACTCAAAGAGTTGACTCTTTTAGGTGAACTGAATGAGTTGAATCAATGTGCCATAGTTTAGTGACTCAGTAACTCAGTGTAGTTCACTTTAGTCCAAAGATTTGTTTTCAATATAACTTATCAATTCCTGAGTCATTATTGATCGCCTTTATGACGTGTTATCAAAAAATTTGATGAATTAAGTTGTGGTTGACTCAATGAGTTCACTTAGTGAGTCAACTTATTTAAATGAACCGATTCAAACGAACTGATTCGTGTCACTGAGTTGAAAATCCCATTCCTAAAATTTAGTAAATTTCGTATTATTATTCATTGTAACATTATGAATAAGAAGAAAAAATTTAAATCATTTAAAAAAAATAAGCTTTTACTTCCCAACGTTATTCACTATCACACTCGATTCCATTTTTATATAAAAATACAAAACAATAAAATAACGAAACAAATCAATATAACAAAAGAACCGGATGGGCCTCGCTCTGCTGTACAGTTAGGGGTGGAGTGCACCTCGCTTATAGGATAGGTCATTATTATAATGGATTTGTTAAATTTGAATGCAATGATAGATATCATTGTATACGAATAACGATTCTGAACGGAGTTCATATGTTAGTCTAGAATATAATACAATGTTATTTATAAATATTATATAAGTATATTTTATTTTTAAACGAAAAATTTAGAAAAACCGAAAATTTAAATTGTCTATAAATAAGTCAAAATATGTCAAAATACTTTGAAATTTTAACCATGTATAGAAAACGTCAATATAAAGATTTAATGATAATTTCAAATTGTTGCGGTTTTTCGTTTTTGAGTTAGGGCATTTTAAAAAAACCGATATCATTTGTCAGTCTAGAACATTCTACATTATATTATATTTTACATGTAATTTTATGTCAATATTCGATGTTCAAACGCTTATAAAAAAAAATTGTGCCTATGGATTTTAATAATTTTTGAATGACATTAAGAACTACTTCTGTGGAATCTTCGATTAAATTTTCAAGTATTTTGTAGAAGCCAAATTTTTTTTATCACCGATTATAAAAATAAAATGTAAAAAAATCGAATATTTTAAATGACTATAAGTGGCTTAAAAATCAATATAATATTTTGAAAAAAATATTGCATAAAAGAAATACCAATCTTAACAGCTGGTAGAAATTTCAAAAATCTGCGACTTATACTTTTTGAATTATAACAAATATTTAAAATCGTCTGAGAATAAATCGCTATTTTATGCAATTTCGTAAATATTTAAATTTCAAACAGTCGTACAATTTTTTCCTCTTAGTCCGGTAGAAATTTTTTTAAAGATTTTTGAAGAGTAGCTCATAGATAACCTAGTGTTAAAATTTTGAACCTTAAGTATGAACAAAAAAAATTTTATGAGTTTTTATCTACAAAATAACATGCAAATTATCGTGATTTTTACACATTTTATACAAATTTGAGAATTAAGGGCTTATAAAAAAATATTGAGTTAACCGATCACCGATATTTTTTAGTTACGATAAGTTTAACTTATTATAAACCTAGTATAAAATTTTCAAGAGTTTTCGCTCAATCAATTAAATTTTATAGATGTTTAAAAACAAAAATTTAACAAAAATCGAAAATATAAATTGTCTATAAATAAGTCAAAATATGTCAAAATACTTTGAAATCTTAACCATGTATAGAGAACGTCAATATAAAGATTTGGTGAAAATTTCAAGTTGTTGCGATTTTTCATTTTTGAGTTAGAGCATTTTAAAAAAAACCGATATCTTTGTCAGTCTAGAATATTATACAGTATATTATATTTTACATGTAATTTTTTGTCAATATTCGCTGTTCAAACGCTTATAAAAAAAAATTGTGCCTATGGATTTTAATAATTTTTGAATGACTTTAAGAACTACTTCTGTGGAATCTTCTATTAAATTTTCAAGTATTTTGTACGAGCCAAATTTTTTTTATCACCGATTATAAAAAAAAAAATGTAAAAAAATCGAATATTTTAAATGCCTATAAGTGGCTTAAAAATCAATATAATATTTTGAAAAAAATATGACATAAAGGAAATACCAATCTTAACAGCTGGTAGAAATTTCAAAAATCTGCGACTTATACTTTTTGAATTATAAAAAATATTTAAAATCGTTTGAGAATAAATCGCAATTTTATGCAATTTCGTAAATATTTAAATTTCAAACAGTCATAAAATTTTTTCCTCTAATTCCGGTAGAAATTTTTTTAAAGATTTTTGAAGAGTAGCTTATACATAACCTCGTGTTAAAATTTTGAACCTTAAGTATGAACAGAAAAAATTTTATGAATTTTTAACTACAAAAAAACTTGCAAATTATCGTGATTTTTACATATTTCGTATAAATTGTAACTTTGAGCACTTATAAAAAAAAATTGTGACTTACGATTTTAGATTTTTTTTTATCAGTTAAGGAACAACTTATAAGAAACCTTGTATTAAATTTTCAAGATTTTCTAGGCAGCCAAAAAAATTTTATCGTTATTTAAAAAAAAAATACTTAAAAATATTGAAAATTTCAATTGTCTATAAATAGCTTAATAAAAGTCAAAATACTTTGAAAATTTAATGGTGTATAGAAAACGCTAATCTAAACATTTGGTGAAAATTTCAAGTATTTACATCGATTAGTTTTTGAGTTATAGCAAAATAAAAAATTTGATTATGTCAAAAACTGGTTTTGCGTAAAAACTCCCGTTTTTCCCAAATTTTTTTATGGTTTTTCCCGTCGCATTTAAAAAATATTGGAAATTTTTAACTTTTGACCCCCCAAAGTACCAAATAGATTCACTTTCCTTTCAGAAAAGTTGCTACATAAGGCAATCGAAGCATTTTTACTGCCCCAAAACGTGTCGACAGACACAAAAAAAAAAAAAAAAAAAAAAAACACACATCATTGTAAAATCAATACATTCTTCAGTCCGTTCAGAATCTAAAATAAAAGAAATATAGCATTGGTCGCGTGTGAGCGCTAATCTCAGTTATTCGTGACAATGACTTTGACCTTCAACAAAAAGCAGAAATATTGATGAAATCATAACATTTAATTTTGTCTATATTTGTACATTTATAGTTTCACACGAAATACTCCAGAAATAAGCTAGTAATACATAAACTCGTTTAAATGTGAGCGCGGCGCTCACATTGCGACCACTGACGGGTTAAAGGCATAATGATCTGCGATTATAATATAATATAATATAATATTAAATTTGGTGATTAAATTAAATAATTGTTTTAGATAAAATTAACAGTACAAAAAAAAAACATGATTAGCAGACAATTTACCAAACTGTATGTGGGATCTATTAGTGGACAACAGAAATTGGATTGTACTACAAATTTATTAAAGTTTAAAACATCTATTCATGATTATGAACAATATCTTGCAGAATATTATTATTTGATTGGCGTAGCGTTTGCGCAAAATGGCGATAAAATATCAGCTTTGCAACACTTACGGCAAGCACGTAAATTACCCATTTACGATAATAAGGTATTAAATAGTCTTGACTTGTTAACATTATTTTTTCAACTGTATTACTATATTCAACTGTAAGGCCACCAGAAAAATTATAAACACGAAACTATAATTGCATGAAACTAGCCGATATATTTGTTTAGGGTAACACACACCGAGTTTCATGCAAATATTTTTATTTATAGTTTACGAAATTGATAACATGAAATTTGTCATTCTGGTTTCATTGTTTCAGTTTCATGAACATTTTCACTAGTCATGCACGTTTTTAGGTTTTACTGAGTGAATTATGTTCTATCATATAATTTGATTTATAATCATAATAATATAAACTTATCTACTTTTTAATACAAAATTACATACTACATACTAATATACTACTAATACTAATTTAAGGATCAATATTTTTTTTAATTTTTCCATGTACTGAAATAAAGTAAGTAGGTAGGAACATATTTTTTTAACTAATCAATAAAACAATTATCAAATTATATTTTATTATATTTATTTACTTATTCATATATTTTTTGTTCAAAAACAAACGAAGTTTTTTTGAAATTTTTTTTTTATGTGCCCACCACCAAAACAAAATCACGTCATCCTCGTCAGACGACATTTTAAAACTAATCATATTTGATATTTCGTTATTCTATACATAGTTTCATTGTTTAAGTTCTTCAATATACAGATTAACGTGAAACTAGTTTTTGAAACCGATTGCATACAAACATTTTTGTGTTTATAATTTCTCTGGAATGCGGGCCGCCTAAATGGTCGGAACATTATATATTTTGAAAAAATGTAAATTTTTGTCGCGGGAAAACCAATTCATTACAAAAAAATTAATTATTCATTCAATTTAATAATTATAAAGTAATAATATTATACTTCAGTTCGGTTGATTCCTCCAACGTCTACACACGTACGTAATGAGTTTCGCTCTGTTATCGCAATCGCCTAAACATTTTTTATCTTTATCTATATCTTAATAAAAGTAAAAATTATCATCTTAATCTGAGTCTATATAATTGTTTAAAAAATTATCTTTATCTTAGTTAAATATTATTTTTGTTATCTGGACCATAGATATTATAATGTCTATGATCTGGACTCAATACTGTTGATAGCCATGAATCTATTTTATTTTTGTATATTTTTGATATCTTAAAAATATTTGTTTTATTTTATTTATTTATTTTTTTTTTTTGGCAGGGTCGTGAAATCAATAAACAAGTACAGAAATATATAGAAAACATTTATACGAATTAGTACACGCTGTAAACAATATAACAGTATTCATAGTAAGTATTTGAATATTAGAATACAAAGAAATAAAAAACCATTTAATTTTAATGCGTTTTCTATAGAATAGTTATTTTCAACCTTTTCTCACTATTGAAATTGTTGATTATTAAAATTTATGGATAATACAAAACTCAAAAAAAATTAAAAAGTAATTTATATACAAAGTAATTTATACACTAAAAAAAAATGTAATTACGTTTACATATACTGTACTATATACACCAGGGGTGGCCAAACTTTAAAAACTTGTGATCGACTTCTGAGTTTTTCTAGGTTGTTACGATCGACCAAAATAAAAAAAAAGAATGATTGTTGCTATAAAAAAAAATTATATATATATGCATAATACACTTCCTTTATTTATTCGGTATAAAATATCAATAAGTAATAATAACTTTAATTTTATAATTTTACATAACATGTATTTTAATAAATATTTTAACAATTTATACGAAGCAATAAATACTGTTATTTATTACGGAATATGTATTAGAATTAGTGATGGGCATAATCGAGATATCTCGATTATGAAAATTATATTGATTATATAATCGAGATATTTCGATTACGAAAATAATATCTCGATTATATTATAATCGAATGATTATATTATATTCGAATGATTTATTATAATCGAATCATACTTTCTAATGATATCTCGTTTATTAAGTTTATTTTTAAAACAATGAATTCTTAGCCTCAAAATAGTCAAAATGTTAATAATCGGATATAAATTATTTGGAATGAATGAATGACGTCCATGAAACGAGGGAATTTAACTAATAAACTATAATAAAACTATTATTAAATTGTTGTTGACTTAATGGGTAATATATTTTTCTAATCATAGGATTATTTGGTAGGACATAGCTATAGTAAAGTTGTTGATATTTACCAATTATAAATAATGTAAAGATAACATAAGAAAAAGAAACCCGTCTATTGTTATTATTCGATATTTCATTCAAAACAATTCGATTATTTTGAACGAGTGATATCTCGATTATTAATATTTCATTTGGACATTTCGAATGATTATTTCGAGTGATATCTCGATTATTAATATTTCATTTGGACATTTCGAATGATTATTTCGAGTGATATCTCGATTATTAATATTTCATTTGGACATTTCGAATGATTATTTCGAGTGATATCTCGATTATGAAAATGTCTCGATTACTAATCATTCGATTATTAAAATCATTCGATTATGCCCATCACTAATTAGAATATGTATAACCATTGATTATAAATACTATAGGTTGCTCACTGAGCGGTTTTTCGGTGGCGTACAATAAAACCCTCGGTAGATGGCGATAAGAACCATCAATACTAATAAATGTGTATTTTATAAAAGCCGCCGTAACTATGGTGGAGCGCGGTGCGGGTATAACTAGTTTTTATCGTCACCCGTCATGACGTCCGCCACGAGTCGCAACGTACCTATTTTATATTTACTATTTTTATTTCGATTGATTTGGTTGAGTGGCGCTGGGAAAAACGGACTGACGTACATTTTTACTCATGGATAATGGGCTAACTAAATATATTATAATATGATTTTGACCAATTCATATTTTAATGTACATCTTTATCAGTGGCGTTTTCTCTGGGTGTGCAAGTTGTGTGTTAACGCCCTATAACATTGATGTCATAACATGTGTATGATATTGTAATTTGTAAATTTGTAATGCATATTACATAGTAATATAATTTTGTATACAAAATCTTAAAATAATTGTCTTGTTGGTACTCTTCAGTCTTCTCTATAAATAAAAATAATTATCAACTAATAAACTATTTTTAACTCGACCATGCGGCATGCACCGTCTGCAGCTACGACGCGCGATAGCGTGATTACGGAATATTATGTATTATGTCGTGTAGGACGTTAATGTTTTGAACAACGACTCATGGTATCCAATATCCATTTTCGTAATTTGTCGTGATACTGTCGGCTAGCTTCGGTGCAATGTTAATACTAGACCAAGTCGTTGAAAATGAAATTAACGACTATAGCCGCTAATAGCAGTGGTGGGATCATCGTTGCTGCACGTCGTATACTCGAACTGCAACGCCGATCGCCGAAAACTTATTGTTTATATTTTTGCATCACTGCATCAGTATTGCACTAGTGTCTAGTACTATTTAGTTTTTACTATTAAGTTTTATCTTTTATGTATTTTTATTGCAATTGATTGATTCAAGACAGTTACCAGGTATTTTGTATAATAATTTAATTTTATAAATATTTTATGTATTTTTAAAAACTTAAAAAGTATGTAAAATAAATAACTTTAATAATAATAATATGTTGATATTTGATAAGAATTTATTTTTCTTAAGGGGGGACCCCCCGTCCTAATCAATCACACATTAACGCCTAACACCAAAAGTCAGGAAACGCTACTGATCTTTATTATTTTATATTAAAAACAAAAAAGCAATATTTTCGCTCAGTTAAAACACAAACATGTATGGAATGTAATTATATTAATTCGTGTAATTTAACTTGTTAACAAATTTAAATTTAAAATAAAGGGGAGTTTACACGAGATTAGTACTCGGCCGAGTCACTAGAGTAAGTCACTAGAAGTTCAATAATTTAGTAGAGTTCGTGTTCACATGTATAAGGGGAAATATTAACAGGAGAATAGAACATAGTATGAGTGTCGCGGAAATGAGAATGCTTAGATGGTTGAGTGGAGTGACAAGAGAAGATAGAATAAGGAACGAATACGTGAGAGGTAGTGTTGGTGTAGCGCCAATTGTGAACAAGATGAGAGAAAATAGGCTGAGATGGTTTGGGCATGTGATGAGGCGAGAGGAAACGAATGCAGTAAGAGTGGTTATGAAGATGGACGTTGAAGGGAAAAGAGGAAGAGGAAGACCAAAAAAGAGATGGTTGGAGACTTTGGAGAATGACATGAGGGCTGTCGGTGTGTGCAGAGGAGATGTGATTGACCGAGTAAAGTGGAGGTGTAGGACAAGGGTGGCCGACCCCAAATAGTTAGGAGGAAGGCGAAGTAGAAGAAGAAGAAGAAGAAGAAGAAGAAGAATATAATTAAATATTAAGTATAAAAATAAAATCAGAAATCTGAATTTTTCGTGAATCGTGATTATAATTTTTACGTCACAGTTATATTCTTACACATATTATGGGCCAAGGGGGGGGGGGCAAGTCCCTCTGGTCCCCCCTTAAATCCGCCACTGAACACACACCAACAACCTCATGTCATTCTAAGGTAATAGCCGGCACAGACGATGTATACAAACCAAAGCTTGTATGCTTTTCTTCAGCTGAAGTATTCTGGCAACGATCTATCATAGAAAGAGAATCGTCTTCAAATTTAGTAAGTAAATAGATACATAATAAAGAATCAATTATCAATAAATAAAAATAAAGAATAATATATTAATACCAAAATAATACTATAAATTGTATAATTATAAACCTTAAGAATGCCTCAAAGTTAATGTATTTATTAACTGTATCTAGGAATGTATTTATTAAAGTTTCATATTTAACCTTAGTCCTTACCAATTGATATTTATTATATATATAATATTAATAATTATACTTTACATAAAATAGTTTATAATACTTATTTATTAAAAAAAAATATCAAAAATCCTTTGCGGCTAAATCATTGTTTTACGTGATTTCGTAAAAGTTTAAATTTCAAACGCACATTAAAAATTTTAGTTTAGTTCGGTAGAGTTTTTTTTATAGATGTTTGAAGAAAAACTTATGAACTATGTATCTAAGTTTGAAACCTTAGGTATTTATACTTAAAATTTTATGCATTTTCAACTACAAAATAACTTAGAGGTGCGTCCACACTTGTGTAACATGCAACTGCAACACGCAACTTGCTACGCGTTTTTGTAACATATTCTTGTAACAATTCAGTGAACTTGTAACACATTTGTGTAACAAATCGGCGATCGGCTGATAGTCGGTAATTTAGTGAAACATCAAAGGACGTTTCGGGAACATGTTGCGGCCAGTATGGACCGGTTTGCGAACGTATTACAAATAACTAGGGCAGAGGACTTGTAGCTCTAAAAAAGCTCTAAATATGCAAGCACTTTGCACTTAAAAAATTTTTCAGCCTTTTTATTTAAAATAATTTATAAAATAAATAGTGTTTAAAACAAATCAAAACAATTACATAATTTAAATATATTATATACCATAGCCAAATAAACAAAATACATTTTACTTAATTTTCTTAATATTTTGTAAAGAAACGACGTTAGATCATTATCGCATCTAGAAAAAATGTGTGCTTGCATACAATCAAAAACCATAAACGGCAATAATTAAAAATAAATAAATTTTTATGCAAACATTTTGACTGGATTGTTTGAAATAAAAATGTCACTTTGGAAAAAATCGATTTAAGTTAAATATGTCTCAAAAAGTATAAAATAGCGTATAAAAATGTAAATATGCCCTAAAAACAAAAAGGACTCAAAATATGCATTTATATGCAAAATAAAATTTCAAAACTAGCTTTATGAAAATATGAAACGGATTTGTTTCATACTCTGCTATTTTTGTGACTATGGAAAACAAAAATGCAAATACTTCAATTCCTCTGCCCTAATAATAACTAACCTATTATAAATAATTTTTATCACTCCAACTCATAGACGTATTTACATTTTTGGCGCCCTGGGGCACTGTTTCTTAAGCGCCCTCTTTTAAGAATGACCTAAAATTAAAATCGTTTATAAGACACTGGTATGTAGATTTATACTATCGAAAAAAATATTTATAAAAGCGAGTATTTTTTTTCAGTTATTTATTGACAGAGCGCGATAGGTCAGATAATGTAATTTATTTTGATAATAATAGAAAATAATTATTTTGCATTGTTTTAAGATTCTGGATTCTGACGCCCTCTCAAAACTTGGCGCCCGGGGCCAATGCCCCCTTTGCTCCTTTGCCCCTCTAAATACGTCCCTGCTCCAACTGGCAGTCTGACACTGAAAAGAGCTTGTATTTATTAAATATAAATTTAATAATAATATATTTCATTTCAAATATAGGTACAATGTTCGAGTGGTCAAACGAAATTATTTAGAAGTTAAAAAATTTTGAAACTGACCATTTATTTTTTGAGCTCTCAAGTCAGTCAATATTGAATTTCCAACAAATGGAGCGAACAGCCGAGTTTGCCACCACTTACGCTTCCTTTGACTTTTCTCTAGAGTTAGGGAAAAAAAGGTATACGCTGCTGCAGCTACCCGAGTAGACATGATGACTATTCTCTTTCAATTTCATGAGACTAATTTTTTTTTGTATTTGGTTACATATTTATTTTATATGGAAACCACTAATTATGACTTGTAATATGTTGCAAACTAATGATGCAACATGCGAACACAACAATGCAAACGAACACCGAACACTGTTATAGCGGACTCTGACATTTCGCCGCCGGACTACTCGCTGTCGGGCTGTTCGATGTGAAGAGAATCTCCCCACGAAATATTATTACCAATAATGTACTTAAATTATTAAAGATTAATAAATAACAACACTAAGGTTATGATATTTTTTCAAACCTCACCACCCGACTTTTTACATGCGTTCATCACTGATTGACACTCTTTGAGTTGTGAAACATTAATTTTGATATGCTCCTCAATTTAAATCAAGTACATTTTAACACCTCTAAAATAAAATTTGCAGTTTTAATTTCCGTTTGTTCATAAGCAACCATGTGCTTGCATACTGCTCTGGGGCAGATTTTTTCAGAACGCATAATATGGACAAAGTTTCGAAAACCAACACTTTTGTGAAAGAAAAATTAACAAATTTTTTTGTACGTACGATCTACGTTTACGGCTTGATATAATGAGACAAGAATTATAAAATTATTAAATGCTTTTCGTTTTTATTAAACACGTCATTATGAAATTTTAAAAAAAAAAAAAAAAATTGAGAAACCTATAATTTTCTAGGTAATAAAAATGAATATCTTTAATGGAATTCTAAATTATCAATGTTAAACCATTGATTATAACATAATTAATTAGGTATTAATTAAATTGATAAATATATGTAAGACTGATTGTAATACCATCATACATCATAGGTTAGTCGTAAGTAATTATAGTTGTTGAATACACACTATTAGGAAAACGTCCGTCATTAGGAAAGTTACCACCAAAACGTATAAAATTAGGATTACCGTGTACTAAACAACTTCTGAATAGATTTAAAAATTCAATCAAAAAATTACAAAAGATAGCAGAAATGGCTACTGCAGACACAGAAGACCAATATGACACATTTGGCAAACAAATTCATTACAATTCATTATACTTCAAAGTAAGTTTCAAAACCTAATAACTGAAGAGAGACTCGCAAATTTATATGGAAATTACAATGAACCACAATCACAAAGTGATGTCATAAGTTGTTCAAACAGTACTTCACATCACGAATTTATTTAGATTACAATGTAGAGTAAACCTAAAAACATATAGTGAATCATCTGGCTCGTGCTTCATGGTGAGAGTGTCTCCAAAAAACATGGATATTCTGAACGAAGCATTAATAAGTATTTGTAAAGACCCCGAGGACTTGTTGCATGATGGTGACGACAATACATAAAATGTATAGTAATTTTTTGAGTTTGCTTATAAAATTTTGCAAAAGCATAGTATAATATATCGATTTTACATTTCAAACTGTTTATAACTTATTTTATATAATGTGATATTTTTTAAATACGTACCATAACCAAAAAAAAAAAAAAAAAAAACAATATATTAATTTCGATTTTGTAGTTTTGTTCCATTTTGTGATTATTACTTAAAGTAATCAAAAATAGTTTGAATTATATTACTTACCTTAATAATTGGATGAAGAACTTCATAATTAGCGGACATCACTGCAGGTAAAAAAAACTGAAATTGAGCTGTGCGGTACTCTAAATAATAACGCCAGAGAACTAAAACTATCTCTAGTTGGGAGATATCTTAGAGTAATTTCCAGCTTCGTCTTACACGAGATTGCCTGCCTGAATACTATATCTTGTTTTTTAATTAAAGGTTCAACTAAATCTAACAATTCTTGAAATTGAGGGGCCGTCATTCTTAAAACATTTCTGTATGTTTCTGGATCCTCTTCTTTCAGTTCTTGGAGAAGTCCCTCATTCTTCCCTTCTTTGTATCCATGACCTGACCCACCATGTCTCTGTTTGCGGTGAAGCTAGTAAAGCATTTCTAAACTAAGTTTCCTGACACCATCTCTCAACAACTGCTTAATTAGCTTTTTACGTGAAACGACAGACGACATGGTTGCTGAATAGTCGTGTGAATTACAGTCGTGTGTCCAGTATTTATTAATAGCATCATTGTTGTACCGCAAATAACTACGTATATATGACATGTTATAACTTACAACTTATCACAAATCACTAAAAGCCCAAATTTACACCTGAGAACTTCATAGAAACAATTGATAAAAATAATAATATTATCGTCAATCTATAAATATAATTAAAAATTTTACGTTTTTAAATAAAAAAATTATTGAACATCGGAACAAAACATTGATGTATTGATCAAATCATCAACATAAAACATCGATGTTGAGTATCGATGCATCGAACAAAAACATCGATGTATTTTACCCACCTCTAATATTTACAATGCATACTTCAAATCGACGTGAATATTCACGATTAGTTGCGAACCAGTGGCATGCTCAGCTTTTTTGAATGGGGGGGGGGAGATATTCACTTTTGACTTGTCACAGACTCTCCCACGCCCCCTTTCACTGAATTTATATTTTTTAGGGATTAGTTGAGGTTCATCAATTTATTTACTTCGTTTGGTAAAATAATCGTTTAGTTTTATTTTGGTTAACATAACTACCTAACTAAATAAAATAAATATATTATTTATATTTTCATGGTTTTATTCAAATTCAAGAAAAATAATTTTACTTACTTTTATATTATGAAACAATTAGTGTACAAGTACAAAAAATATGGTACTGGTAAAATTAAACAAAAATTATAATTGTTGAATGGATGCAATTACGCAAACGAAGATCTAGAACAAATTAAAACGAGTTCAATTTGCCGTGCCGTAAAGAATTATCGCCCGGTCGACTACGGGTCGACATTGGCCACGGCCACCATCGCTCTGCTTTGTTATTATTTTTATAAATATACATTAGTAATGTTACGAATCCTGATTGTTAGAGTCGAACCGAACCGAACCGAACATATTCTACATTTTATAGAACCCGAGCTTGAACCCACCAAACTTCTTAAATATTTAATCAAATCAAACCGAACTAATTTTTTTTTTTATTAATCAATTTCAGTACTGAGCTTCAAAATGTCTAAATTATTTAAATATTATTATTTTTCTTGTATTAATTATATTTTTTTTTTTTTGTTTCATGGGCCTTTAAGGCCTTTTGCAGCTTCTATTAAACCTCTCCACTTGTCACGATCAATGGCAATCTCGAAACTTGCTGCTTCGTACACCATTCTTATATCTGCATTCAATCTATCCCGCCAACGTTGGCGAGGTCTTCCCCTGGGACGCTTGCCAGTAAGGTTATTATTCACTACCTTATGAATTATGCTTCCCTCAGCTCGCCACACATGACCGACCCATTCCAAACGTTTAGATTTTAGAAAGCATTTAACATTTGGTTTATTATAAAGCGATTCTAAGTTGGTATTTTTTCTCCTTTCATAATCTCCAGTTAACTCATTTCTAACAGGGCCGTATATTTTCCTCAGCACCTTCCTCTCGAAGATAAGAAGTTTCTCCTCATCTCCTTGAGTTGTCGACCACGTCTCATAGGCATATGTCAATATTGGACGTAAATAAGCTAAGTACATTTTTTCCTTTGTCGTCCATGATAGTATTCTCGAAGTTAACAAATTATTCAGTGAGAAATATGCACGATTCGCCGAGTTTATCCTAAGTTTGATTTTATTGTGCATGTCGTTTTTATGATTGATATTTACTCCTAGATATTTGAAGTCATCGACCCGTTCAAAGGTGTATGGTCCGACCACTAAATCGTTCATAATAGGCGCGTGGCGTGCCATAAGCATATATTTTGTTTTAGCTTCGTTAATTAAAAGTCCCATATTCCGACTGGATGTAAATTATTTTTCTACAGTGTGTGCAACTTCCTGGCGACTATTTCCTAATTCGAATACAATCATCTTGTATTTATAATAAATTTAATTTATAAAATAGAGATAATATTATTAAAATTATATAGTTATATAATTACTATAATATAAATTATAGTATAATAAATGTAATATATAAAATAATGACGCAGGGATTGATACTTACGCCGAATTAAAAAGACTCGCCGAAGATCGTGATAAGTGGAGAGTGAAGTTAAAAATATTGTAAGCCAACCCAATATAGATTGATTAAAAAAAAAAAAAAAATATAGTATAGTATAGTGTAATTATTATACTATATTTAACATTAGATAATAATACAAAAAAAAAAAGTTATAAAGCTTGAGTATAAAAAATAAGAACAATTATTTAATAGAAATAAAAGAAATTCTATAATTCTTGCAAGATGTAATCAAAGACCAAATTGATAATCTTTAAATGAAAATCTATGATCGTAGATCGTGGACATATTAATTTAATTAGGTTAGAGCCAGAACTGATCCTTGTGGTAGTCCATTGCTAGTAGTTCTTCATCTGCTTGCCTTGTCCCTCATAAAGACGCAAAATCTGCGATTAGAGAGCATAGGTATAGTCGATGAGGTCAACGATCAATTTACACGGAATCACATTAGATAATTTGAATAAAGGACCATGTCTCCACACCGTATCATACGTAGCAGTGAGATTAATGAACACTGACGACGTCTTCATGATTTTTTATGACTTGTTATACTATTATTTGTATCAACATATATTTATTTTGGGAACAAATGCAGTTTAGTTCCCACGCGATTTTTTCGATTTTTTTCCCCTCCAATATGTGTGTTTTAAAGCACAAAATACAAAATTATAATTCCAAAATTCTCGCAAATCATTATTTTGGAAGTTATACCAAAAAAAACTATGAAATAGTAATTTTTCAAAAATACGTGATATCTACGATAAAAACATCAAAAATCTACATTTTGTAAAAAACTCCTGTTTCCGGATTTTTGAAATGAATAGAATGATTCACCGTTAAGTGAACAAATCCTTCATCTTCCAAACATTGATAACTCTAATAAGACAAATTAACACAATATTACAACTCGATATCACAATTCACAATATCCCTTGGCAGTGACTGCGCGTGTATCGGCACTCGTCGCTACGCTCCGCACAAATCGAAAATATCCCTCGACTTGCTATGCAAAACCACCTCATGTAGTTCACAGGGTAAAAACTAAATGTATTTAAGTATTTATACCTTCCAACGAAAACGTAGGAAAGTATAAAGTATACACTGTATACAGCGTTTCGCACGCATGCATACGTAAATGCGTAAAATCGAAAACTTTGGTAAGATATAACTTCCAAAATAATGATTTGCGAGAATTTTGGAATAAGACTTTTGTATTCAGTGCTTTAAAATACATATTTTGGGGAAGAAAAATACAAAAAAATCGCGTGGGAACTAAACTGCATTTATACCATTTAACAATATTTTGTGCACACAAATTCGAGCTTAATTCATCATTAACTAACCGATTACTACATACTATGTTAACTTCTTACTACACCAACATTTTCCAGAATCAAAAACAATAACATGAGAAGTTGGTATAGCCAATTTATTAAGTGTGTTACAATTTTTATCATTAATTGAAAGAATTAAAACAATAAATATAAAGTAATTAAAAAAAATTATCCAATATTTTCCTTAATATAAAGAAATTCATAAGTGCCTACCGTAATACTGAAGCACCATACCCGTTCCAACGGGAGGAAGAGTAAATGAGTCAAGGGTCCTAAGGTTCTAAGGCGTCCAAAGTATTATGAATTTAGAGGGCGTCTTAAAATTAATAATAATAAGAAAAATTGGGTGTTTTATTTAAGACAGGTATTACTTTTCTTTTTAAACAGAAATATCTAAGATGATTACTTATCAAATTGAATATTATCAGACTTGGGTAAGATACTTTTTAAAAATATTTAGAATAAATACTTGAATACTTACAATAAATAGTATTTCGAATATATATTTAAATGCTTTATATAGATTATATTCGGAATAAACAATTTAGAATTCTTTTAAAATACCTCTAGTTTTTTAAACTTTAAAAATTATATATTTCAAGGGAAACATTTGAAATTATAACCTAAATGTTATTGTATTGTATTTTTATACTATATAACTGTGATGATTTATGATTTACGATAATAACAAATATGTAATATTATCTTATACAAGATACGAATAATATTCGTTAAAAGTATTCTAAATACATTATTGAATAAAGTTAAAAAGGTATTCGATATACTTCAAAATATTTTGAATACTGTACGGATTATTACCCAAGTCTGTATATTATGTACTATTAGATATGAAATTATGTAAATAATGTGCTTCATGTCCAAAATAATGTATAATTACTGAAGGATAGAATATTATTGATGTATGATTGAAACATATTAAAAGAAGGTAAATTATACACTTGAAATGTGGTCAATTTTACAGAAAAAATTATTAAAAAGGGGAGGGGCCGTTAAATATTGTCCAATGATTTTATTGATAATTATAACGACAATGTGCAGTACAATTTAAAATACTATGATAATATCTTAAATTGAATATTAAAGTTATTCTGTGTACTGTATTTGAGAAATAGTTGAAAAAGCATTTTCTACAAATGTGGTATTGATAACTCAGTGACGGGTTGAACTCATTTTTGATAAGGAGCAAATATGTATAAAATGCTCATACACACACACACACACACACACACATAAAAATATACTTTCAGGAATGCCCCAGAGAGGGGCTAGTGAGAGCCATTGCCCACCTGAGATTTTTCATGTCAGTTACAAAATGAGGTTTTTTTTTACAAAAAGTCAATTCCAACTCTTAATGAGTAATTATTTATCCTCTCTGAGCTACATTTTTGCAGGGGCCCCTGATATATATTGTTATACCTCAAATGTAAAACATACAAAGCTCAAACTAGAGAGCCTTGATATGAGGCTCTCTAGCTCAAACCATAGTCAGTCTAGACATTGAGCATAGATGTAACTTAACAATGATTATAATAAAATTGTTATAATATATTTAATCATGCACAAATTATACTTGAATTATTTTTCAGACTTTAAAATTTTAAAAAATAATCAGTTTTTAATTAAATAACCAAAAATTAACAATAGTAATACAAAAATAATTGTAGATATTTTGTTTTTAAAAAAAAATAATAAATTAATCAATCTAAAAATGTGTCCCCTTCTACAACTTCTTTTAAGCTGAGTACTTCCATTTGAGTAGTACCTTTTGGATCTGTTCTAACAAGCTCATCAATTTGTCTATAATTTCCAGGATCAATAAGTAGAATCTAAAAAAAAGAATAATAGCATAAAATAATAACTTAAATTTTTGATAAAAATAAAAATATTATTTATTATTATTTATACTAGAGTAATTTGTCCAGAGTCCCAATTTTCAGACTCTACAGATGACGCTAAAGCAACAAATTTTTCTTTTAACTTTTTAGCATCTTTGCTCAATGACTCAACTCTTAATCTCATCATAGCTCTTTCAAGTGGAAGTACTGTCTTTATTAAACGAATAACTTCAAGAGCCTATTAATATTTATTAAAAATTAATTAAATGAGAATACCAATGGACTAAAAAGCAATATTTACTTGTTGTTTAGAATTTCGATTTGGTTTTACAGAATAATGAACATCTTTCATGGCTTTTTCAATCATAGTCACAGAATAAGGTCTTTTAGTTTCAGGATTTACACATTTATCTAGAATTTATATGTTATTAACTGATAAATATTAAAATAAAACTGTTTAATAGTTATTAAATTTAATACCTGCAACAATGGTAGCAATATCTTTAAAAGATGCATCCAATTGAGCTGATCTTTCTTTATCAGAAATCTGTAATTCTCCTTTTTCTAATATGAGTTTGCAAATGTCAGTTAAGTTATCAGTATTGAAAACTGTTTGCAAGTCTTCTTTTTTGGCTACCTGACCTTTAGATACGTTTGTGAATACTGAATGTGTTTGTAATACTTCATCAATATCTTTTTCGCTAGAAAAAATTAACTTCCATAAATAAATCGAACATTGTGTCCAAAACTAGTTCACAGGTATGGAACCCGTTGAATCATACATGCCGTTCCTCCAAGAGATCACTTTATTCTTATAGCATGCAATTTCGAATCGTTTACCACCTTTTTTCATTCGCACAACTGCTACATTCGTAAGTCGAATTTGATTCGTAGGTGTGAATATCTTCGACATTTCAGAAAACTTTGAATAAAACTAAATTTTATTTTAACAACCCAAAAATAAGGAACAATCTAAAAATGAAGTTTCGAATATTTTCCTGTAATGAACACGTTATTTCTGTGATAAAAATAATATTTTCCTTCTTTGATATCAGATAAAAATTATTTATTATTGTTTTATTCATGATAAAGCAATAAGCATGGTTATTCACTGATATCAATAGTAGATACTTTTATATTTCAAATGTATCAGATCTAATATTAGTTCGCCAAATATAACCAATTACCAGTGAACAAACGTCAAATTATTTTATTATTTTTACTGTTTTGGGTATAATCAGTTATGTCGTTAGAAATTGAAACAACGAAAAAACCATTCGACAAGAAGAAATGGCGTACTAAAAAATATAGTAAAAAACAAAAACGTGAGTTTATTTTTAATGAAATTATACCAATATATTAATAAATTAATATTAGTTGGTATATTAAAACTTATTATGATTATGAAATGGCTATTATATTATTCTTAAACAATAAATGAATAACATTGTTAATTTCTTATACGTTTTAGAAACGAATACATATTATTATATTATTATGAGTAGTATCTGTTATACTAAGATATTTCATGAATAATTTATTTATATTAATTTAAGTTCAAGAATGGGACGAGCGTCGCAAAAAAGCAATCATTCGTGATTACTACAAAGATTTAAACAAATCTGGTGTAGAAAGACCTTTAGATACATCAATCAATAATGATACCATTCCTACTCAACAATTAAAAAGGTAATTAATATATAAATTATAAAAATGTAAAAAACAAGTTGAAAAAATTAATAGTATTTTTTGAATGGGTAAAAATTAAAATCTCGGTTAGAATTGTTATGATTCTTGTATAATTTAAAAATTGTTCTTTTTTCTTTTTCTGATCTGCTGATACATAATTTACTATACGATATTTATAAAATTATAAAAATAATTTTGTTCCATGAATTCCTAAATACAAGTATTACATTTACTGAAACACAAAATTTATTGTTTTAGATTTAATCCGCATAAAGAAGCACAAGAGCGTTATAAACAAATCCAAGAAGAAAAAAAAGCTAGACGTTTTGAAGCATCAAAAAAAAAAGAAGAAATACGACAAGCACTAGAAGAATATAAAAAAAAGAAAAGCTATAGAAATAAAAAACTTGGTAAAAAAACAAAAAAAGGTCAACCAGTTATGAAAGAAAGATTAGAATTATTGTTAGAAAAAATACAAGCTAGTGTTAGTACTAACATCTAAATTGTTTTATTTATTTGAAATATAATTCCTGTAATTGATACAAGTATTTATTTATTTAAACATTATCTCCTGAATATATACGTCAATTTTTAAAATTGATTGTTGATTAGCTAAAAAAATAAATATTTTATTTTATGGTTTTTCTGCTATTGAAAAAACAAACGTGGTCATGGGTAAATACATAATTTCATCAGAAGGTTAACACTATTTTTAATGTTTTATCTGATATTTTACAATTATTCAAATAACTCCTTGATATTTGTTTAAAATAATAATTCATTTAACATTACACAACGCTTTAAAATAAAAGATACAAAAAAAAAAAACAAAATGAAAATTGATCGATGGAAATAAAAATTAGATAAAACAGAAAATCTCTAGTTTTTATATTGTTCTAAAATTATAAAAACATTGTAGAATGAAAATAAATAATTTTTAAACTTAATAATTAATATTACTTAGAACAATATTTTGAATTATACTTTTAACATAAATTGAAATATTTATATCAATTATTTATATTTTAATTGACACATGTTTATAACTAATAATTGTTTAATGAAATGAGATCTTAAAATTAAACAACAATTTGTCATGTTTTTAAAATGTTTATGTACATATATATTTATATAATATTAGCATTGTGTAATCATATATTTAGAAAATGTTATTTTGAGCACATTTGTTAATTTAAGATTTTGACATAATACAAACAATATATTTGAACTTGTGACAGAGTTAAATGTCATAGTCATAGGCAAATATTATTTGGTATAAATAATTAATTTTTTCTATAATAATAGTTGTTTCCAATAAAAGGAAGAAAATTATTGAATTTTATTAATTTTAAAAAAATGCATTAAAATTTTAAATAAAATTAATCTAAACTCAAAAACTTTTAGATCTAGACTTAAATCCTAGTAAGTTATTAATATATACTTATATTAATAATATTTAACTTCAAAAAAAAAATAAAATAAATTTCTTATAATCAAAATGTATAACTAATTAAATAAAACTGTGAATTAAACCAAATTGTGTTTATAAACTGTCACTTTTATTATATTATCTGATCGATATAAACAATAGCCTTCAAAACATTTATACAGAGTGTTTACACGTAAATGTACTGTTGTCAAAAATTAACTCAAGCATGAAAAATATAAATTAAAGTTATTGTTTAACACAATACACATAACACCTGTGTAAGGAAAATTATCTCTAAACAATATAATGAACTAAGATTTTTAAACATCAATTAAATACAAAAATAACAGTATGTAATTTATTTTATACAGTCTTTATTTAGATAAATAAAATAATTTATCGCAAAGACGAATTATAATCAAATTATCATAAAAACAGCTTGGATTGTGATATCCCTAAAAAAAAAAAAAAAAAAAAAAAAAACAATTTATGAAAAAATTAGCCTACAATAATTATGTGGTTTTTACTATGAGTTAATGAGTTACCCTCTGGTATGTGGTGACAAATCTCGGAGGTACCAATTTATATAAAATGTAGGTGTTTTCTTTTAATATATAAAATACTTTTTATATACAATTCCTAACGTCTTCTAGGATAAATATTGTTGTTATCTCTTCTTCTACGATCAGTTTTCTGAGTCCGTTCCATTTCTGCTAAATGTTTACGCCTTTGGTCTTCTTTTTCTGTTATCTGTTCAGTAGAAAGTGGAGACCAATATAATGTTGGAGAAGTTTTAGTTTTTCGAAACAATTCATCTAAACTTTTAGTAGGAATACGTTCAGGAGTTTTAGATTTTTTTTGTTTGTCCTGTAGATCTTTTTTTACTTTTTTATCCTTTGAAAAATGATCATCAGATATTTTTCTTTTTATAGGTTTATCTTCTTTCTCACCATTCATATCTTCCAACTTGCCTCTGTCCCATTCACGTAAAATAATATTATTTTCTACCCGAGTTCTAAGTTTTTCTACTTTTGACTCATTTTGCTTCTCCAAACGGTCTGGATGAGTTCCACTTAAAGCTTTATTTAGTTCTTCTTTATCAGTAAAAACAACTCTTAAAAATTTAGGATTAGTTGACGGCCACTGAGATTCATTAAGTGCGTATACAGTTTCAATGGCCTGATCTTCATTTTCATACTCAACAATACATTGTGATTTTATAGAATCAATCCAAAATCCATTTGAAACAATTTTTCCTGTCCTTTGTAACAAATCTCTTAGTTGACCAACAGTGAATGGCCTGACAAGGTTGGTAATCCGGATGACATTAGAAGTTAAACGTTTTACAGAAGATAAATTCTTTTTTGGCTCAACTTTATTGATTTCTTCTGTTAAGGATTTTTCAGATTTGCATTCATCATCATCAATATCTGATGGTTTTTCTTCTTCCTCAGGAGCTTCATAGTCAACTGCTTCATGATCAATTAACATGGTATCATTCATTTCCATAGCTTCTTCAACATCTTGTTCTTCCTCAGAATCTGTTCTTTGTATTTCTCCTTCTTCTGATCGATACTCACTATTATCTCCAATAGAACCACTGTTTGATTCTATTATTATTCCTAATGTAAAAGGACTAATCGTAATAGGTGTTCTTGTTTTACAAGACCCCCATTTACGCTTTGGATGTGAAGGCAATGGTTTTACTTCATCAACTTCAACTTTTTGTGTATCTGATGATAGCACTGGACAAAACTCTACAGTTGGTTTTATTTCTTTATCACACACTAATTTTGATTCTTCAACTGCTAAGGATTCCTTATTATCCACTGAGATAGATTCTTCATCAACCACTGGTTTAGTTTCCTTATCAGCTGGTTTTAGTTCTTCATAAACTGGTTTTGGATCTTCATCATCAACTAAATCTGGAGATTCTACAGTTAATTGTACAACATCTTCCATCTGTTCTGAATCATTAATTAAATCAGTTTTAGTTTTTTCTTCTATGATATCATTAGTTGTTTTACTTATCTCGGTGTTAGATTCATTTTCTTCTTCTATGACTTTAGATACATTTTTCTCACTTATTATACTTTCAACAAATTCTGGATTAACATCCTGAATTGTTTCACTTAAGACTACTGGAATATCAACATTTGTAGGTATAACTTCTAGATTTGCCAATTTTTCTTCTGACATTTGGCATTCTTCATTAAGAGGATTGATTGTTGAGCCAGTAAAATCTTCGGACAAATTAATTGGATTAATTGATTCTACTGCAATAGTTGTTTGATCTACAGTATTTTCAAGAATTACATTTGTTTTAACTAAAGTATCACTAACTACTTCATCAATGAGCATATTATTATCAATAGAAATATTTTTTACAATGGGCTCATCTTGAGATATTATTAAATCAGATATAACTCTATTGTCATCTATTTGATTATTATCAATTTGACTTATATTGTCTTGGTTGCATGTTGGTTCATTGGTGGGAATAACAATTTGCACTGAAAACAAAAAAACATAATTTTATATTATATATTTACTATATACCAACAAAAGCATTTTGAAACAATTCATTTTAAATGATAGGAAAATATTAATTACAACATATTAGTAATACATTTAAAGTTAGATACAAATACTTATGATAATTGTAAATAGTTCTATACTAATATTCAGTTGAAAAATAAACAAGTATAAATGTAAATTAGTATTATAATTTATGTAAAAATATCAGTATCAATATTCGACACCTAATACTTCATTCGAAACCACATGTTGTAAAAAACAAAATAACAAAATATGATTATTACAGGAAATCTAGAATAAAGTTGATAAATTAAAAACACTAAATTATTTATACACATTTTTTAAAAATTAAAACTGTATTTAAGCTAAATTAAGTTAAAAATGTTTAATGCTGGAGGTCATAGAAATATAAAATAAATAAATTTTCTACTTAAAACATTCTACAGTGAAAAAAATATTTATTATTAAATATATAAGTACTTACATAACAAAGTTTATATTAAATAAAAATGTAATTATTAAGTTCTATTTTTAATTTAAACGTTTAATAATAAATAATACATACATTATTAACTACTTTAATTGTATTATACATATTGAATTAAAAATATTACATTCATATGTTGATCTAATAAAAAAGTGGTAAACTGACTTCATTTTTCTAATACTATCTACCAACACTTGATTAAACACATTAATTAAATTCTAAACAGTTAAATGGTTGGTAGCCATAAAAATTGATATTAAATTGAATGTTTGATTGCAATATAAATAAAAAATTATTGTTGGCTACTCTATAAAATAAACATTTACTAAAGATAAATATTATTACTTACTCAAAATAATTTGGATAGTATATTTTACATAATAAACATAATCAATGTCTAAAATATAATAGAAAACACTAGGGCATAGGTATATAAAATTAATTTGTTGTGTTAAAAGTATTAAGTATATTTTACATTACCTTGTTCATTAGAATCCACAATATTTTGTTCAGTTTCTTCAACTGCTACAGTACTGCCAAATTGTTCTAAATAGTTTGTGACACTACCATCTAAAACAGATGAATGAGTTGAACTACCAGCTGCTTCTTCTTTTTCTTTTCGTTCAGCTGCATATTTGGCTTCTGCGGCTTGTTCTCTTAATAAATCTTTAGGCGAACGCCTAAGACTAATTTTTAACTTTTGAATATCACCATCCGATCCATTTGAACACTCTACTTTCCACATTCCAGTAGTATTTTCTTCATTACAATCATTACTCTCTGGCTTTGGTAATTTTATTGTGAGGGCTACTTTTCTTTCAACCTCATCAACTCTACTGGTAGCTCGAGTTTTAGGTGGTACATCTTCTGACGAAGTTTCTGATGTAGACGAATGGCGCCTAGTACGACGCCTTGATGTACGTTCACGTTTTGGCTTGCGACCAGTTCTCTTGCTCATCTTATAGGGTTTTAACAATATACTCTGAACGTTTAACAATCATATACTCACAAGCACAACGGACATTATAAGCATTCACAACATGTATTTTCAAATAAAAAAATCACTAGCAGTAGTACTTACAGCATAGCACTAAATGCGCGTCCTTTATTTTACGGTACAAAACTTTGAATAAGCCTTATCAACAAGTCGATCCATTAAGTCAGACGATTTTAAGTAATTTTCTTTTAGAAAATTTTGATGCGAATCAATAAGCACCGAAATTTTGTTGTACTCAAAACGAAACAGCGGCCATTTTAATCGTTTATCAACACAAACACATTTGATCGACTTCAACTTTCTCCATACATTTTTTTTTTTTATCCTTAAACATTAAAATGTAAATACAAATTTAATAAAAAAAATAATAGTAAAATTTTAAATGATACTTTAACTAACAATTTTTTGGAAATTTGATTCAAATAAATTCAATATATCTTATTTTTTTTTACAACAAAAACACAAGTTTATGGCGTGGAGTACTTGTTGGCAGCACTGTTAAAAACGGTTGATAACTACAATCTTTTGATTATTGTATGGTTAGTCAATAATACAAGAAATTTGGTACAATGTTTTGATTTGGAAATTTACTTGCCATATGCCTATAGCAAAAAGTAAACTCAACGAAAGATACTTGATATTTAGTAATTCTGACTTGTTATGTATTTTGAATTAATATCTAATGCTTGTTTAAAAATTTTGTTTGAAATTTAAAAATTATGTATCCGTTAATTTGTCTTAATATGATGACCTTAGACTGATAAAGTTTATGTATTTATATCAAGTGAGTTAACTAATGTTATATTGTAATAATGTATGCATAACGTTTAACATTTATTTATCAATTTCATTTTAATCAATAATCATATGTTATAACTTACGTAATATTGTGACAGTATTAAAAAAAAACTAAATGAAACTTCTTCAATAATTTAATTAATAATTTATTAGGATTCTAGTTTAATACTTTTTATCATTTAATCGTTTCAAAATTATTTATTGTAGTATTGTTCATTTATTCTGTGGCTGTTTGTACTTCTGGATATAAGGTTTTTTTTTTAAATTTATTTTATTATTTTAAAATTTGAATACTGAGTTAAATATTCATAATTTTAATTAACAATTATGATTAATAATTATTGATAGGATTAACATTTTTTTAAATCTAAAATTATTTAAGTAAATAATTTTTTTTTCAATACCTTTTATGTAAATATTTTTTTAACAAAAAAATTATATAGAGTGAAAATTTCTTACTTATTGTTAAACAATTGTTATTCTTAACATTAATTTCATTTGTTTTTATACATTATATCAATAAATTATATTTTAACATGATTTATACATAATTGTATTTGGTTTTGTTTATAAAAAATAGAATTTAAAATTTATTATACTTGTTTATTTTGAATTTATACATAATAATATAGTTAAGTTATCTTTTGTCTAATTTATCATTTAAATAGATTTTCACTTTTAAATTAATATGTTTTTGGTTTTACATTCACATATTTAATTATTGTTTACTTTTAATAACAACATTTCTTTATTTTCAGAAATATGTTGATAAAACAGAATTGGTCAGTAGGTATCAAATAAATTAAAATTTTTGAACATAGCATAAATTTAAATCATGAAATATAAAAATCAAATAGAAACATTATTAAAAATAATAAAGGAAAAAACACATGATACACTTTCTCTAACAAACAATTCTCGAACTGAATTATACAATAGACTTTCTGTTTACCGACCAGATTATAATAAAGTTGTTTCGTGGTATGAACGGGTGACTGGTTTAGGAGAAGTTCGAATAGCCCAAGATAGAGTATTAGAATCTCAAAAACAATTTATGAAAGCCCAAGATATCAGAAGAGATGTATCAGTGGAACTCAGAACAATACAAAATAAATTAAAAGATATTCGAAGTGAACTTTTAAATACTTCACGATCAGAAGATAGGTACATTGAATTAATAACCCAAGAACATGCTTTACTAAAACAAGAAAATTCTATTATTGATCGAGTTAACACAAGTGAAAAAGAAGAAAGAGATAGTTTTATATTACTCTCTACTACATTAAAGGATAGTCATGATCGAGAACGAATACAAGCAGAGAGAACTAAGTATGTATCTATTGTTGGCTCAATAGTAGGTACTATAATAGGTATAATTGGAAGTACTGTAATTAATACATGGAAAATGAACGAATTCAAAAGAATGGTTTTTGATACAAAGGTAGATCCAACAAGTTCATTTAAAACTGATCAAATAAAAAATTTAATACTTCAAGTGCAAAAGCAAAATAAAATGATAGAAAAATCAACTCTTAAATTAAATTCTGAGTTAGTTAGAAAAATAGAGGAGCCAGATTGGAAATATACTGATCGTGATGTTATCATTTTGACGGCTATTAATTGTTCTATAGTTGCCTTATCTACATATATAGTGTCTAAATTATTTTAAAAAATGTATTTTATTATTATTGTTTTTGTTTTATTTCCTAATAAAAAAATGTTTCCATTAATTGTTGGATTTTTATCTATGTTATAATGAGGTGCAAATTAGAACATCAATATTTTAGGAAATGACATTAAAATATATGCTAATATATGTAAAAAAAGTTACTTGTTGAAATATTTAATGAAATAATAGTTATTTGTATAAAGTAGTTCTAATAGGAATTATGTATATTAATGTAGAATTATATATTTGTTATTTAGTATATTAATAACTTTAAATTGATACAAATTTAATTTTTAAATATAATTTACATATTTTTATATTTTAAATATGATTTTTAAAGCAGTTATGGATCTATCAGTCATCACTTAGTTTAGAAATCTAAAGAGTATTTTTTAATGATATTCTCCATTTATATATCTTCATCCAAACAATCTATAACATTGCCAAAATATTTCTGAAACCCCTACATTCCATTATTTATAACCATCACAAATAAATGGACCCTTGATCTTTGAATTATCCAAGCACTCTGTTATAGGTGATCCTAGAAGGTGCTTAAATTAGATAGTTAAAGTATTTTGCAAAAACGTGTGCCTAACTGTCGGTCGTGGTGAGAAAATTATGTGTATTTCATTTCCTCCTTTTTCGCCAAGCGTAGTCATATTAAATAACAAAATTCTTATACTTTACTTAAATCAAAAATATTGAGGACTGGGGTCAACAACTTCTGATTAGATTATTGTTTTTATAAAAAGGCAATCGAAAATCCTGACAATGACACTATGTCAAATGCATATAATATATATACTTATTTTCACAAATTTGGATATAATAAAATATAGTTTCGTGATATTCATAATCTAATATACGAAGCCAACGTTAGGGAAGTAGGTTATAGTAAAACACCCCTCACCCTACGAATATCCTATTTATATAGTCTGTTTAGTCTACAAATTTATATATTTGTAACCCTTCCCCTTTCAATATTTGCAAGTGTCAGCCTTGATATATAATATTTATAATTAGAATGATTGCCTTTAAATTAAACTTATTACTCATTGCTAACATTGAAGAAGAATGTGAAATATTCCTTCTGAACAGTAGACAAGATTAAAACGATTCTTTATTTTTAAAAACACTACAAAATAAAAACCTACACTTTTGTGTGATATTAGCTTTAAAGTTCCCTTAGTTACTACTAGAAATAACGTCTTATTTTATATCGTATTTAGTAATCGTAATTTTGTTAACCCTATTAATATGATTTTACGTTATGGTAATGAATAATGAATATCTACTTAACATTGATATTTTTTTGATCATAGTTCTCTTAGACTCCAATTTAAAACAATTCCTAAATAATTACTAATTATTTTTGTGTACTGCTATTATATTATGTTATACCTTTTTTTTTTTTTTTTTTAAAAAAAAATTGGCAATACACCCGCTACCTGGAAATGCCAAGGAAAAGGCATTATATCACATTATGTTATATATTATATATTAATTAAAAATAAAACTAAAAACTAAATTACTGTATGTATAATATGCCTATAATGTAATACATTTTGCTTGTATTATTCATTGTTCATATTTTAATATTTATATAATATATTAAATTTAATAAATATAATAATATAATAGATAAAATATAATGTATATACAATATTCATATATAACATATTTATTTAAAATAATAATCAATTTTTTTTTGCACTTCCAATGAACTTCTTTTTCCGTCGCCAAATCCTTTATTTTTTTTAATAAAAGTTTGGCTGAATTACAATTTGGTTGTTGATTATACCATTAAATTGCTGACTCTAATGCTGTAAATACTTCACTAGGCGTAGAACGAGTAGAGTTCTTGTCGTCTTAATATTAATTTTGAATTTCAGAAAACAGTTCTGATTCTTTTACTGACTCAAGAATTTTTTCATCGCTCAATTTCTCAACTCCTGAATAATTTTCATCATTTTCTGGCAGCCGTTCATATCAATTTCGTTATTTCCTTCAAGTCCAGGAATTGATTTCGGGAATATCTTATATTTCTTGATCTTTTCGAATTAGTTCTGCTATTAGCCATAATTTATTCCAGGCATTTTTTATCTTTTGTGTTGTAAGTGATTGCCCTCCATCTGAAGTCCTAAATATCGTTAAAAACTTAAAAAATAATAAATCTCCAGGCCACGATCTGATAACCAATACTATTGCTAAACAAGCCCGGATTAAGACCTTCAGGGGCCAATACACGGTTGTGGGCCCCCATCAATAAAAACAATTCTTTAAAATTATAAAAGTAATTATACAATAAAACAAATTTAAACCTTTTTATTTAAATATGATAATAATAATAATAAATGATAATATATGATAATAAATGAGAATAAAAATATTAAAAACATAATTTTTTTTTTAATACATATTTACAAATAAAATTAAGTATTGTTTAAGTAAAAGTTTTTTTCTAGCTTTTTAAGTAGCAAATATTTCTAATGTTTTATCGAAGCTTAAATTTTGAAGAACATAATTTTCTGTTGATAAAATCATTAATGATGACAAATTATCTTGTGTTTAAGAAGATCTATTTTTAATTCTGGCCAACTTCGAAAATGCTCTCTCAGCAGTACAATTAGCAGCAGGAACGGTAAGATATATTCTTAAAGCAATATGAATGTTAGGGAAAATATTAATAACATTGCATTCAGTCATCCATTCAAATATCTTGAGTACATCATTCCATCAAATGTTGGTTTAACTGATCCCAAAACTGCTTGAAAAGTACTTGAGCTTGTGCTGATACATCTATAAAATACATAATTGTTTTTATCGAGGTATATATTTAATTTATATACTTAATAATGGTATACCTAATAGTTAACAATAGTTAATTAAATATATTTTTTATATAATACCTTTTTTAGAACCAGCTGAAGAATTAACACAAAATGTATCGATTTTTGGTAACTTTAGTATTTTGTCTTGATTTTCTTTTCTCAATTTTCTTTTTTGGCTACCACAAAATATTTTGTACTTGCAGCTGACATAATATAAACGCCAATTACGTATTAATAAAAATAATTCAAAACGAACTATAAAACATTAAACATTAACTGTTCGTCTTTACGACTACACATCAACAATAACATTACATACGAAAGAAATAATATAATGTAATGACTAATAAACTATATATAAAGATAGTAGACAGTTTAGTCGGTAGGTATCTGAATTCTGAGTATCCACGACCGAGATGGTCACGTCATGAACAAATTTTCCCAATTCTATTTTTAAATACAGTGATAACAAAATATATGCCTATTTCTTATACACACAAACTTGGCTATGACGCTATGTGTACCAAGCTATAGGAGGTAAACACGGTCTACGGGCCCCATCGCATGTTAGTTCAAACAAGAAAAAAATTTAAAAATAAAAATATTCTTGTAGGTACTATAAAAAGTGAAAATTATCACACGATGTAATTTTAAGCCGAGAAGACTATGGGCTCTTTACAAACGTGGGCCCCTGGGACTTGCCCCCCCTGCCCCCCTTAATCCGGGCTTGTTGCTAAACATTTGCCTAAGAAAGCAATCTTACTTCTCACTTATATCTACAATAATATTCTTCGTCTATCCTATATCCCACCCACCTGGAAACACTCAGTTATTATCCTGATCCACAAGCCAAGAAAACTCCCTGATCATCCCTCCTCATATAGGTAGGCCTATTAGCTTATTTCCTATATTCTCAAAAATGTTAGAAAAAATCATATTAAAAAGAAGTTATCCGATACTAAATGAGAAAAATATTCTTCCAAATGCTCAATTTGGCTTTAGGAGCAAATACTTTTACAGTAAGATGTGAATACGAAACTTCCGACCCACATCCTATAAAAGCAGGCGTCTCTCAAGGCAGTATCCTTTCCCCGACTCTACAATATATATATATATATATATACAGCAGATCTACCACAATCTATGAACACTACTTTGGCAACATTCACCGATGACACAGCCATCATTTCAACCAACTCCGAAATAGTAACTACTATAAGCAACCTCCAAGACCACCTAACCCAACTACAAGACTGATTTAGCTTATGGAAAATTAAAATTAACGAAAACAAATCACATCACCTTTACCCTAAGGCTTATTACAATTCCTCCTGTTTCCATAAACAATCAAATAATTCCAATGGACGATTCTGTTAAATATTTAGGCCTCCTTCTTGATAAAAGACTAACTTAGGCTAACCACATCAAAGCTAAAAGAACTTCTCTTAACCTCAGACTTCACAAATTAAGACCACTTCTTCGATATGATGCTAATGATTTTCGTGGTAATGCCTTCCATTTTACACCTGTTTCATCAGCGTTGTAAATGTAGTTTATTGTGTATTATCTTTTTATCATATTCAAAAATGTTTCGTTAAATTTTTCTGCAGATTTAAAATTACATGATAATATTTCTCTCTCAATATTAAGTTATCTTATACCATATCGCGATTTCAGACGTATCACCTATTTTGATATTAAATATTAACGCTTGTTCACATAATATAGGCCCTGATATGGGGTCATCTAAATTTCTCTTTTGTACAAAACACATGAAAAGAACTTCGTCCAACTTAACTTTTGTCACACTTTTCATTACTTTCCTAGTTTTTTTGTCATCAGTCGAGTTCATCTTTGATGCATATGATAAAATGTTTTATTTTTTACGTTTTATATCATCAATAGTAGACTTACCTACATTATACAATTGAGCTAAAGAAGATCCACTTTCTCCTTTTTTAAGTTTTTCTATTATTTTTATTTTTGTTTCAATATATAACACATTATGTTTTCTTTTGAAACCCATTTGAATTCAAATGTGTAAACTGTGTACCTACTCGATTGCGTTTACGGAAAGTACGTGACCCCGACCCCCCCATTGTAAAAATACATTTTTTTTTGTACCAATATTTAGGATGTAATTAGCATGTATTTGCATGCCAACTTTTGTAATTTGCATGATTTGTTGGCATGAAGAAAATTTTGGAATTCAAAATATTTTGTGTTGGGGAGGGGTTGGGGACATGGGCATAGCGAGGATGGGGCAGGTGGGGGCACTTGCCCCCCCTGCACCTCATACTGAATCTATTTTTTTTATACTAAACGTGTAAGTTTTACATTAAAATCAAAAATTAAATAAGATATAAGTCTAAAAATAGTGCGAAGATCCTAGACGATTAACATTGTTATAATGTAAAAATTATAACATATATAAATACTTGTAAAAATAAAAATGTATTTTATTTTGTCCCCCCCCCCCCTGATTCAAATCCTAGCTACGCCCATGGTTGGGGGACACGTGCAAATCGGTTTAATTGATTTTGTGAACCAACGGATAAAACTAGAGGTTTGGGACCGGTTAGGTTAGTTGCTAATTACATGCTAAATATTGGCACAAAAAAAATGTATTTTTTAAATTTGGGGGGGGGGGTTCGGGGTTACGTACGTTCCGTAAACGCGTGTTTACTGACCGACTAAATTTAAGATTATGTACAAACATATTATCTGCATTGGAGTGAGCCGTAGTAGATAATAAAATAATTACGTATTTCATAATATGTACACAATAAAACGAACATAACGATTGATAAAACTAAAAAAAAATTTGAACAAACCTTCTTTAATGCGAATAATTTACGTACGGATAATCGACACTCTACTGTACGAAAATATTCCTATTTTTAATGTTTAAGCCAGTCAAAATCACAATGAGAGGTTTTGGCCGGAAAGCACCAGGGTAATGGACGTAAATGTTACCGCGGTCGAAATATAACTGCAGCGGAACCCTGTACGAAAATAAATCAATAAATTGTCCCTTGCTTCGTACGTATCGCGTAGTCCCTTACAACTCCGCACTCGTTACTACAGGCGCAGTACACGCAAGTGTGTCATTGCGTTACTACACATTGTAACATCATACACATACACAATATCACGTAAAAATCAAGTGATACAACTGTGGACCATTTCGATAGAGCTTTGTATTTAATTGTATATAAACAATTCAATATTGTGATTCTTTTTTCGAAGTCAGTCAAGTTCCCGACTGAAATACGCTTTATACTTGGGCTCAGTTGTTGAAACGTTAAACTCATTATACATAGTATTAATACCTATTTCGTAGATCCACCAAAAAATCTTGAGAAATGGAATTCAAATTCGACATTAAAGATTTAGCCGAAGAAGGGATTGTGAAAATCGATCATACCCTTACACCATTTGGGACCGAAGATGATGGAAAGTATGGAAAACAACAATATAATATATATTTATGTACAAATATTACATAATTATAACATTCAAAATAATAAAAATGTTACTAAATGTAGCTTACAAAGGAGAGTTGCAATGATTGTTGATGAAATGGGCAAAGCATCTGCAAGAGCACAAGATTTGAAAATGCCCATAACAACAGCTGAAAAATTATCAAAATCTGATCATACAATATACTTGTTTTCGGAACAAACTAATGAAGAGTACGTATATATTTACCCTTAGTACACCATTACGATATTATTAAAACAATATAATCATATGCATTGTAAACTTAAATATCTAATGATTAGAACGTGTGTTGTTGTTGGAATTCTGAAAATGGGCTGGAAAAAATTGTACCTTTTCGATAAAAAAGGTTCACGTTCTGAAGCTATGGTGTACTGTCTTCTTGATTTTTATATTCATGAAACAAGACAACGTCAAGGATATGGAAATAAACTATTTGAGCACATGTTAAAAGTTTGTATTGTCATTACTTGAATATATTAAGATTCTCTGTCGAATGTATTTGTATAATATTCAGTGTGAACATTTTCTTGATTTTATATACTTTTTAGGACAATGAATTAGAAGCAAAACATATAGCTATTGATAAACCTTCGAAAAAGATGTTGCAATTCATGCAAAAATATTATTCTCTAAAGAAGTTAGTCGATCAAGGGAACAATTTTGTCATTTTTGAAGAATTTTTTGATACTCCTGGTAATACATAAAATAAAACAAAAAGTGAAATATAATTAAATAAAAACTATAATTTTATATTTCAGGATTTACGCATTTACAAGACAAATTCGATAGGTAAGATGTTTTACATTTAATACTAACATTAAAAGGGAAAACATTTTTTAATAGATGTCTTACTTTGAGCCATGTGGTAAAGTAGAAAGTGAAAACTCACGGGCGCATACACTTCAGGAACATCGAATGTCTAACTAAATTATTTAAATTGTATCTATCCCAAAAAATAGTATATAGTATCAAAACAGTTGTGACATGTTTTTACGTTAATATTTTATTATTAGATTAAGTACCTAAATACTTATTTAATTAAAATAATATTTCGTTCAATATCGAATTTGAGTGCGATGATTTATTATTGCTTTCAAATTTATTGAAGGTATTTTTTGATGAAACAAATACATCCGTGCTGATTGAATACTAAAACATAGAAAACGTATTATTTTTTAATAAACTGAGTTTTTCTAAAATGAGTTATTTTCTACTTCTTATTCAGCATGTACAGGTTAGTGTTATTTTAAATATCAGTGAAGTGAGAAGACAAGAATTTACTATTCGTATCTTATACATTTTTATACTATAAATGTTAAAGTATAATAAATATAATATATAATATATAATATATAATATAATATATTTATAATAAATATTAAAGTATCTTATTAAAATAAGATACTTTAATATTTATTATAGTTGTTTTAGAATCTTAACATATTTTTAATAAATCAGAAAATCATAAATCAAATCAATCCATACATAAGTACATTCAATGAATGTACTTATTCATAAATTTATCAATAATCATAATTTATAATTAATTATTTATAGTACACATGGATATAGAAACAAGCCTACTTATGGACGACATGCTGCTAATAAACATGGGGACTCTATGTCTGATGTACGTATATTGATTTATTAATTGGTTTTATATTACAAGAAAGTTATTATTTACAATAAAATTAAATTTAAAATTATATTTAGATATTACATGGGGCTGGTAGTGCCACTCGATTAAATGACAAATATGTCGCAAATGCTGATATGTAAGTAATATTTTCCCAAATACCATAACTATTTGTATTTATAATTTTTGAAGCTTATCTTATGTTATTATATGTTAAATAGTATCAATAATAAATTTAAGGACAACAAACCTAATCTTGTCACAGTTCTTCCCTCCGAAAAAGGTGTAAGCGATATTGTTAATGGAAAAAAAGGCGCTCCGCCTAAATTGGATCTCAAATTTCATCATTCGCATTTATGGTAAAATTGTTTTATGTTTATTGGATATTGTTTTAAAATTTTAAGATTAAATTTAAAAAATCTATTGCTTTTTATTAGTTATTTTAATTATTGTCTTATAAAATGAAGAGCTTTTTAAATTTTTATAAAATAACTTGTAACAATTTGAGCATCTAAGGATGTTAATAACTTACAAGTATTGTAAAAAAGCTAATTAAGTATTTGAGTATACAGATTATTGGATGAACACCATTCATTTAGTACTTCATCAATATTATAATTTAACAGTATTGCTTATAAATATTTGTAACATCAATTTATTACTTATTATTTTAAAGTTTGTATTAGGCTATAGATATTGATTCACTTGAATCCCGGAATAAAAGTCTGAGGAAAAAAAGTGCACGGAAAAAAAGTACGATTTAATTTTTTTCGGAAAAAAGTCCGGGCTGTACAGATCTACAGAAATAGATGGTAAGTCAGGTATAAAAATCATGTGTTATAGAAGATACGGTAGTAAAGATAGCACAAGAAAATTATTAAACTGAAAGAAATCCGCTAATACAATTTACAGTAATAGAAGGCAAGGCAGATAGAAAAGTAATGTATATTAGTACATAAAATAATACACACAATTAATCTGTATTTTAAGATACAATATGAAATACTCAACATATCATAAATAAAATTGATGTTACGATAACGCATAAGAAATCCAGTCATTGTATACTTTTGTAGTTATACGCATCGAAATGGAAAAAGTATAATTTTTTAAATGCGTGAAGAGTTAAGAGTAAATAGAGCTAAAATAGCGTTACAAGAATTAGGTGAAGAAATTCCAGCACCAAAATAATGAAAGTTTAGTAACAACGCTGAACGTTTAAAAAATGTATGTTCAAGAATAGCCATTAATGAAATATCGGAGTAAGAATTTTTAATAAATATTGTCCATTGTATTTGAAAACGAAATAATTATAAATTTCAATTATTTATAACTTTAAATTATATTACACAAAATACAACATACTTAACAAATCATATTTTATATTATAAATTTATAACAAATTTTTTAGTATTATAAATTTTAAATCATTCAAAAAATCAAACCGGACTTCTTTCCCGTGTAATAATTTTCTGGTCGAACTTTTTTCCGAAAAAAATTACATCAGATTTTTTTCCAGCTCCGGGTTCACTTATATATTTTTATTATATAAATCATTCATAATAATTATGTTTTGAAGAAGTAATATAAAAATTTTATAAAATATCTTATATATTTAGTAGGTTAATATTTTGGTTATAACATTTTTTTTTTAATAATTTATTTACATTTACTGTTTATTGTTTATTATTAATAGACTTCATATGTATCTGTGATTTATTGATTTAATTAATTAATTAATTATTTTTTATTTTATTCATTACTGAACGAGTTATGTTTTTTACCATTTTAAAGTGTCATAATGATAAGCTAAGTGTCATAATTATAAACGATAGGTTACCTGTTAAATTTACTCCATATTTGTACCTGCTGCAGGCTTTTATTATTTATTTCTATTAGAATATGTATGTTATAATTAGTTATATTGATCAAACATTTTGGTAAGTAGTATTATAATAAACTATAGTTGTTGGTTTTAAACAATTGGAAAAAAATTGCACAACTATCAAAATTATATTGAGTTTGTTATAAATTCTAAAGTTCTTATTAAGGTGGTCATACTTTTGTATTATATCATTGAAAGCGTACTTTTCATTTTAAAAAGATTTATATAAGTAAATACTTTTATTTGAAAGTTATAATTTTTCAACTCAAAATAAAAATTGATTTAATAATATATTGATAAAAATTGGAGTTGTTGTTTATTTTGAAAATACGATGGTTTATTGTGTACAAATTATTTTGTTTGTTGAATGTTTTAAAATAACTTAATTACAAGTAATTGCCAAAAAAAAAAAAAAAAATGCAAGGAAAACGAGGAGCGTATCTATTGAAATAATGATTGTTATTATTACATGATGTATTATAGAAATATCTATACATTAAACGCATGATTTAAAAAATGAAGACTACTAAAAGATACCTATAATCTATCAACTATTCAATCCGTTCATACTTTAACCTTCATAAGGAAGCATTTTTATTGTAATTTAACGACTAATTGTATTGTTTTAAAATATAAATTATCATGGTTGAACCATTACATTCCTTGTTTTACTCATAATTTAAAATACATATAGTACCTATAAAGTCTGTGAAATAAGTCGTCCTAGCTACTAAATATCTGATTGCTCTATATCCGAAATTTATTATCAGTTCATCAATCTTTAATTTCTCAAACTATATCTTATTTATCAAATATATACATTTTAATTATGATTTACAACATAAAGTATATGAATGAATTTACCAATTTTTCATTTTTTAACTGTGATAGCTATATACCGCTACTTGTTTAAACTGAGTTTAGGACATAATATTAAAAAAAGTTGATGACTAATGATTTTTATTAAAATCAAACACATTTTATTTGATGTCAATATGTTACTGATGTTTAAATTTGATTTCTTTTATGCCATATGTATAAATAAAAAATAAAAAAAAACCGGATAGGCCTCGCTCTGCTGTACAGTTGGGGGTGGAGTGCACCTCGTTTATAGGATAGGTCATTATTACAATGGATTTGTTAAATTTGAATGCAATGATAGATATCATTGTATACGAATAACGATTCTGAACGGAGTTAATATGTTTGTCTAGGATATACTACATTGTTATTTATAAACATTGTAAAAAGTATATTTTATTTTGGAACGATAAATATATTTTTCAATTAAGATGGGTTGGCAGTTGCAAACAGCGACATAGTTTGTCAGTCAAGAATATTCTACATTATATTATATTTTACATGTAATTTTATGTCGATATTCGCTGTTCAAACGCTTATAAAAAAAATTGTGCCTATGGATTTTAATAATTTTTGAATGACAATAAGAACAACTTCTGTGGAATCTTCTATTAATTTTCAAGTATTTTGTACCGATTATAAAAAAAAAAAAAATGTAAAAAAATAGAATATTTTAAATGCCTATAAGTGGCTTAAAAAACAATATAATATTTTAAATAAAATATGACATAAAGGAAATGCTAATCTTAACAGCTGGTAAAAATTTAAAAAATCTGCGACTTATACTTTTTGAATTATAACAAATATTTAAAATCGTTTGAGAATAAATCGCTATTTTATGCAATTTCGTAAATATTTAAATTTCAAACAGTCATTAAATTTTTTCCTCTAAGGCCGGAAGAAATTTTTTTAAAGATTTTTGAAGAGTAGCTCATACATAACCTAGTGTAAAAATTTTGAACCTTAAGTATGAACAAAAAAAATTTTATGAATTTTTATCTACAAAATATCTTGCAAATTATCGTGATTTTTACACATTTTATACAAATTTGAGCTTTAAGGGCTTATAAAAAAAATTTGAGTAAACCGATCACCGATATTTTTTAGTTACGATAAGTTTAACTTATTATAAACCTTGTATTAAATTTTCAAGAGTTTTCGGTCAACCAATTAAATTTTATAGATGTTTAAAAACAAAAATTTTACAAAAATCGAAAATTTAAATTGTCTATAAATAAGTCAAAATATGTCAAAATACTTTGAAAACTTAACCATGTATAGAAAACGTTAATATAAAGATTTGGTGAAAATTTTAAGTTGTTCCGGTTTTTCGTTTTTGAGTTAGAGCATTTAAAAAAAATGTAATTTGTAAAAACGTGATTTTGCGTAAAATTTCCCGTTTTTTCGTAATTTTTTTATCGTTTTTTTCGATTTTTTTAAGAAGTATTGAAAAGTTGGATTTTAGACTGGCCAAAATACCATCTACATTCACTTTCCTTTTAGAAAAGTTGCTACATAAGCAAATCGAAGCATTTTTATTGCCAAAAAAGGTGTCGTCAGACACAAAAAAAATAAAAAATAAAAAAAAAAAAACACACATCATTGTAAAACCAATAGATTCCATCACTCCGTTTAGAATCTAAAACTATATTTGGTTATGAAATATGAGAACCAGATATGTATTAAAAGTGAACAGTTGGAAGTAGGACTTGAATTAAGGTTTTAAAAGACCATAAAATATTATTTAACTTTTAACATGAGTTTATCTTATACAACGAAAAATTCGATTATTACGAAAAATATTTAAAAATGAACGATACATAATAGAATATGTACGAGTGTTTGTATTATTAATTACTATGATTAATTTGGAATTCATTATAATAAAAATAAAGCAACATATATGATTTACTCTAAATAAATGTGTATAATAAATAAATAAAAAACATGTTGTTTCCACTATGCATGTCTTTAAAAATTCAACCTTAATGAACGTTAAAAATATTAAGAACCTTATGTTTACGAACATTACAGCGTATTTCATAGCATTATATTAGTTCGTGAATGTCACTTAGATAACACGAAAAGAATCTAAGCTAACCTGATACTAAATAGATATAAGTAATTATATTTTATACCAGGTACTGTGTAGAATTATGTAAACTACAACTAGTAAATACTTACGTTTCTATATAAAATATGAACGATTTGAAAGTTATTAAAATTGAACGAAACCGTCACTAAATTGTGTATTGAAATTTAGCATTTTACAAAAAATGTATATGTTCATGTTAAATGGTGTTATACCTATCATGGTTGTCTTTCAAAACTATATATAAATTAATACTCGACAGTTATTTTTCAATTTAAGTTAATACATAACCATGAAGAACCACTTAATTTACCACTTAATTCTATATTATATATTATATTTTTAAAAATTTTCTTTTTCTGTACATGGAAAAGAAAATAAGAGTTTTCTAAAGGTTTAACCTTTAAATGCATTATATTTTTGTTGGAATACTTTTTTTGAGCCCAAATGCAGTTCGAGCACTACCTGCCTTAAACCCGAGTGCAGTTTGATTATTACCTTTTTTTAACGCAAGTGCAATTCAACTAAATAAATGAAATTTGACCATACCTGATTGAACTGATATTTTCAAAAATTATATGGCTGACAAATAATAAAAGTAGTAATAATAATCTTAACACAGATAAATAAATTAATGTGTTACTAAAATATGCATGACCTAAAACGCGTTTGTAACTAATAAGAAATGAAACAAAGATAATTATTATATTTTACGAGTGGTGATAAGCAACAGAATGAAAATTACACATTTAATAGTTAATTTCAGTAATAGTAATTAATCAGAACTTAATCTTATTAGTTAAATTGAATTAAAATTAAAAAATAGTTAAGTAACCAAATATTTATACAACATATAAATATTTTTGATATAAGTATTTTAACATCATCAATTGAAAGTCAAACAATTAATTTGTTTAATATAAAACGTGGCCTAATATATATATTAAATTACAAAATTGCAAAAATATAAAAAAATAAATAAATGGTTAAAAATATATTATTGATTATTATACACATTTAAATAAGGGTTATTATTTGTGTTATAAAACATAATTGAATGTTCCTAATAAAAAAACATAAAGGAATGCAAAATAAAATATCGATTTGATGTCAAGAAATTTGACCTGCGTACAAATGTGTCAGGTTACGGGAGTTATTTTACTACGATCAAGGCCTTACATCCTAGATCTTCAAAAGATAAATTAACATTAATGATTTTTTTTATGTGTATACAATATCCAATATAATTACATAAACATTTGATAATTATAATTTTTAACTCAGCTATTAAATTATAAGTTTTGATTACTATTTAAAATAAAATTATACTTACTTATTTCATTGACTTTGATTGACTTCAACGTACTTCATCTTATATTTTATTAATTTTTTACAAAATTATTGTATCATTTTTGTAATGAGGTACAAAAACTCACGGTATTTACCTATGCAATATATTTAAAAGATATTTTTTACAAATATTGTGTACCAGTGGCGTGCTCACGAGGGGGGGGGTCGGGATGTCAATCCCCCCATTGGATTTTTCATAATGATTTATTATTTACATGAAAAAAAATTAGGTTTAAAATTCAAGATTTTATCGTAGATTAGACATCACTCCTGTATTCTTATAAATTCGATATTCACGTGCGTCATGTTTATTGTTTCCAAAAACTCTGCATAACTTATACCTGCTACCAATATGTTTGTTCTAAATATACTCGTCCTGTTAATTATTATTTCAATTTTGCCCGGTATGTAGAGACGGAGCTGATTTCGTTACTTTTGTAACGTATTTATATCGCATATTATCGTCTCATAAATTATACTAAATAAAATATAGAAGTTTTCAATTAAAATATTATTTATAAATTATAAGCAAATATATGAGTAGGTTCAACTATGATAGACATATTTATGACATAATATATTATAGTCGAATACTCGAATGCATGTATATTAGTGATGTTACGAAAGTTATTCGGTTAGGTTCGAAAATTGAAACTAAAATCAAATACATTTCGAACCAAATGAAACACTAAATGGTTAAGTTCAACATTCGAAGCAGGAAAGAACTATGTTCATTATCATAAATACAAATTTTTAAATTTTATCATTGTGTACTAGGTATTGACTATTTACTGTTGATGTTTACTGATATTTTATATTTAATCATCAATAAATGTATACGGGTTTGTATTTTTACGTAGGTATATATTTTGCACATTACTGTATCAGACTTCAATCCGCAGGAACACTATACTATACTTTTATTTTCTAAATTACATTTTTCTTTATAGATTAAGGAATATTTAAAACTGTTTTTTAATGCCATCTTGTAAAATCCACTTGTATGGTAGCAGGGCCAACGAGAACTCTTGAAGGCCCCGGGACTGATCGGCTCAAGGTCCCCTTACACTTGTTTGGCCAAAACATACACACTATTTGTACATACTTTAGTACAAAAAAAAATATTTAAATATTCATCTTATGCTACGACGAATGAGATTATAAAATAATTTTGAATAAAAAGTTCAGACGACAGACCCTCTCGAAGATACGGGCTCCAGGGCTCTAGCCCTCACTGTCCCACCCTCTCGTCGGTCCTGTATGATAGGAAATAAACTCAGATCATTTAAAAAATTTAAAGCAGCGGTACCTACTTATATATCTTGGTATTCCTGCAACATCAGTTTGTAGTGAAAGGATGTTTTCTAAAGCTGGTCAAGTGGTAACATTGCGAAAACAGAGGCTGAGCCTACAATCAGTTAAAAAACTTGTATTTTAAAATGATAATATTTAAGTAAAATTTAGTTAAAATATTCTTAAAATTTATGTGCTTATATTTTATTATATTTTGATTTATAATTTTTAATCATTATTATAAAAAAGTGAAAGTACAATCTGTTTATACTTGTATTCAATATTATTGGTTTATATAATTTCACTTATTTGTATTAATCAATTGTTCTTATTTTCTATACTCAAGCTTTGTACATTTTTTTTTTGCATTATTTCCTAATGTAATACATAGTATAATAATTATACTTTATTCTAATTTAATAATATTATCTTATTAATTTTTATTAACTAAATTTAGTATTAATACAAGAAAAACAATAATACTTAAATAACTTAGACATTTTGAAGCTCAGTACTGAAATTGATTAAAAAAAAAAAATAGTTATGTTGGTTTGATTAAATATTTAAGAAGTTCGGTTGGGTTCGAGTTCGTACCATTAATCAATAGTTCGGTTCAATTCGGGTTCTATAAAATGTAGATTCAGAGCATGATTATTGCAAGGACAATGAATTGCATTTTTTGTTGACTGCTGGATACGCTGAACAGCCCCAACTATAGTAGAAACCATCACTGCACAGCCATCAGTAGCAATACCTACACAATTATCAAATTTTAAGCCAAGTTTGGACATCATTTGTATAACTATATCACCAAGAAATTCTCCAGTCAATTTTGGTTCTATCTGGTTGTTTGAATCTACTCCATCGCTGTCTTCATTTTCATTGTCCATAGATGAATGACAATCAATAAATGTAACAAATCTTTCAAACACTTTTCCTGAATAAATATATCGGATACTTAAACTCATTTGAGAGATTGTTGAGATATCAGTTGTTTCATCGAATATAATACTGTAGTACTTAGCCTGTTCAATATCTTTAATGATTTTACATACAATTTCTTTTCTGATACACTCTATTAATTCATTTTGAATAGTAGGACTTATAAAAGTTGCTTTTGCATTATTATTTTTTAAATGACTTTCAAGAGTTTTGTCACCTGATACAATTCTAAACTTTAAAATTTCTCTGAAGTTGCCTTCATTAATAACAGTTTCTGATGAATGAGGTTCAGAAGAAAGTATACCATAATCTTTGTGTCCTCTTAAAGCAATATTTTGGCGTCCTAAGAAAATGATACTTTCAATTATTGGTACTAAGCGCTCTCTATTTTCTTTAATTTGTTTCATACGTTCAGTATCAATTATGTTAATTACAACTTTATTTGGGTTTGAAAAAGTTTTTTGAAAATCAAAAGAAAATTGAACACAATTTTTATGATAGTCGTTATTTTGATGTGTTTCTAATAGCCCATCTTTTCCTAATAATTTGGCAAACTGGTTTAGCGGCTCAGTAATAAGTCGTTTTAATTTTTCTGTACCTCTTCGACCGCCATACTCAGATGTTAGGAAAAGTATACAGTACTTACAAAATAGTCCATTTTTTGATCTTGAATATTCTAGCCATGTAAATTGTTCAAAGTGATTTTTCCTTAAATAACGCTTAAGTTTTTTACCGTTTTTGTTATGAATGGAAAATGGGTAAATGAAATGTTCATCGGGTACATTTGAACGTTTTAACAAGGCAGCTTTAGTATGGTCATCGATTTTTAATCCAAACAAATTTCCAATATCTAATTCTTCTGAAACTTAAAAAGGCGCAGTTATCAAAATAATAATATAATAAAATTCAAATCTGAAATAGGTAGGTACCTACTAAAATATAAAAATAAAAATTATAAGTAGAATGGAAAAAAGTATTTGAACATCTTTAAGAGACTACTTACCATTAATGGAATGTTGATTATCATCAATTTGTTTTTGTTCATCATTTTCTAATGTTTTATTTTTTTTAGTAGGACATGTAACTAAAATATTTTCTTCAGATTTATTAGTTTTAAAATAATCATTTATTCTCTTCATAATGAAACAATCAGTTTATAATAAAATAATCTTAATTGTAGACTATTTTATTTATAAAAAGAAACAGAATAGAGAGAAAATAAATAATTAATTAATAAACAAAACAGTTGTTAAAGCCACAGACAATTCGGGTGCAAAAACACTTAACACTTCAGAATTCAGTACTTCACGTCTTTTTGGTTATCATTTCAGCTACCTCCATAATAATTTTGATAATATAACAAACGTAGATTGTATTCCGTGGTATAGTGTGATATCAGTGTATTACTACAACCGTGGTATATTAATTTAGACAAGAATTGGCCGATATCATTATCAACACATTTTGGTAACGTTGATAAAAATTTAAAATACGAATTGAATATTAAATATCACTTGTGTAAATTCTATATTATTTTATTACCTATATACAGGATATAACCGTGATTAAAATATCACTAATAAAAATGCCAAGGGAGGGGCCATACACCCATGGCCCCCCCCTCAAATACGCCACTGATGTAGAATATGTTTGGTTCGGTTCGGTTTGACTCTAATAATCAGGGTTCGTAACATCATTAATGTATACTTATAAAAACAATAATAAAGCAGAGCGACGGTGGCCAATGTCGACCTGTAGTCTACCGGGCGGTAATTCATTACGGCATGGAAAATTTAAATCGTATTAATTTATTCTCGATCTTCGTTTGCGTAATTACGTTCATTCACCAATTATTATTTTCGTTAAATTTTAAAGTACCATATTTTTTGCACTTGTACACTCATTGTTTCATAATATAAAAGTAAGTAAAATTTTTTTTCTTAAATTTGAATATAACCATAAAAAATGTATTTTATGTATTTATTTTATTTAATTAGTTATGTTAACTAAAAGAAAACTAAACGATTATTTTGCCAAACGAAGTAAAACAATTGGTGAAAGTCAACTAATCCCTAGAAGAATATTCCCCCCATTCAAAAAAGCTCAACGCGCCACTGTTGTGTGCTGAGTTTTTTTTCGTAAATTTGAAGGATTTAAAAAAAAAAAAACGACGATTAAATGGTATGAAAATAATATAATATAATGTATATGTTTATTTCGAAAATATATTTTTTGCATACAATTTTAGATGTTATTACCTAAAATATGACTTGTTATCATTATTTAGCTAAGTACATAGTATTATTTTCTTAATAGCTACTCAATTTTTTAACTAACAAGTTAACAATCTAAATTATTTTTGTTATAATTATAATACTAATAGTATGTATAAATGATGTTGGTATTTCACGAAAAATGATATACGAATATGTTATAAATGTATTTGAAGAGAATTTAGCGTTCTATATTTTAGACCATTTTTTTGTAGAACCATTGATTATAAAATAGATTCTATAATTAATGGTATAACTAATAGTTTTTGATTTGTTATCGAAAACCTAAAAAAAATCCGATTTTGGAGCTGTATTTTCAATGTGGTGGTAGATAACACAGACCTCGGAGAGATTAAAACATATTTCCCTAATATCAGATCTATGTTTAACCAATTACAATTATTTACTAATTAATTCCAAATTAAAATCAAATTAGACTATTCTAATAGCATAGTTACATTTTATATGTATATCTATATATCTATACACAATTATATAAAATACATAATTGTATATATGTATATTCTTTAAAGTATAGAAGAAAGATTGATAGAATATATTTTTAACACTTTTTCTATTAATTTATTATTCCTCAAAAGTTAAACAATTTAAGCTCAAGGACTTTATACTCTATATAAAAATGACAATTGCATAAAGTACAGAATATCACATTCTTAATTTGAAATAAATGGTCAAGGCCAAATAATGTAGGTTATTTAAATATTGACTATCAGTTAAATAGAGTATCAATACAATACAGTACAATAAACATATAACATAATACATAACATACATGTACTTACCTAAAAAAAAAAAAAATGTTCCTATTTTTAATTTATTATGTATCGTTATGATTTAATGATTTACTACTTTTTATCTTAAATGGAATTACGGTACTATTAAATTAAATGTGCATACTTAAAACTTTTATTATAAATGATGGTACATACTTAAAAAATATAAGAACTTTGTTCTAAAAATTTTTAACTTAATATTTGTTTTAAATGTCCTATATGACTAAATTTATTATAGCTTCAGTTAGATTTTATTAAGTAATTTGATGATTTTGTGTTCTAATACAATAATTTTCAAAACGTGGACAAAGAATTAAATTTTGTTAATTTTTATTTTTGTTAAAAAGTAATATGATTGAGATACTGTTATTATGCCTTCAACCATTCACTGATGAAGTATAAATACAAAAATGACTATGTTTTTAAGTAACTTCCAACGTTTATATGTGTAATAATGGCTTCCGTAACTAATTTAAAAAATCAACGATATTGGCAATGATAAGCAAATGTGGTATTTTCTTCTAAGTTTGGAAATATTTCGATTTATAAAAATGTTATACTGTATAATTTAGATATAATATCCTAAATGACTCTAGATATTGGTCTATTATGGTAATGACATTTATTTTGATTAGCAGGAATTATATTTTTAATGATTTCATTAACAGGTGGTTAATGAATATTAACCGTTGTTTGAATCTTGAAAAAAGATAATATATTTTTGAAATTTGTAATACATAACTACGACCAAGAGTGGTGTTTTTTAAGCGCCTGGGAAAAATATTTTGAATGCGAGTATAGATATTTTTTACACATCTCATATTTTCTATTAGTATAGCCACAAAAATTTAAAGTATTTCATACACTTAACAGTAGGAATAACTCTGGTTCATTAAAAGTATTCTCACTTTTTTGCTTAGTATATCAATATATTATTTATTATGCACTCTAACTATTAAAACAAAGATAAACCCAAAAACTATTCAACCGAGAAAAACTGAGCAAATTAAATGTGATTCAACTTAATCATAACTTTGAATTTAGTGTATTATCTATGGCAGCGGTTCCCAACCTTTTTCGCCGGCGGTGCCCTTTTGTTTGTTCACATTTTGTTAGGTGCTCTACTATGAATATCATGAGGAACGCTATAAAAATAAACACTAGTTTTCATTCATAAGTGATTTAAATAATTTTATTGAACATATTATTAACAAATTATAATTTTATAATTGAAAGTAAAAAGAAAAAATACTGCTTAAATAGTGAAAAGCTAATAATAATTATTAATTATAAATGAGATATTTGAGGCTGCTTATTTTTGAAAATGTTGACTATATCTGATTCAATTTGAGACAACTGGATACAAAAAATGATTTTAAACATTAAAAAATAAATAATTCAAAGAAATTAACATTTGATTATTTTTTTTAATTATTAATTGATGTTTAACAATTATCATCATCATCAACTTCTAAAGGCAGCGCCTTGTCGGTGTAACCATTCTTGTCTGCCCCATGCCATTCTCTTCAATTGTTGGTAGGAGGAGCAGGCCATGAGATGATTCAGGTCTTCAAAGTAAGATTTTCTTGGACGTCCTCGTGATCGTTTGCCTGCTATTTTTCCTTCAAAAATGTTGGTGAAGAAGTCATATATAATACATATAATATATATATATATATATATACAATATTGTGTCTCAGTAGATATCAGTAGATAGTTTTTTCATTATTAACAAGCATATGTCTTCTATAATGAATTGATTGTTTAAATGCTTTATCCCAAGTATCATATGTAGGGATGAGAAGTTATAGGATTTGCATATTTTTTTCTGTATCTTCTATTTATAGCTAGGTGAGCTAAAAATCTGTTTTATAACCTAATGAATTGAAATTTGGTTTTAAATTTTGCATATTTTTGCATATATTGGTAGTTTTCTTAAAAGTTGCATATTCATGTTTTTTTGTGCATAAAAATGCATATTTAGTAAAATTATGTGGAATTTAATACAACTGACATGAAAAATTTATTATTTTATAGAATTGTATGTGTTCGTAGTCTGCAATAATCAATAAAATAAAAATGCAGATAACAAATTTGAAAATTGTAGAATTGTAACATTAATAGTAGGTAGGTATATAAAAGTAAATCCAGGATTAGTATCTTATCTAATCGTTTATTACTCAATTAGTCTGACTATAGTGAAAACCGTTGTTGTATAATCTAATCGTTTATAGATATATCAATATAATATGTGAGTGTTTGACGTCTTTACGTTATTTTAATTCAATTAGTCTAGTGCATAGGTTCTCAAACTTATTTCATCCACCGCCCACTTTGAGAATCAAAAATTGTCTAGCGCCCCCCCCCCCATCCCCCCCCCCAAAAAAAAATTAACTTAGCATCTGTTATATCTTTTAAAAATAGATATTACAATTTATAATATATAAATATGCTATATCTAATTTCTGAGTTCTAACATAAATTTTAAATTAGCTTTTTGGATTACAGCAATTAAAACGCATACTTTTTCATACTTAAAAGTATTTTTATTAAAACGAAACATTTATAATTAAAATTATTTTTATTAAAATCATGCTAAAAAAGTTATGAATTAAAAATATAAAATTTACTTAATGTGATGGATGAACTTGATGTGCATTAACGAGTTTGTTAATATCTGGCTCAAATTTACTCAAAAACAGCCGTAAATCACCGCGTTCGGTAACAAGCAACCGATTTCTCTTTTTTGTTAGCAGTGTTGCTACAGCACTGAATCCACGCTCAGACAAATACGATGATGGGAATGCTATCAGAAATCGTTGAACAATCGACCATAAACTAGGGTACAGTTCCATGATTGGCTTTTGCAGCCAAAATTCTTGATAGCCATTCTTGAATTTGAATTTGATTTCCTCATTTGTGGTCAATTCTAAAAGTTGTTCTTCTAACTGGGATGATTCTGCTGTGTTGACATTTGAAAAAGGATCTAATACCCAGTCTGGTATGTCCATGTTTAAAATGTCCTGGAATCGTTCTTTGAAATCATTGTGGAGGTTCTCCAAGTGTTGACAGTAAACAATCAAGTCATCGTTGATAAAAGATGCTGCTGCTAAATTAGGAAAGTTATTAAATTCACGTCTGCCAATATTTCTCTTGTATAATAGCAGTTTGGCAACGAATGTAGAAATGACAGTTTTTGTTTTAATCAAGTTCAAGTCGTCACCTTGAAGTTGGAGATTGACATCATTAAATAACTTGTAGAGGTCTGTCAAGTATGAAATATCATTCTTTGATGTGATGAGGTTATCGCGAAGTCCTGTGTCTCTGTTTTTCAGGAACTCTATCACAGAGTCAAACAGATTGTAAAATCGAGTCAGACAAGTACCTTTTGACAGCCAGCGCACTTCTGTGTGAAGCAGCAATCGATTGAAATCTTCATCATTAGCAACGCAAAGTTGACTAAATAATCTGTCATTTAGTGAGTTGCTTCTGATTTTATTAACTGCTCTAATAACATAATGCAGTGATGTATGCAGGCGTTCACTCAGATTTTTTGCAACTAAATGCTGGCGATGAATGACGCAATGTACAGCAAGCACGTCTGGAACTTTATTTTTTAAATACGCTATGAAGCCTTTGTGTCGCCCTGTCATAGCTGGAGCACCATCAGTAGCAATTGACATAATATTATTCAGAGGGATTTGCTTTTCATCACAAAACTTTTCCAGTGTATTAAATATGGTTTCTCCTTTTGTATTTGTCTCTAAATTTCTCGCAAATAATAGTTCTTGACATATTTTCTCATTTTTTATAAACCTAACGTATGATAACAATAATGCTTCATTAGTTGGTAAAGTGGACTCATCCAACTGAATTGAAAATTGACAAGTCTTCAAATGATTGCACAATGATTCTTCAATATTTTCAGCCATCTCATCAATTCGTCTTTGTACAGAACTATTGCTCAAAGGAATTTTTCGGATAATATCTGCCGCTGGTTTATGGAGCACAGTTGTTATTACTTCTTTTAATGCTGGTAAAATTAAGTCTTCCCCAATGGTATGTGGTTTGCCTGTTTTAGCAATTAATAGTGATATATTGTACGACGCACGAAGCCCATCATTGTCTTGCTTAGAAGCTGCAGAAAAAAGCGTTGATAAAGTAGGTTGAGCTACGTACTTTTTTTCCATATTTTGAAAGTAAGTCACATCTTTGTCTTTCATATCTGAATGCATTTTATTAAAATGATCGAGTAATCGAGAAGGTTTCATTGCTTCATTTGAAAATGTTTTTTGACATATGAGGCACATTGGCGATGATGGATTTGTCCGACTTTGAATAAATCCGTATTTTATGTATTCCGCACTGTATTGTCTTTTTTTCTTTTTTGCTTCCGACATAGTTTTCACTTCAGAAATATATAGATATTTTATACGTGCACAAAAAATAAAAAAAAAATAAAAACGCGGTCGGCACGGTTCGACACCAAATCGTATACTAAAACCTGAGTTAAGGCTTGCATCGTAAATTGGACACAATATAATATTATAAAATATAAATACCAAGTTATCGACTATTGTCGCTGTTACGATAACGCTAATGATCATTAAATACCGACGACGACATCGACGAAACTTCTAGGAACTTTTTATATCTACACGACAATACCTGGAAACCCGTGAGCCATCGCGTCGCACATTACGTATTGGTGGTATATTATTAGCTGTATTATTAGTTAGTCCGCGATTAGTGAATTGTTTTAATAAATATAGATTTACTATATTAATTTTTTTGTATTAATATATGTATAAATATATAAATGAGACTTTTTTTAATATAATATAATTATAATATTTATATATATAATTTTTTGTATCGCCCACTAAACCTAACTAAACGCCCCCAAAATTCCTTCGGGCATCCTACCGCCCCCCTGAAGACCACCAACGCCCACTAGGGGGCGCTATCGCCCACTTTGAGAATGACTGGTCTAGTGACAACCGTTGTTGTACAATCGTATGTTCGTTCGTGTGTTTGTTTGGTTTAGAAACATAATTTAAAATGCCGAAAGTGAATGGAATAAAGAAATACATTACAGAATTTGGTGAACAAGTTTTTTCTACAGATGGTGACATTTTATTTTGTAAAATTTGCTCTGTTAAAGTTAACTCTGACAAAAGATTTACCGTTACGCAGCATTTAAAAACATCCAAACATGAGCGAATGCTGAACCGTAAACAAAATTTTCAAACTCAACAATTATTCACACCAAGTACATCAATTAATTCAAAAAAATCGCATTTTTCAAAAGATTTATGTAAAGCTATGGTATGTGCTAATATACCTTTACATAAAATCACCAATATTGAATTTCGATCATTATTAGAAAAATATACACTTAATGATGTTCCAAGCGAATCTTCCTTACGAAAAACGTATGTGACTGATTGTTACAATGAAACAATGAATAATATTAGAAAACATATCTCTGACAAAAAAATTTGGGTTTCTATAGATGAAACTACTGATGTAGAAGGAAGATTCATTGCCAACGTTATTGTTGGAACATTGTTAATTGATGGGCCAGGTGAAATATTTTTATTAACAACTGAAGTTTTGGAAAAAGTTAACTTTTCAACAATAGCAAAGCTCTTTGATAATTCTATGTTCCTTTTGTGGCCAGACGGTATACAACACAATAACGTGCTTTTATTTCTGAGTGACGCCGCTCCATACATGAAAAAAGCTGGTACAGCAATAAAAGCATTATACTCGAAAATGGTGCATGTCACTTGTTTGGCACACGGTATGCACAGAGTTGCAGAAGAAATTCGAGGTAAATTTCCTCGTGTAGACAAGTTAATATCTAGAGTGAAACAAGTGTTTTTAAAAGCTCCATCTCGCACAATCTTATTTAAAACCGAAGCTCCGGGTATTCCGCTTCCACCGGAACCCATACTTACGCGTTGGGGAACATGGATCAATGCTGCTTCATACTACTGCCAACATTTTAAAGAAATACATGGTGTATTGCAAATATTAGATTCAAATGATGCGGTTTCCATTAAAGAAGCTAAACAAATTTTAAGTGAAAATTCTATAGAAGCTAACTTGGTTTTTATTCATTCAAATTATGGTTTTTTAACATCAACAATCACGCAACTTGAACGACATGATATTTCATTGATTGATTCAATATCTGTCGTTAAATCGGTTCAAAATAAATTAAATGACGTAGTTGGTGAAGTAGGCGACGCAATAAACCGAAAACTAAATTATGTTTTGGAAAAAAATAATGGATTCAGTATGTTACGAAATATTTCAAAAATTTTAAATGGAGAAATCACCTCTATGGACGAATTGCCAGAAGACTTAACCGGAAATGATCTTATTTACTTCAAGTATGCCCCCATAACATCGGCTGATGTGGAAAGAAGTTTTTCACGATACAAAAATATTCTTTCGGATAATCGTCGGAGATTGGATGTCGAAAATATTAAAAAAACTTTGGTGGTTCAATGCAACAAATTTACAGGTATGAAAAATTATTAACAAATATATTAGTATATTACAAAACTTATAATTTATAAAATTGCATTTTTATTTTTTTAGATTAAATCACCTGACTATCAATATACCTATAATCAATATTCAATACACTTACCAATCATTTTTTATATTGATTTTTATACTATATATTTATTATTTTATATTTTAATAGAAACAAATTTAATGGAATATTATTTATATTAATTTATTTTAAACATGTTTTTATTTATGAAAAAATTGCATATTATAATATATTTTTTGCATATTTTTAAATTTTTTATGCATATATCATAATTTTTCCTTGCATATTTGCATGCATATTTTGTCTATTTTAGCTCCTATAACTTCTCATCCCTAATCATATGTATATGTTGGTAATTATTATAATTTTGATTGTATTTAATACTTATCTTATCGTTCTTATTCACGTGTTATATTATTATAATTAAGAATTTTTTTCTTTTAGTTATATACCTATTTAATTTAATTTAATTTAATTTTTGATAATTGTACAACTGTAGTTTATACCACAATTGCATTATGTATTAAAAATTATGTCTTTTTATTAAAATTAATTAATTAATAATTCATATGATCGAATAGTGTTTTGTACTTTATTTAATGCGGCGTTTCAGATAGGCAATTATGATACATGTAGGTTTATAATTACAATATGGTGATATCATCTGGTTAGACATTATCGAAATTCTAAAAATTATATAATTTGACCGCGAGAATGTTGTGGTATATTTTATCTATTACATAAGAAAAATCAATGTACATAACATTAACCTGTGAATTAGCATGATAGGCGTCTAATATATACTTTTTAACAATAATAGATTTTTGCTGTTAACTTCTGGAAATTAATCATGTTGTTCATCAATAGTTATATTTTTAAATAAAGGTCCGCACAAACCAGAGTGGTAGTGGCGACGGTGTTGGCGGCGGTAGTATCAGCGAAAATTAATGTCCATACATTTTAATACGAGTTAACTCACTATCGCGATATTAATACCTACCGAGTCGAAAATGTTACCGCGAAATTGAGCTCGATATTTTTATTTTTCGCTACAGACACTATATTTTCTAATTACCGCTGCAATAATTAGTTGTGTATTTTCCAACTATGTACGCATATCGACATTTTATTATTAATATAATGCATCTGGTGTCACAATGTCAACTAATTTTCGGCGAAATATTTCGCTCCGGTTAGATAAATCAAGTGCTATTTAATACCGTCGAAGCTACAACCACTGTCATTGCTACCTCTTTGGTTTGAGTGGACTTTTAAGATGATAATCTTTTAATAAGAATATTCGGGCTTTATTAAGTGTACAGATGCTTCCCTTTTATTTTTTTCGTGACAAAAGGTAGCCTATGTTCTTTTGTTCAAGGTATACCTTATATTATATTATATATAATCTATCTCTACATCAAAATTAATCAAAATAAATTAAAAGTTTAGAAATGCAGGTAATAAAGATCCGCGAATACTGCAACGGGATAGCGTTGATATATATAGAAAGAAATATCGCAGCGCGCTGAACACAAATGTTGAGACGGACCTGATTTCATCACCACCATGATGCGGTATTTTCTTTAAAAATCCAATTCATTTTCTAATGCACAAAATACTGATGAATAAGAATTTATTTCTTCTTTTAATTTCAATAAATGAGTTGTTATATTTTAAATATTTAAATTGTTGACGTTCAACTGGGTAATATTGTCATCATTTTTGTATTATTTTATTTCATAATGTTTATTTATAATATCTTTAAAATCAGATAAATTTGTAACCATTGACAATGATACATTAATTTTAATGTAATTGAAAAAAATATAATCATCCAACAAATCATTGATTTTAATATCTTCGTTCTTATTTAGACTGAGTGCCCCTATAATACAGTGCATTGACGATTATTTTATATGTATACTCTTGGCAAAAAGCTTTGCATCGAAATCATATTTTCCACTGACTAATAATGATACTGCAAACTTATAAAGTTTTAATTTTTTTTCGAGTCCTTCTTTAAACATAGAATAGATTTTTGTACTTAATTCATTCTCGTAAAACTTATACAAATGTATATTATAATCCGGTATTGACATTCCAGTGCATGATACTTTTATCTTTTCAGTACTCTATATCCCAAGAGGTTTTTAATTTATAACAATCTATTTGTATGAAATACCAAACTGGTTTACTTTCGATTGGATACTGTGCATTAAGAGCATGAATAATTTTAAAACAGCAGTCTACAGTAAATATAATAGAATTTAAAAGGTAATGTATCATCAAATAGGATAAAATACTGAGAAACTTTATTTATTGTAGGTCCTATGAATATAACTGAAGGTTGCAATGTAAAACCTAACTGTGCATACTTTTGTTTTCTTCTTTTAATTATTTCTTGTAACTAGGCGTGAGTTCTCAAATGAAGTATAAAACCATCTCGTATTTCACGTTTTGAAGGCCCCCAAATTACCTTTGCCTTTTTTCTTTTTAATGGTAACAGGGGAAAACAAAAATGGCAGAACTAGAATGATGCCACCAAAGATTCTTCGTTTACTGAAAGTATAAATAAATCTTTAACATAAATATTGTATAAATTAAAAATTAATATATACCTAGAATTTGATCTAAGTACTCGTGAATTAGATTTTTAAGAGTTGGATCCCTAAGATTTATAGAAATACTTTTAGCGTGTTCTAAAATTCTGTCTTTATAAATTGGAATGTTCTCAAATAAGATTTGTTTTTTCAGGATATATGAAAATAAAGTCAATAAGTAACTATAACAGAATAAGAATTGATTATTGTGGTATTTATTCAACAAAAAATGTCTATCTCTGTCTACCAAACAAAGAAAAATACTTTAAGCTGTTAAAATATTAAGTGTAATATTTAATATATTATGTAGTCATTGAAATTGAAAAAAATCTTTTAGTATCTATTATTGAAAATAATATTAAGTTATTTCACAAAACCGTGCAAACATTTTAGTAATTACTAAGGTGAATAATTATGAATATTCCTAGCTATTGTATCATATTCATATAATCAATATACCTAATAGATCATTAAAAAAAATTAATTGGATCATATATAGGTAAATTCAATATTTGAAATCTGAAATTTTTTTCTTATAAAAATGTATAACTGATGAACAAAAACAAAAATTTGTTTGAATTACATATTAAGATTAATAGTACAGAAATTATCTAGGAATATAGCAATAAAAATCTACCTAATAAATTGGATAATTTAATATTTTGTGATAGTAATATTTATTTTAACAAGAAATAATAAATGTATAATATAATGCTTACAATTAAGTTAAAATCATTAATATTATTTAGTAGAGTTGGTAGTACTCAAATTTAGAAAATATGGTTCAATGGTTGAAGTTTGCCTTGAATGACATTTAATGGCACCAGCTTTTTTTACTGTAGGTCCTATGGGTATATAATAAATTGAATAAATTAGAAACAAGTAAGTACCTATTAATTTGGCATGTATAAGTTAAAATATAAATGTTCTAAAATAGTATACCATAACTCATACGTGGAAAGAAGTAGGTGCTAATATGTTCTTTTTGAAAAATATTTATTATTTCTTTGGATATCAGTAAAAGTTTCTGACTATAGTAACAATTTTGTCTGGTTCGTTTTCTAGTTCTTTTCTTATAATCAAATTAAACAATTTTCTTTTTCTCATGTTATCTAATACCACTTTCTTTATATTTTGACAATATAGCTTTTCCATCATTTGAATTTTTTAAATAATTGTATACAATATGTGCCTAAACCAAAATTTGAGGTGAAATATAAGATAATATAAAAATAATATTTAGGATGATAATACATGTTCAGAAGAATAGCTTTTTAAATTTCAGTTGAAATCACTTATTTGATTTTGATTTGTGGTATTAAATAATTGTTGATGAATAGAAGATGTATAAGAAATTTTTTTTTTTTTTTTTTTTTTTTTTTTTTTTCAACCCGAAGGTTGGTTTACAACTCCAATTCTCCATTCTAACCGATTACTCGCCTTTTCTTTAAGTTCCTTAAAGGTTTTAACTTTTGCATCACATTTAATTTGTCCTATATAGGAGTTTCGGGGACGTCCTGCAGTTTTCTTTCCTTCTATCATACCTTCTAATATTATATTATGCAATTCTTCTGGGTGTCTCAAGGCATGCCCAACCATTTTCCATCGTCTTTCTCTAATCGCATCTATGAGTGTACGTTTTTCTCCCACTGTTCTGAGTACTTCTTCATTCGTTTTCCGCTCTATCCAGCTTATCCTTTCCATACGTCTCCAACACCACATCTCGAAGGCTTCTAGTTTTGTCTTTTCAGTATCATTTATTACCCAAGTTTCACATCCGTATGTTGCAACACTCCATACATATGTTTTTATAAGTCTCTTCTTGATATTGAGATGTATCTTTTTTGATGTGAGCAACTTATGTTTTTTACTAAAGGCAGTTTTTGCTAAACCTATGCGTTTTTTTATCTCGTGAACACTCTTGCCATCAGATGTGATTTTGCTTCCTAGGTATAACATTTCTTCTACTTGTTCTAGTTTTTGACTACCTATGTATACATCAGCTTTTACTTTCGGATCTCTGGCGCAGACTAAGATCTTCGTTTTTGTACTATTTATTTTCATTTCTGATGTTCTGATCATTTCATTCATTTCTTCAACTGCACGCTGTATGTCCCCTTCACTTTCTGCTATTACCACAATGTCATCGGCAAATCGTATCATTGAAACAATTTCTCCACCAATTTTGATTCCAATATTTAGTCTTGTTAGTTTTGCTTTTACTGTATTTATAACTTTTTCGATATAGCAGTTAAACAGTGGTGGTGATAACGTACATCCTTGTCGAACTCCTTTTTTTATTTGAGCGTTAGTTGTGAATTCTCCTTTTTTAATGCAATCTGTCTGATTCTTATACAGACTGTGGATAATTCTTAGGTCTTGTTGCTCAACACCTATTTCTCGTAGTACGTGTAGCATTTTGTTCCAATTTACTTTATCGAAGGCCTTCTCCAGGTCTATGAAGGCCAAATATGTAACTTTATTTCTATCGATCTGTTTTTCAATTAGTATTCGCAGTCCTAAAATGGCTTCTCGTGTGCCTTTTTGTTTTCTAAATCCATATTGATCGTTTTTTAAGTACTGCTCCACTTTTCCTTCTATTCTTCGATTTATTACTTTTGTTAGGATTTTTGAGGCGTGTGTCAGTAAACTCAGTGTTCTAAACTGTTCACAGAAATTTGTTCCACTTTTCTTTGGTATAGTTACAATTATGCTTTTACGGTAATCATCTGGCACATCTCCTTTCTCATATATATCTTGAGTTAGTTGATATAAAGCGTCCTTTATCTTCGTACTTGCACATTGCAATAATTCTGCTGTTATGTTATCAATTCCAGGAGCTTTATTTTGTTTTAAGTCATGGAGCGCTAACTCAAATTCTGATTTTAAAATGGGTAACTTCATTTCTTCCTCATCTGTTGTAATTTCCTCCAGTTTTTCTCCCTCATAAAGCTCTTCAATATATTCTTTCCATCTTTTTATTATATTCTCATCATCAACTAATAATTGGCCATTTTTATCTCTGATATTAGTGCAATTTCGTTTTCTTTTTCCCACAAATTGTTGGATCTTGTGATACGCATAATCTATTTTGTTAACTTTGAATAGTTCGTCAATTTCGCTACACTGCTGCTCCAACCATTCTTCTTTGGCTTTTCTTGCTTCTCGGTTAACCTGATTCCTTAGTTGGCGATACTTTTGTTGTCCTTCTCTTGTGTTATTGTTTTTATATTTCCGTCTTTCATCAATAAGTTTTACTATTTCCTTGTCAATCCATGCTCTTCTAGGTTCTTTCTTTTCTTTTTTTGTCAACACAGTATGCGCTGCTTTTTTGATAGCTGATTTTATGTTCTCCCATTTTTTATTCAAAGGGTCATCTACATTTACTTTTTGGTATTCGATATCCATGTATCGTCCATATTGTTCCACAACCTCCGCTCTCTTAAGTAATCTGACATTATATTTTTCTTGCTGTACTTTTGGTCTTTGTGGTTTTTTATATCTGAGTTCGCATTTCGCTAACACTAAATTGTGATCACTATCACAATCAGCGCTTGGATATGCTTTACAGAATTTAACTTGGTTCTTAAATCTATTTTTCACCAGTATATAATCTATTTGGTAACGGGCAATATCGCCTGGCATTTTCCATGTATATATTCTTCTCTTAGGGTTTTGAAATCTGGTGTTTGTTATAATCATCCTATTTTCTCTGCAAAACTCCACTACTCTTTCTCCTCTTTCATTTCTCTTACCTAAGCCGAAGTCTCCGACTTCTCTACCTTCCCTGCCTTCACCAACTATAGCATTAAAATCTCCCATGATGATTACATTATCGTGTGGTTTAGTATGTTTCAATAGCTCTTCAATGCCTGCATACACTTCTTCCACTTCTTCATCATTTGCTTTTGACGTTGGCATATAAACTTGTATAATTGCAAGGTTGTTTGGTGTTGATTCCACTTTAACCAGACATAGTCTGCTACTATAGGTCACAACGTTCGTAACTCTCATACCCCATTTCTTATTGAGGGCGATTCCAACACCTGCTTGTCCTTTTTTACTATT
>JASXSY010001224.1:0-81373 GCA_034509805.1 Sipha maydis | reverse complement strand
CAGGAAAATGAATCAATGACGATGAATATTGTATTGGTAGTAAGGATGAGATTGTATTTAGAGCTATGATTATTGCGAATTAATTTCAAAACGCTATTAATATAGTATACTATTATAGTTGGTGAACAAAGTGAACAAAATGCGAAACTTTCTACATCGTAATATATCTACTTTATATGACTTTATGTTATAAATATTTTACATAAACGCTAGGACAAAGTAAACATTGATAGGTAAGATTTGTTTGAAATAATTTCGAATGGTTAAGATCAGATAACATAGAGGTCATCAAGCTTCATTATTTACATATCATATCGTAAAAGCAATATATATATTTGAAGGTTACAAGCAAAGGCGTAAACTAAGAAGGGCAAGATGGGAAAACTGCCCCCTCTCAAAAAATTCGAGGACAATCCCCCCTTGATATTTCGTAAATTTATTTAAAAGATAATATCAAAAAGTATCTTTAAGTATACGGTATATCGACATAAAATAAAGTTTGCCCCACCTCAGAATTGCCCAAGTTATGCCTATGGATACAGGGAAAAACGGTAGGAGTCCATTTTTTTCGATTTTGATTTTATAATTTGATTCGATAGCAAATTATGAGTAATATCTTCTTCTTCTTCTACTTCGCCTTCCTCCCAACTATTTGGGGTCGGCCACCCTTGTCCTACACCTCCACTTTACTCGGTCAATCACATCTCCTCTGCACACACCGACAGCCCTCATGTCATTCTCCAAAGTCTCCAACCATCTCTTTTTTGGTCTTCCTCTTCCCCTTTTCCCTTCAACGTCCATCTTCATAACCACTCTTACTGCATTCGTTTCCTCTCGCCTCATCACATGCCCAAACCATCTCAGCCTATTTTCTCTCATCTTGTCCACAATTGGCGCTACACCAACACTACCTCTCACGTATTCATTCCTTATTCTATCTTCTCTTGTCACTCCACTCAACCATCTAAGCATTCTCATTTCCGCGACACTCATACTTTGTTCTATTCTCCTGTTAACCGCCCAACACTCTGAACCATACAGCATAGTTGGTCTCACTACACTTTTATAAAATTTACCTTTCAGCCTAATTGGAATTCTCTTATCGCATAACACGCCCGATGCTTCTCTCCATTTCATCCACCCGCACTTAATCCTATGTTTTACATCAATGTCAAAGCCCCCGTTCTTTTGAACAAAAGATCCTAAGTATTTAAAGCTCTCAACTTCACCTATCACATCACCATCTATTGTCAGTTGTCTCCTCATTCCTTCAACTTCTTGGTCAAATTATAAGTAATATAAATAGTTAAAATCGATTTAATGAAAAAATCTTTCTGTCCATAACTATTAAATGGAAATGATTAGGAATACTGGCGAAGAAAAATATTCGTCCATCTGGTTGTAGGGAAAATTTATTGTAGATTGTAAAATTTACAGAAATGGACTACTACCGTTTTGCATGCAACGAAGTGCACGGGATCAGCTAGTATATCTATATATATAAAATTCTCGTGTCAAGGTGTTAGTTATCGAACTCCAAAACGACTTGACCGATTTTCATGAAATTTTCTATGTATATTTGGTAGGTCTGAGAATAAGTTTAAGGTTAATTTAAAAAGGGGATTGACCACCCCGGGGAGGTGCTCAAACAGGAATTTTGAGATTTACGGTAGAAATTTTTGTTTATAAATGGTTGCTATGGGGGTTATAAGATTTGACTATAATATTTATTTATTAGTGGTTGCCATTGGTAATATATAAAATTAATATAATGAATTACCCAACGTTGCAAGATAACAAATAAAAAAACAAAAAAAAAAAAAACATAAATAAGTACATTAAAAATGCCAAGACGCCAGAGTGCCAATTTTTGTCGTAGAACAAATGCAGCTACAAACATGAGAAATAGAAGAGCGCAAACAACAGACGAACAATGCCAATTCGATAGTGCGAATGTTCGTGTGAGTATGGCGCAATTGCATGAATCTCAATCACAAGAGGCACGTGCAAAACGGAATGAACAACAACAATTTGAGTAAAGACAAGCGCGTCGATTTGTAGTTGACTCACGCAGAGCAAATGACCAACAACGCCAAGAGGTACATCGAGCATTTATATCTGATTCATTCCTGCGTCTAGCATTCCAGTATAAGCCCGATATTGAATATTATGCTCATTCAAAAGTAGTAATTGGTACTACGGACAAGGAATGCCCGTACTGCCATGCTCTCAAATTCAAAAATGAGCCAATCGGGATGTGTTGTGCGTCAGGAAAGGTGCAACTACCTGAAATTGAAATACCACCTGAACCATTAAACGGTTTACTATCAGCACAGATCCAGATTCTAACGTGTTCCTAAAGTCAATTAGAACATTAAATTCATGTTTTCAAATGACATCGTTAGGAGCAACAGAAATAGTTCGAAATCTTCTTGTGGGTTACGGCCTTCAAGACCATCCCTGCAAACAAATTTTTCGCCATCTTTCCCTATCCTCTGCAGCTTCTCTCCACTGTGTATTTAGTTCTACTGCTTTAACATCCTTTTTGATACGATCCTCCTATCGTAAACGTGGTCTTTCCAACAGTCTTTTCCCAGTCGGATTTTCTTTAATAACCGCCTTAATGAAAGAGTCCTCTTTCCTCCAGGCATGTCTAGCCCACATTAATCTTCTCCTATTAATTTAGGATATAATATCTGGTTTTTGAAATAAGTTCTTCAGTTCATCATTGTGGCGTATCCTCCATTCTCTAGTGTCAGAATCGATACATGGTCTATAGATTCTTCTTAGAATTTTTCGTTCAAACACCGCAAATCTTGTTTCTTCTACCTTTCTCAGTGTCCACGTCTCAGAGCCATATAAAACTACTGGTCTTATCAGGGTCATGTATAATTGTATTTTTAATTTTGTCGACAAGATTTTTGATCTAAACATACTCCCTAAGCCAAAAAAGCACCTATTTCCCATTAGAATCCTAGTGTCCATCTCCATCTTAAGGTCGCTATCTTCTGTTATTATAGATCCTAGGTATTCAAAATGTGATGCTCTCTTAAACTTATGGTGATCTATTTCCATAAACTCTCCTTGTCGGTATTCTCTACTTCTTCTTCCAATTATGACATACTCCGTTTTTTTGTCATTGATCTTTAGACCACATTTTCCTGCTACATTTATTAGTTTTCTACAATTCTGTTTTACAGTATCTAAATTATTTCCCAAAAGGGCTACGTTATCGGTATATGCTAGTAAACCTATTGTCGTGTTACCCATCGTAACCCCATCAATAGTATTTAGTTCTCTGACAATTTTTTCAAGCACTAGATTAAAGAGGACAGGAGAAAGAGCGTCTTAAGCCCGTAGATACTCTATCTGACTCTGATACTGTATTCGCAATTTTAATTTTTATCAAAGTGTTTTCAAGACTAGTCTTTATCAAGTTTATTAGTTTTATTGGGAAGTTAAATTCTTTTAATATATTGATTAAGGTGGGTCTATGGATGGAGTCATATGCTTTCTCAAAATCGATAAATAGAATGTATAATTCTTTGTTATATTCTCATGACTTTTGTGCAATTTGGCGAATACAGAAAATCTGATCTGTTGTAGATCTGTTAGGTCTAAAACCCCCATGGTATTCTCCCAGAATACCTTCCGATAAAGGTTTTATCCTATCGAAAGTACAATACGCCAGAATCTTATAGGCTACATTTAATAGAACTTTACCTCTATAATTTTTACAGTCTTGAGGGTCATTCTTCTTATGTATTAGACATATTAACGAAGTGTTCCAATCTTCCGGGAGTCTCTCCCGGAATAGTTCGAAATACTAATGCAAATGGTGAGCAATACAATTCTACATTCAAAATCAAAGGGCAAGTTCATACACTTACGTACAAATAACATTAGGTCCGCGATCTACCGCAATATGATTTTGTGATCGAATGCGCGTAAGTATCAGTGAGGTAGAAAACGTTTTTCCAGTGCCACCTGGTGCGTCCAAAAAAAAAGAATCCACCATGTTCTGCTGCAATTGACAAATTAATTTGATCGTATACATTCTTTTGTTCATCGTAGAGTAGTTGCTCATTATTTTCAACGAAAGTAGTTAAAGAGACCGTATCGAACTGTTGTTTGCGCTAAACCTCGCTGTTAATGATGTCTGTTGGTGGGCGGTTAGGTGAGAGCATACCAAAATGAATGAGTAGCATATTCGAAGTCAGAATACAAATATCTTCAATCTTTATTAGCATCTCCTTAAATATTTCCGGAAAAAAATCTATATTGGGATCTTGATCAGCGTTCCAAATTCGATGCAGAATGTCATCTCTCATGGAATCTTTATATTTGTCTCTGAGGACAGAAGCTTAAGATGGAAAACATGTCGTCAATAATATGGTGAATAATTAGCGAATTTGATGAGGAGAGGAATTCAATGCTGCATCTGCAAGTGTATTATCCCAATGGTTATCATCTTCCAGCAAATGTAATTCACAACACGCATCATGACATGTGTCATACAAAATGCCATTGACTGTTCGCAAGTATTGGAAGGACCTCGGTCCAGAAACATTAACCAACAATAAACGCTAGAATAAATATTTGCGTTGCTTTGGATCAACTTGAATTTACTAATAAATGGATGAATGAATGAATGCATACACAAAAATTCATTCAAGTTGGTCCAGCCGTTTAGTTGCAGTATAGATAAATAAAAAAAAAATAAATAAATAAAAACTATAACATAAAAAGAATAATGATATACACCTTTAATACATTTTTCTTTTCTCTAAACTTAATTTTGTTCTAAATTTAATTGATTCAAACTGATTTGTGAATCTAAACACTGTGTGCCAAGTGTTATTAATTCTTCGCCGTTTTAGTATCTAAAAATATGGAAGAAAAAATAGACATACTAATTAAAGCTGTTAACGAAATAAAAACTACACAATCTAAACTTGTTTCATCGGTTAATTCGTTGTCGGAAAAGTTTGGATCGCTTAATAAAAAAGTCAATGAACTATCAAGCCAAATTAATAGCTTGTCTTCCGATAATGCATCTTTAAAAGAAAGAGTTGATATCATTGAAACAAAAACAAAATCTTTGAGCACAAATCCACCTATACCAAACATCAATGAACTAATATCAGAGATGATTGATCGTCAATCTCGATATAAAAATATATTATTATTTAATTTACCAGAAACAAATCTCGATTCTAACTCAACGAATATGGATCTCATAACGGTAAAAGACATACTGAAATATTTAAATTTGGAATCTATACCCACCTCAATTTTTCGTCTTGGAAAACCACCTTCTACTTCTACTCCTATCAAACCAAGACCGTTAAAAATATGCTTCTCCGATCAAAAAACTGTGTTTGATATATTTTCAACTCAATATAAATTGAAATCAAACTCCTCGTGGAAAGATATTCGCTTCTCCTCAGATCAAACTAAAAAACAACAAGAACATATGTCTCAACTCCGTCAAGAACTACTAAACAGAAAATCAAATGGTGAACCTGATCTCACTATCAAATATATCAAAGGCACTCCAACAATTATTTCATCAAAAAACTAGCAAAACCCCAACTAAATTTCAAATGCTACTACCAAAATGTAAGAGGTTTAAATACCAAACTTAATTTATTAAAAACTAATATACCTTTCTTTAATTACAATATTTTAGCTTTTACTGAAACTTAGTTACATGATCAAGTTCATTCAAGTGAATTAGGTCTCGTTAATTATGATATATATAGATGTGATAGGTCGTGTTTATCCAGTACATCAAAAAGAGGTGGAGGTGTTCTATTAGCAGTTAGTAATTATCTCATTTCCACAGTTATTAACATTGTTGATAAATCCTTAGAATTATGCCTCATTTCGGTCGAACTTAATTGCTCAAAAAAAGTAATCGTAGGTTGTGTTTATTTTCCACCAAAAACTCCTTCTATCTCATACAATAATTTCTTTAATATTATTGAAAATTTAATTATATCCCACCCTAATGATGATTTACTACTTTTTGGTGACTTCAATCTTCCCGACTTAAATAAAACGCCACTCAATGAGAACATTAACCTCTCCTCTCCAGAATCTATATTTCTTTATAATTTATCTTTGCTTAATCTTTTTCAAATAAACACAATACCTAATATCTATGGTTCTATACTTGACCTTATTTTATCTAAATCTCCCTCTCATACTATATCACAAAACAGTGATTCTATTGTCCCTATGGACAATTACTACCCACCTTTAAATATCTGTTATACTCAACTGCATACTCCTCCTTCTCTATCATATACTGAATTATCTTATGACTGGTCTAATGGAAATTATAATGTCATATTATCACACCTAGGCTCAATTGATTGGTCCGAACTTTTTAAAATTAGTAACGATATCTCCTTTCTTATCGATGAATTTTACGCCCAACTATATTTTGTAATAAACACTTTTATTCCTAAAAAAACCAATTTTAAATCTAAATTTCCTAGATGGTTTTCTAAAAATTTAATAAATTTAATAAAACTTAAAAAAACCTATCACCTTATTTACAAAATGTCTAACTCTCATAACGATTATTTAAAATTTTCTTCAACTCGATCTCAATGTTAAGCTCTAAGTAAACTAGATTACTCTCGCTATTTAATTACTACCCAAAATTCTCTAAAATCCCAACCCAAAAAATTTTGGTCTTTCATAAAAAACCTCAGGTCATCACACGGCTTACCAAACTCTATGTCTCTCGATCACGTAACTGCTGAAAATGGCCAAGAAATTGTTGATTTATTTAGTCATTATTTTTCTTCCGTGTATAATAATATTAATTTTCTAATAATTAATACGGATACAACAAAAATAATCGAGTCTAACGACTCTATCAACAAACTTCAAATAGAACTCATGGAAGTTTTCAATGAGCTAAATATTCTTGATTATAAAAATTCTATAGGTCCTGACGGCTTATCTCCATTATTTCTATTTAATTGCAGATTTATACTTTCCCCACCTATTATGTATCTTTTTAATGCTTCTCTAAAAAATGGAATTTTTCCAACCGCTTGGAAATCTACCTACATCAACCCTATACATAAAAAAGGAAATAAATCATTGGTCTCAAATTATCGCCCTATATCTATAATCTCTATCCTCCCTAAAATATTTTCAAAAATTGTTAATCGTAAACTCTCCCCTATCTTTAAAAATATTCTAGTACCACAACAACATGGTTTTCGTAATAATAAATCATCGGTAACTAACCTAATAACTATCAAACATGATATACTTGAATCTTTCTCTAAAGGCCAACAAACTGATGTAATATACACTGACTTTGAGAAAGCCTTTGACAGTGTTAATCATAAATTATTAACTCATAAACTGCAAAAAACTGGTTTTGCCAATCCTCTTCTATCATGGATTAACTCATTTTTATGCCTACGAACACAAATAATCAAGTATAAAAACTTCATATCAATTCCTACTAAGGTAACTTCCGGAGTTCCCCAAGGAGATCATCTTTCTCCTCTTCTTTTTAATCTGTTTATTAATGATGTGGTGTCTTCCATCACTCATTCTAATATACTTTTATTCGCTGATGACGCAAAAATTTATAAATCAATCTCATCTCTAGATGATAACTTACTCCTACAAAAAGATTTAACCAATTTTAATGAGTGGTGTGTTTCTAATGGCCTTTCACTCAATATCAATAAATGTCAAATTCTAACATATGCTAATAAACGTAATACAATCAATTTCAACTATTCTATTTCAGACACTAGTTTAGAACGTGTACATGTGATAAAGGACTTAGGAATATCCTTCGATTAAAAACTATTATTTAACTTACATATATTAGCTATTAAAAATAAAGCCCTATCAGTATTTGGTATGATAAAACGTAATTGCTCACAGTTTAACAATCATTTCACGTTCAAGTGCCTATATACGTCACTTATCCGCTCTATTCTTGAATATGCTCCTATAATTTGGGAAAATAACAGCAATGGCCATAGTGATCAACTTGAGAAAATTCAAAACAAAGTTCTTCGATTCATATGCATTAAATCTAATATACCAAGAACCCCCCACTCAGGATATGAACATATTTTAAATATATTGCACTTAGAATCTCTAAAATCACGTAGAATTAATACATATAGCACCTTTCTTACAAAATTAATAAACAACGAGATTGATGATGCATTTTTACTTAATCTAATAAATTTTAAAACCAATTCTCATAACTTACGCAATAAAGATTTATTTTATCTACCACATTTCCCCCAGAAGTACATGTTGAATGATCCTTTAATCATTTTGATGTCTTGCGGTAATAAACAAACTTTTAATTTACTATTTAAGTAATTGTATGATTGTTATTTAATTATCTTTAATATTATATTGTACCACATAATCCCACTCTGTCTCCCACTTTTTTTTTTAGGTTTTGTATCAATGTAATCATTATAATTTGTATTATTATTTTATTCCTTGTATTCATTGTACTACCAACTTATATTGAATTTTTTAAATGTGTTAATTATCAAATGTTATTATATATACCATTATTGTTATTGTTATTATATATTGTAAATTGGACTTTGTCCGTATAAATAAATAAATAAAAAATAAATAAAAATAAAAAAATAAACCATCCATGGTGTCACCCAAACGCATACAAAAAAATTAATTCTAATCGATCCAGCCGTTTAGGAAGAGTATATATATATACATACATAACTGCAATTACATTATACTGTGATATTGTTCACTTTCAAATGCCTTACATTTCATAAAGTTTAGGGGAAATAAATTGTGTTGCTAAATAATGATTTCTCAAACCTATGTTCATGATTATACTCATAGCCCATCTCCTCATCGTTAAAGATAAAGATTTTATGTAAACAAGAAACTTACGGGTGTATCAACAAAATTTAGAAGTTAATTGACTCACAGACTCTTCTTAGGCGAGTGAACCAACGTCATTTAGTCAATCAGCAGTATGAAATCATGTCAAAAGTTGTACTAAATTTAATTTTAAATTCACAATCCCATTTTCATAATTTAAAAGTAGCTCTCAAAGCTTGGACACTCAAAGTTCTAACCTTGGATCCCTAACTATAGTTAAACTTATTTGTCCGAAATTATGCCATTAATATCATATTTCAAGAGCAATTATTAATCCATTAATGTTGTTGATGGACTCGTAGTAATTGGTTACTTGTCCGTCAGACGTTTCCCGATAGAATTATTTTCGTCTTATAATATCATAACTTTTAAAATGTATAACAATACCATCTAATGACATTAAATGATTAAAACCGTATAAAAAATAAAAGTTTTATTTCTATTTTGTATTACCAATGCGTTTGATAATACCAAATATATATTTAGTTTATTAATCATCAACATCATTAGAACTCAAATTTTGTTGAGTTTTACAACAATTAATTTAATTTTTTTGTCACGGACAAAATCCTAAGCTGGATGTGTCTAAATGAATCTAAATAGTTAAAGTTACATTATATATTAATGTGTTTGTTATAAATAAAGTTTTAATATTCATACGGTGATGTGCATTTGATTATTTTAATCAAATACTTTAATAATTTCATGAATTTGTAATAAAGTTAAATCTCAAATAAAATAAAGCCTTCATATTCCTATCAAAATGTCTTTAAAATACTACTAGTAGTTTTCAAAAAAAAAAAATCTTATTGATTAATGTAAAATAAATAATAAAAACAATGGTCCAATAATTAAATTGTACTCTTTTGGAAAAAAAAAAAAACTTGAAGAAAAACTTATTTCATTTGTTTTTTTTTTAAATTGGCGTAGAAAGCCAACGAGATTTAACGTATTTAAACATTTTTTTTTCCTTTAAAATAAGAATAGTTACAACGATATGCACTTATTTTTTCAAAGCCTAATATAGTTTTAAGTATTTGGTATGATTCTTCACTGTTGTTTTCCCTGGTCGATTCCATTATGAAACCGTTATTATACTAATGTGTTTTAGTTGATTTAGCAAAATAAAATATGCACTAACACAGTCGGTCTTACTACCTGACTAATGAAAAACATTGTTTCCATTTTAATGGTGCATTGTGAATAGTTTACATATACACACACACACACACACACACACACACACACACACACATACTATGTATACGAGAATATATAGGAATAAGTTTGCATTTTACATAAAATACGTACATAATATGTATAATGCCAGTCTTACCATTGAAAATAAATACAAGCAAATAGACTATAAATAAAATTAAATTATAATAAATGGTTTCACAGAATATATTATGATTAATAATCAAACATCGAATTTTAAACAAAACAATTAAATCAAAAATGATTTTCAAACTAATAGAAGAAAAATTAAAAAAAATGTTGTCTCTGATTCATTAAAACAAAATACATACCTCTATCTACGACAGGCCAGGTAAAGATTTATCGGGAATAATAGTAATCGAATTCGTACAATTAAATATATTGATCATGTCCTGTTAATTTTTACCTTTACACTGACTTTATAATTATTTATACAATTAAGTATCTCACTAACATCATTTCATATATATTATACACCATTATCAACCATGTTCCAATTTAAAATACAAATATTGTGTTAACTAATGGTTTATTGTTAAAATACCATTATTAAACCTTGTTTATGTACATTTTTCAATTTTGTAAATTTATAAAAAAACAATACTATAAATCTGATATTCTGAAAACATTAACAATTAATAATGTTTTTTGTTCTATCGAATAGGACTAAACTACCATGTCCACTTCATACTTCAAAACTGTCTAGTTATGTGAAGTAATTGATGATATAATTCTATCGTAATTTAGATTTAATTTTTAACGTATCTTATAAACGTATCTATACTTCACTGTTGACAACGATTTTCAAGGGGTTTCTACTTAATTTGGTTAACCTATAGATTATAATAATATCTCGTCGTTGACACCCGATATTGTGAATGCCTTATTTGACAACGTTTTTTTTCAATATTTAATTGTTTTGATATTAGTACTTTTATTATTGTAATACTCGTATATATTATGCACTCATATAATGTATTTAAAATATCGTACAATAATATTCATTGTTATTTTACTATAACTTAAATATTAAAGAGGTAATCCATATTTTTGTAATACATAATTAATTAATTAATTCACCGTAAGCGATCGAACATTAACAGTTATTGTTGAATGGCATATCACAAAAATTAAAAAAATGTCGATGATTGATTTGGATCAGGATATAAATAGTAATAGAATATTATGATTATGTCTGTATTCGAAATTTGAAAACTATTTAGTAAGTAATTCTCAAACATTGAGTTTTCCATTGTGTGGTTCGAATTCGCTCAAATAGAGTAAGATCTCTAAAGTCTTTAGAGTAAGATCTCCAGTAAAATCTAATATGAGAATCATACCATCAAAAAATACTTAAACAAATAAACATAAAAACTTAATAATAGTCACATATAAACATTTAAAATTAACAATTTTGAACTTTATTATGAAACATGAATCGATAATGTGATATTTTATATCGTCTAAGACATAAGTATAAAAATCAGATATAATATTTTGGTAGTAGCTTCGTTTTTGATTTGTTATACATTTACACGAAAACATTTTATTAATCAAATTAATTATTTTTATACATTGATTTTAAATCAATCATAATGAACTATTCAAATGTTTCAGTGATATATAGTATGATTTTGCGTGACAAAAAGTATGGTTTATCAGTAAACATGATTGCGACGAAAATAATGCCAACACTGATTCCACACACAATGAATCCTGGTTTGAATTTAGAACAATTTCAAACCCTCATCGAAGTCCTGCAAGACATGTTGGACCAGATTGACAGGTAAATAATTAATAATATTAAATAATCTGTAATAATATGCTTAAAAATTTAAAAATATGATATTATATTCTACATTTTTAAATTAAATTCCTCTAATTTATAAAATAAATTGAAACATAAAAAAATATTTATTCAGAACCCAACTAAGTTTAATAATATTTTAATATTTCACATTCGCAATAATAAATGAGTTTGTTTACAATATGGATGAGACTTTGATGCCTTAAAAACTCAAAGAAAATTATTTATTTTACATATAACTAATTCAAATGTATTTAAAGTAATGATTAAAGTATTATTTTTCTTAATTATATATCTACATTTGGTGATTTTTGTAACAATCAAAATTCCAAAAATATTTTATTTTAAGTAATTTACTTTTTTCTATCGATATCTTTTTTGTGAGTAAAAATATGACGGTCAATATTAAAATACTAAATTTAAAACTGAACTAATTACATGATAAGATAGAAGATAGAATAAGGAATGAATACGTGAGAGGTAGTGTTGGTGTAGCGCCAATTGTGGACAAGATGAGAGAAAATAGGCTGAGATGGTTTGGGCATGTGATGAGACGAGAGGAAACGAATGCAGTAAGAGTGGTTATGAAGATGGACGTTGAAGGGAAAAGAGGAAGAGGAAGACCAAAAAAGAGATGGTTGGAGACTTTGGAGAATGACATGAGGGCTGTCGGTGTGTGCAGAAGAGATGTGATTGACCGAGTAAAGTGGAGGTGTAGGACAAGGGTGGCCGACCCCAAATAGTTGGGAGGAAGGCGAAGCAAAAGAAGAAGAAGAAGAAGAACTAATTACATGATACATTTTTTCCTAATACTTTTATATATTCAAATAAAATTAAAAATTAAATTGTTTTCTAAATAATAAATCCCTAAATCTTAAAAAATATTTAACATTAAAATAATCAATAATAATTAACATTTACAGGTATTTGTTTTTACATAAAGGGAAAAAATTAAAATATACGAAGCAAACTTAATATATTTAAATAAAAGTTATAATCGAAATTTCGATAATGTAATTTTTAGAAACCAAAGAAATAAATTGAAATTGGATACAATATCAATGCAGAGTCCAGATAGACACAGGCCTTTAAGACATTTGTACAGTTCAGACAACATGCATGCACAAAACTTTAATATACCAAATTTAAAAGTTGAACAACGCAAAACATCGAGTGCTGAAGACATGGTTAGGAAAAATTCAGCAGGTTAGTTTTATACTAATAAAAACAATTATAAATTTCATAATATACCGTCAATACATTTTAATAACAAATTTAAAAAAAGAACCGGATGGGCCTCGCTCTGCTGTACAGTTGGGGGTGGAGTGCACCTCGTTTATAGGATAGGTCATTATTACAATGGATTTGTTAAATTTGAATACAATGATAGATATAATTGTATACGAATAACGATTCTGAACGGAGTTAATATGTTTGTCTAAGATATAATACATTGTTATTTATAAATATTGTAAAAAGTATATTTTATTTTGAAACGATAAATATATTTTTCAATTAGGATGGGTTGGCAGTTGCATACAGCGACATAGTTAAATTATTTAAAAATAATGCATTCAGTAATTATAATCATACCTTATATTAACATATAGCATCAATTTTAATATTTATATAAGTGTTATCGTATAATGTAAGTTGGTCATTACACATGTTGACGACGTTAACGTTGATACTTGATTGCGACTTATTTAAACCTTGTATTAAATTTTCAAGAGTTTTCGGTCTGCCAATTAAATTTGATAGATGTTAAAAAAAATTACAAAAAAAAATTACAAAAATCGAAAATTTAAATTGTCTATAAATAAGTCAAAATATGTCAAAATACTTTGAAAACTTAACCATATATAGAAAACGTCATTATAAAGATTTGGTGAAAATTTCAAGTTGTTACGGTTTTTCGTTTATGAGTTAGAGCATTTTAAAAAATCCGATATAATTTGTCAGTCTAGAATATTATACATTATATTATATATTACATGTTATTTTATGTCGATATTCGCTGTTCAAACGCTTAAAAAAAAATTGTGCCTATGGATTTTAATAATTTTTGAATGACATTAAGAACTACTTCTGTGGAATCTTCTATTAAATTTTCAAATATTTTGTACGAGCCAAATTTTTTTTATCACCGATTATAAAAATAAAATGTAAAAAAATCGAATATTTTAATTGCCTATAAGTGGCTTAAAAATCAATATAATATTTTGAAAAAAATATGACATAAAGGAAATACCAATCTTAACAGCTGGTAGAAATTTCAAAAATCTGCAACTTATACTTTTTGAATTATAACAAATATTTAAAATCGTTTGAGAATAAATCGCTATTTTATGCAATTTCGTAAATATTTAAATTTCAAAAAAATTTTTCCTCTAAGTCTGGTAGAAATTTTTTTAAAGATTTTTGAATAATACCTTATAGATAACCTAGTGTTAAAATTTTGAACGTAAAGTATGAACAGAAAAATTTTATGAATTTTTATTTAAAAAATAACTTGCAAATTATCGTGATTTTTACTCATTTTATACAAGTTTGAGTATTAATGGCTTATAAAAAAAAATTTGAGTAAACCGATCACCGATATTTTTTAGTTACGATAAAGTATTGAAAAAGTTGGATTTTTGACTTGCCAAAGTACCATCTACATTCATGTCATACATCCTTTCAGAAAAGTTGCTGTTTAAGTAAATCAAAGCATTTTTACTCCAAAAAAGATGTCGTCAGACACAAAAAAAATAAAAAATAAAAAAAAAAAACACACATCATTGTAAAACCAATAGATTCCATCACTCCGTTCAGAATCTAAAAATTTAAATAAATTATTATCTAAATAAAAGAGTCATTTATACATAAAAATAGTCTTTTATGACGTTCAAATGATAAAACAAATAATAATCTTTCAATTATATATTTTTACATATTAATTAATCTGATATTTGTAATATCATTGATCATTCATTTCATTACATTCTAAGCAAAATTATTATCTCAATTTAAATTTACACATTCCATTTTATTTTAATCGTAAATCCAATCTAAAAAGCTTATATCAATCTATATAAAATACCTGAATAGTTCGGCAAATCCTAATATTTATTTTATTAAAATTATAAATTTCAGTAGTTTATAACTCTAATATTTTATGCGCCTTTAGTTGTTTTATCAATGTTCTATAAATGATAATCCCAGTTGGTTTTTTTTATTATAATTATTTATTTTTGAAATTTAATATAGCAATTTTAGTAATCACAATTTAATTATTTTGTTTTAACTTTTAATTATGGTTTCTAAAAGTATTATAGTGTGATACTCTGTTATAATTTTAATTACATTTAATTTACAATCATACTAGATACTATTAGATATTATATTAGATATTAGATATATTAGGTTATTATATTAGGTACTATGAAAAGTTAATTTTAAAAAATAATTTGTTTGTGTTTGTATTTTTCCAGCTTAAAAATAATTTTTTGTTCATGTTCTATAATTTATTAAAGAACGGAACGAGTTAGTTTCCTCATTCCATTAAAGCCTTTAAAGTAACGTTTTTCGTCTTTAAACTGTTGATCAACATTAATTTATTATTACTTCGAAACAGGAAACTTAGTACAAGAAATTATTTTGATAAACATTTATTTCCAGCTCTAATCCTATAAAAAATATTAATTCGATAACTGTTAAGTATTGATGAGACTACAACGGCTAAAGTTATATTGAATTGAGCTAGAAGTAAAAAAAAATTAATTGAGTGATGGAGTAATGCAAACTAATGTAAACTCTCTATTTTCATATACTTAAAAACATAAGTTCAAAAATTCAATATTTAGCACGTTGTGTAATTAAATTTTTATTACGAGAAGATCTCGAGCAGTAGTGTAATTGAGAGTATACGTGGGTATAGGACGTATAACAACTTCTTCAAATTTTGGTTGATACTTATAACATAATTTGTGATACGCAAGTATCTGGGATGCTAACTCAGTGACACTCGATTGAGCACGGTCGTTATCGGTCGATCTTTTTGACGACCCGATTGAGCACGATAAAAAAAAAATTAAATATTGTGTACAAAGTTGTCAGATTTTCACTAACACGTGCGTTGTGTAGATTAAGATTACTAACAGGTAACTAACATATTAGTTAAAAAATGTTGATATTGATCGATGGGTACCCACAGAAGTAGAAAATAACTAGGATAGATAGGGAATCAGAATTGTATCTAAAACTATTACACCAAATTGTGATTAACTGTTACTGTGTGTAGGTACTTACTCTGTAAATAAGACTTGGCTACAGTCAGTCTGTTCTGTCGTCTCGTGTTTATGTTCCTTCAAAAATAATGTGGATTTTAGAAATGTTTTACTTTTTATGATTGAAAACAATGAAGTAAAAATTATTTTATTCAAGAAAAGCAAATTGTTGGAAAATGTTGGAGCATTCAAGTTAAAATTTAATGGATCAAGAAAAGCAAACTAATAAAAGATTTTTATTTATAAATATTTATGTTAAAATATATTTTATTTTTTAATAATAATATTCTACTGTACAAAGTGGCAACGACGCATTTATTTTTATGCTTTTTCGCATTTCTATTGTTTGATTGCAACCGTGCTCAATCGGGTTGTGAAAACGTTCAATTGTGCTCAATTGGGTTCCAGCCTACTGGTTATACAATAAACTTTATAAGCAGAATTAACGAATTTGGACCTTTTTCCAACAAAAATAAAAAAATCAAACATGTGTCATTGTTATCATGTTTATTATTTTTATATTTTACATGTCTATTTTTAATTTTAAAATAAAAATGATTACACAGAAATAAAGTTTAAAAAGCAGTTTTACTACTGTATGTTTTCACAATAATCTTAAATTGTTTTTTTATTGATTTTTTTTTTTTAAATTTTTAAATAAGAACTTTTATGATATTAGCTTATCTTAATGCTCACAAACAAAAAAAAAGGGGATGGAAATCAACCCTAATTGCTCTTTTTTACCTACAATTGGCGTATACTTAGGATTTTTTTTTTAAGACTTCACCACTGGTCTTAAAAAACAAGAAAGTTTAAGCGTCAACGATTAATATACAAAAATACAATGGTTTGGTTAGTTACACTATCAGGATAGAGATTACACATGTTTACTGGAATAATAAATATCAAATAAATGTTTGAAACATATATTAACCAAACCGACCGAATCCAATACACCTATACTTTAAATTTTCGTCGCAAAATAAAAAATAATACATATTTTAAATAATAACAATAATGTATGGATTATCGCATCAAACAGGTAGCTGGTGGTTTGGAGGTTCGCCTTCCGGTTCGGATAGCAATTTTTTGCGTGTAGTCAGTTCATTCCCAAATCGCCGGCTGTCCGACAACATGTTGAACACGCCGAAAATCCGCGTTGCACCTTCATGCGCTTCTTCGCCGGGCAGCACACCCGTCGGCACGGGCCTACCCATCCGGAGACATTCGAACGTCGAACGACGTGGATCCACCATCAACCTGTCGCCGCCATCGGTAATTCACACAATAACAATAACATCGCAGAACACACACGCACACACACACACACACACACACACGAATACATAAACACGCCCAACTTAGTTTTTTTACAGTACTATTACTAAATAATTTATGGTTGTAATATAATATATTATATTACATTTTGCTTTTATAATTATATTTTATTCCGATTTTTGTGCGGATTCATTATGCGTCTCATCACTTTCTTACAGTGTCGATAAGTCTCTCAAGTGGAGAATGATAATAATTATATGTACTTAGTATGTTTGTGAATAATATATTAATATAGAGTATCCCAAAAACATGTCGATTTTTTTTAAAACGGCTTCCTATTGTTCTTCCGCTTTCGATATTCGTATACATTTTCCCGGGATACTCTTTATTATTATTATTATCATATAATATAGATGTTTAATATTACACAATACAAACCTATAACGCTGCGAGTCACTTTGATTACCCTCTAACTTTTTCCGGGGTGTATTTTTGTCTCTACATCGTATATGTTGATGAATAACATAAATTACTGAATATTATAGTATACTCATATTATACCGGAAACGCTTTTACGATATAGTTTAACAATACTGCCACGTGTTCTACTATAAGAGTTTTGCTTTACAATGACGCTTTGGATGCAATGTGTGTCCGGAGCTTTTAAAATGATTTTTTGCGCAGGGCTATCAGTTCTTCAGACCGATTAACGGCCACGACGGGTTCACACTGTCAGTGCCATCATCGACGTATGTAAGTCATGAGTACCTAGCGAATGAGAAAGCTGAATGTTGCATAAAACGGTGTCCGCTGTCAGCGTACTTTATTTTTATCGCCAAGCCTATGTTATGGCGAATACGCGTTCGCTCAGCATGATTACATACCTAAATAATACTATTATTATAATTTTAAATACTATTTTAATTTTTATTATTATTTTATTTTTATTATTTGTTATAATTTTTATTATTTCTTATTATTTGTTATTATTTCTTATTATTATTATTATTATTATTATTATTATTATTATTATTATTATTGTTATATTAATGACATTATAATTACTTTATTTTCAATTAATATTTAGGTTTATTTTTATCTAATTTTTTTTAAGAAAATGAAAATGATAATATATCTTAAAATATATTATAAAAAGTGATATAAATGGTAGATGATATTAATATTATTACATTCAACAGATGTAAAACGAAAATGAGTACCCGTGTTCGTTTGATCTGACTTTTAATTTCTAAATTTATAATTTTCACACATCGGTACCGTTTAAAATACTTGAATGATAATAAACAATAAAAATGTATTCTATTAAATAAAAAAATCAATATGATTAATATTTTTTTATTTTATTCTTGTTATATCGATTCTTAGTAAAATTATTGAATTTATGATAATTTATTGTGCTCCAACTAACATTATTCGTGCACTACTTGAGTACTTCACAAAAACTTTATGTAGTATCTCGTTAAATTGAAAATTGTAATTGTTAGGTACTTTAAGATTTAGTAGCGTTTGTAGTCGAAAATGTTGACTAAATGACCATCTACAATTTAATTACATTTTATTCATTACATCATCTGCCATTTTTCACTTATTGATAGAAATAATATGCTAGTATAATAATAATGTTTTAAACCAAACACATTTTTGATATGCCACACCGTTCACTTTCAAACTATAATGAATCATTTATTTTGTCTTTAATTTTTTTTTTTCTGTTGATTTTTCGCTTTTGACGTTAGTTAGAATTTATCGATAATAAGAACGTATACATTGTACCACTTTTACAAGAGTGTTTTTTGTTTTATTTTTTATTTTTAAGTAAATTATATTTATTTTATTATATGTTTGCTTTTTGTGGCCAATTATACGTACTTAGCAAAAAATCGTGATTTCCAATGAAATTCAAAGTACGAGAAAATAAACAATATGACATTCAAAATTTTCGTAAGAATATAATAATAAAAAAAAAATTATACATTAGTAATCGTGTTTTAAAGATATATTTTTCATTGTATAGTTTTAATTTATTTTACCCAAAAATATTAAATACAAAATACATATTATCACAGGCATCCGTACGGGGGATGTTGGGTGTGCCCGGAGATCTCCGAAATATTGTAAACGGGGCCCTATAATTTAAATCTTAGAGTAAGAGGCCCTTATTTGAACTTCTGTTGTTCAAATTTAATGTTATTTATTCTAAAATATTTGATAAAAATCAAATAACGTTTCGTAATCGAAATAATAAAACTAAATATTCTACATTTTCATGAAAAAATTTATTAAGGTGATATAACAGCTACCATTAACAACAAAAGTACAAATCATAAATAATTAAAGCTGTTTGAGAAAAATATACGAAATTCGAAAAAACATATTCGTTGGAAGACTAATTAAGTCCTAACCTAACCCACCATGATATTAAATTAACAATTGAAATTTTATTTTATTTAGTTGTTTATATATTATTATTTATAAAACATATATACACGTTTTGTTAAGATAGGACTCAATAGTATTGTAGGCTACCCTGAGATACTGGTCTGCACACATCTATGATCTTCATGACATTGTTTTTTATTATTTTTATATTAAAGGCCCCACACACGGTTAGTTTTGAATGACAATTAATGTAACTGACAATTGATAACTTCTATACTCGGTGAATCAAGAATGTCAATCTTCATTTATTTATTTTGTCAGTCAAAAAAATAACTTTTTTCTGCTATTTCGTAATTGTGCAATTTTTCAGTAAATTTTAAGTAGCTTTCTGAATTCAAAACCGATTCTTATAGATTTCACTTTTTATTTGCCATGGCCGGTAAACTACGGTATAAATTAATAGTCACTTAAAAATTCTTCATTATTCAATTTATTCATTATAAATTATATTTAAATTTAATGAAACATCTTAATTAATGTGTAATTTAAAGTATAATATAGAATATATAACTTAAATAAATAATATTGATACTTGTTTATTATTTGGGTAAACAAGTGCAGTCATGCGCGGTGCACTTTTCAGTTCGTTCAACTGACATTCATGTACATACATGAGTAATCATGAATGTCAACCATCTTGACTGATAATAAAAATTCAAACATGTTTGAATTTCGCCAATCATATAATTTGATTGTCAGTCATACTCATACATGGTCAGTCACGTTGATTGTCATTTAAAACTGACCGTGTATGGGGCTCTTTATACGTAAGAGGCTTTTATACTGATAGTTGTACATTTTAAATTAATGAATATCTATATATTGTACAACAATCATTTTTATTTAAATATACAATATGTATTCCTTACAATATTCATAACAATCGAACTACCCAAATATTAAATTACCAAAATATATTCATTCATTTATTGTTATTATCTAATAATATATCTGATATAAAAAAAATACCCATTAGTTATCGATAAAAAATGGAATATTTATTAATAATTCAAACTGTATTTGTACTTTATATCTGACACAAATATTAAAATCAAGTTCACAACTTAAATTCACTTTTTAAACAAAATAATTCATTTTTGTTGAAAATCATAAAAGGTTTAATTACCTAGTGTATACGTTATTAAACCATTTTAAATATTTTTGGCCATATATTCAAAAATGAAAATTACCTTTATTTTTTCTACTTATTTCTATGGATTTATTATTTATTTATTTTACTTTTCTATAGAAATGCAGTAAAACTAAAAATTAACAAAAATCTAGATTAATATCTACTTAACAAAAGAAAAAAAGGAAAATTTTCAAAATTAAAATCTTAATTATTAAGTGTAATATTTATTAATTTATTCATGATATACATCAACAATAAAAATACGAGTTTATAAATAACACCAAATTGAAGTATTAAAACTACTTATTTAGAAATATATTCACCTACAAGTACATGTATTATATATGTATATAAGAAATTTTATCAAGATAATCAATAAACTAATACATGACTTGCAGCGTTACAGGTTCCATTTGTCGTAATTAAATAACATAAAAACTCAACGAATGACGAAAATCACTTTTAAAACAACAGATATCACATTTATTAAAATGTAATAAAAATATTTCATTATTTCCTTTTTTTACAATTTAAGAAATAAACCACAAACATGGTGTTATATTTATAAGGACAAAAAATAATACATTTTTATATCACATTGGTTTGACAAAATATTACTATAGGTAGTTATTTCTTATATGGATGATATAACTATTTAAATTTTATTTTATATCATTATTACTTCAATTAGAAAATCAGTTAAACTGTTGTTCGAAATAAGTGTTCGATAAATAAATATGCTAATTTCCAAATGAAAATTATATATTAATTTCTCAAATTTTAAAAGTAATTATTGGAACTAATCTTTCGTTTATACAATTATAATTACGACTGTTAATGATTATAATAAATTTAATGATGACCAACAAATTATACATTTGTATAAATTTACATTCTTTAGGAAAATTAAACTTTATAAATCAGAATACAATTTTTTCATATTATACATTAATAAAACTTAATAAAACTCATCTATATAATACTTCATTTTCTAATACATTTTCTATGTGTATACAAGATAATTTATTTTTAATTAGCACCAAAAAAAATACTAAAGCCATTTTAGGGGAAATAATTAATTATTTGAATCAATCTAAGATGGTTGATAAATGTAATGTTTGTAAATTATAAACATATTTTTTTGTAATAGTAATAGTGCAACAAAAAAAATAATAAATATTTTGAGCGTTATATTATTTTAAAATCCTATATTTTACTTTTAAAATTTAATACTCAAACGCTTAGAAAAATAGTGGAAATAACGGGTTTTTAATTTATAATTTCTATACAAATAAAAAAATTATTAATTATTTATAAAAAATTAATTATTTTTTGAATTTCTTAGAATAAGCTAAAAAAAATTTATTTTGTAGAAAATAATTTAAATATCGCATCACGTATATTTTGTTGGTTTTATTTATTCATAGTTTTTTGGTTCCAATTATTAGGAAAATTGTTATCAAATTAAAAACTACTTCCCAAAAGTACAAACTTGATAACATTTTATAATTCAGAAACCATACTTCGATTTGACGATTGAACAAAAAATAAAAAATATAAAAGACACATTGTAAGACTAATACATTTCACGCTTCACTCAAAATCTTAAAATAATTTTTTTTTTTAATTTGATAAAATTATGTATTAAAATAATTCATCGAAAATTAATATTTTTAAGAGATTTTTAGTCACGCTAATTCAAAATAATTTTTCTCACTGTAATTTAACAACTTTAAATTAATTGTACTTGAAATTTAATTTAAATTTAAATGATTAAATAATTATTTGTGATAATTTCAATAAGATTTTTCACTTGTACACATACGTATATATGTAAATATATTTGTGTGTGTGTTTATGTTAACTAACTATGAAACAAATCTGAATTTCAGAATTTTGAGATTTGAATTATATCTTAAGTTGTTAAAACAGATTTTCCAAAATAATTCATAACTTCAAGAATCATTTTTTAATTATTAATAATATACAAAATAAAATAAAAATTAGTAATTAGTTGATACTTGTAAATTAATATATAAAAAACAGTATGATGAATTTTTAATTCGAAACCGATCATACATTATAATTATAATATTAGGCAATAATAATCCAGGCTAAGCATTTATTTATTTATTTCTTCTTTTGAACTCTTTATTTATATTTATTATTATTTATTGAATTAGTTATTTTAAGAAAAAAGTATATATTTATTATTGATGAACCACTGGGAAATTTCTAGTTTATGGTAACTTGTACCTATCAACAAAAATTAAACAAGTTTATAATTCATAACGATCGATAGAATTAACTAGTCGTTCCCACATATAAAATAAAAAATCGAATTTAAAGCTTCGAAACAAATATAATACGCTTATTTTCGTTAAAATAAAAATATGAAATTTTCAAATTTGTCCGGTGAATAATTTATTAATAAAAAAAACGCTATTTGTTTGATTATTTTTTTCATATAATATTGTAATGATTTTCTAACTCTATACAATATTATTTTAATTCTAGTCACTAATTTATTTAGTACTTCCTATATAAACACTGTTACTGTTTTATTAGATGTGTAATACATTTTAGGCAGTCTAATATAGGTACCTCCGATTACAGTACATCTTAAAGTAATTTTTAAACACTCTCTACTCAGACCTTCAAGTATTCATACAAATTCTTTATCTATTTTTATTTTCTATACATTATTTTGTAAATAAGTATTAAAATATATTTTCATAACCTTTTGTCAATCCGTTTTCGCCAATAACCTTTCATTTCATATCGCCGAAATATAGTTCACACCAACGTGACACAACGTTTTTAAAAATACATAACAATATATAAATATTACCAGTACGAAACGTCGGCTTATATAATATTAAATTGTTCTAATTTACAACAGACTACTAATGATAATCATAATATTATTATTAATTATGCTTTTTAAGTTATAATCAATTAAAAATTTGAGTTATTTTTTATTATAATTTTTTTTTATTGTTTTATTGCAACTTATGCGGAGTACAGCTTGCACGGAGCATGATTGTGAGTATTATTAAGTTGATTTTCCATTAAGATAATTATTAAATGCTTCATTAAATTAAGTTATCTGCTTTATAAATGCGTTATTGGTATATTTTATTAGTAAGTATAAATGCAATTTAGTCGTAATGGAATATTTTTTGAGTTATATTTACTCAACTCCTCTTTTATTTATTGAACGATACGTTTATCGATTTTATTAAATATAATTAATATTGTAAATTTTTTTCTCAGTTAAACTAGTTTTTTGAATAACTATTACGATATTCTAATACGCTTAATATTTAAATGCACCTCATATAATTTCCATGTACACTATCCATTTTATTTTCATACACATTTTAAGTTGCATTTCTTTTAAAAAATACAATAATGTATAATGTTCTTATTAATAACCCTTACTTTTGTGTAGGAATTTTAATCAATTTTGTTAGGCTTTTAATATACAACCAAAAATACATTATTAAATCATTTATCATAAGAAATTACAGGTAGCTATTATACATATAATTTTTTGAATTAGGCAATGTACTTTTTATACTCCGTCCATAATCATCAATTTAATTAGATAATGTAATATACGCATCTAACACGTACATATGATTATAAATAATATATAATCTAAATTACGTTTTATATAATAATGATACTTAATCAGTTGTTTTGATTATTTTAAATACATTTTTATGAAAAATATTATATACATTAAAAAAAATCCACTTGTAAATCGTTCATACCAATTCTATGACCATGTAAATTAAATGCGACGTCAAATATAGAATATACAGATAACAAAATATTATATTAAATTTTTATTGTTGTAAAATTTCAAATTAATTATTACCATAAAGCAGAGAACTTACTAGTGAAGAATATTTTATTAAGTTGTATATTTGCTTGATCTAGTAAACTGAATTGCCAACCTAATCATCATATATATAAATGTAATAACTAAAAATCACTGACAATAATATGGGTATCGTTCCTCTTTCCTCTTCTATAGCTAATTTGTTAAGAGATATATTCTTAACATAGTATTACCTCTAGTAATGTCAAAAATTCATTTTAATTGTTATAGAATAAATGTTATTTCCATTGATATATAATCAAGATCTTGGATAAAATATATATATATATATATATATATATATATATATATATATATATATATTAAACAATAGTTCCGATCTTTGAATAATATCTAACAGATATTTAGCACCTGTTTCGAATAATTATTTACACTGGGTGACATTAGATTTAAATTTGACAATTGTAAGTATACAGTATGTGATTTTTTCGGTATGTGTCATAAACTGTATTAGCTTGTCACCATTAAACATTATTTTAAACACTTTACTTCAATTAAACTTTCTTATTTTATGAAAAATTAAAATGTCCATTAATATATTCCTTGTAATAATAATTGAAAAAATATTAAAATAATTATTAACTGCACAAATAAGTTTTTTTTTTAAATATAACGACATAATTTTTCTTTCGTTTAGATATAATTTTACAAAAAATGTACTATCAGATAGGAGATTTTTGTTCTAAATAATATTAATAAAAAAAGTAAAGACCAAATAAAATGGCTTATAATTGTTATAATTTGATCAGATAATAAAATGAATAATAACGTTTTAATATAATTTAATCCTACATTTTTAATTCATTTTATATAATTTGAAATTTCCTGCCACATTCCTTTTTTTAAAATTATTTGCTCTTGTTAATTAACAGCAATTATTTTTTTTTCAAGTCTTATATTTTAAACCTTCAATATATAGTTAAAATTATCTTCCAACCGTATTTTATATTATAATTACCGAAAATATTTTTTCGTTTAACCAAAAATTAAATAAAAAATAAAAAATAAAAATAACTAAAATATTTATTCTGTAAAAAAAAAAAATATCTTACGTGATATAAATTAATAATTAATAAAATATTTAATTGACTTAACTGTTTTATTCTTGTACTGGAAGATTGTCATTTTTTATCAAACAATAAACTTCAATTAAGTTTTTTAAAGTAAACATAATTTCACAGAAAACCAAAAACGTTTTCAAATTGACCTTTCACTTTAACCATGTGTCCCAAATGTCCAATAAATCTCAATATAGGTACTTGTATCTATATTATGCATATGTGGTGTGTACGATGTGGTTAAACGATACGACTAATAATTGTTATAAATATTTTACCTAATAAATCTATAAATAAATTATTTACCTAATAAACCTAAATCTCATCATAATAATATTCAAAACGATTATTCGTTATTAATTATTAAACATCACCAAAGTACCAGTTGTTATGAATTAAATCGAAGAAACCATAGTATAGAATATTTTTGGAAAAATCATAATAATTGTAATACGTTAAATACATGGTAAATTACAATCTCCCTATCATATGTTATAAAGAAATACAATACCAGTATAAAATTTATTTTAAATTCCAAAATAAATACATCTGATCTAATATTATTATTAATTTAATCATATACACAAAAACTATTTATAACTAAAGAAAAATGTATAACTAGTTGGCATTTTGACATCTTATTGAACTGAAAATATAATTAAAAAAATATTTTTTTCAATTAAATACGAAAAAAAACATAGTTTATGTTTGTCAAGTTATTACATTGAACCACCAATACTTTCTTACAATTTTCAATTTCGAATGGCCGATTATTAGATAGATTTTTATACCGAGAAAAACTTATTTCAACGTCAGGTTAGAGGTTTAAATCATATAAACTTTCTACAAGTTCAGAAAAAAAAAACATTTTTTTAAAAATTATTAAATGTGCATATTACGAGTATATGCATATAAAATCAAATAATATGCTATTTTTCCCCTAAAATTGACCTAATATGCAAAATATGCAATTTTAATTTTCAATTTTTAATTTAACCCTTGTATAACTCAGATTTCTAGCTTTTTCTACTATGAATTAAAGGCGAAAATGATAAAAATATACAACTCCTACAACTTCCAAACCCTAGTAATGAGCGTGTATTGTCGATTGTCTACTTATTAAACCGTAATAAAGGAACCTGTCTTAAAACTTTTGAAGGGAGGTAGCATGCCGAACACTAGCAGTAGTGTACCATACCTACTCAGCTCTAGCATGAACAGCATCCGGTCCAGAAGGCAAAGCACGTGTTCGCAGAATTCTAGCACTGGCATTCTACAGCAATTGGGTTCCGGTGTAGTGAAGCAGCTGTCGACGTTGCAAAATCCGGTATGAGTAATATAATTTATTAATACTTATTCAACGCTCAACAAAACTTTTTTAACGTCCCTATACTATTCGTGATATTATAACTTGTGTTGATCATATGATTCTCATTATCATACGATCACATGCAAACAATTTTTGTAAATATATTATAACGGACCCGTAACTGTTTTAAAAGTTTTTTTTGATTATTGCAACCGTTGGGCTGATAAAATATGTATAAATTTGTATTTTTTATTGATTGTTGTGACATTATAATTTATTCTGACTGATATATATATATATATAATATTATTTATATAGAAGATATCAGATATAACCTGTTGATTTGGCCCCTACAATTTAAAATGTCTAATAAAGATTAGTGAAAATAAAATTTAAATTCTCTCAGCCGTGAAATTGTTCAATCGAAATAAAATTTGAATTTAAACGTACTGCTTAACGTAGCATTGATATTTCTTGCTAAAGTATTTTTAAACATCAAATAAAACGAATTAAATCATTTTTGTATGATCCCTAGTGTCCCTGGAAAGAGTATATTTAATAATAGAATGGTTATGAGAGGAATAAAGAAATTTAATAATCCACTTTGCATGTGCTTGTTTATTATTTGTGTGTTCTAAACTTAAAATCATACATATTGTTTTCTTGCAAAAGTTTGACTAAAATCCTCGAATTAATGTCAGCTCAAAGATCGTTTAAAATTCGGTTTAAAGAGTGTTTAAAAGAAAAAGTTTTCTATGTGGTATATTTCAGCGTTTTGATAAAATCGAGATTCAATGACTTTAGACATTTCAAAAAGTAAATTTGTATTAATCTTTGACACTGATTGATAAAAATAAGTCGTTTATAGACTCTGATATCAGTGATATCAAAAGCTTGTCCCTATTAATGCAAATTTAATATCCAAATACACAACAAACTAATTTTAAATAATTAATCTTTATTTGTTATAGTAATTTTCTTGGCTTTATTTCAAGCCAAAAGGTTGAACTACATTTCTTAGTTTTTCAACACTAATTTTAACACAACAATTAAAACAACTATTATTATATTTTCAAGTCAAAAAGATACAAAATCAATTATTTTATTATTATAAGTATAAACAACCGATATCTAAAATACTATTTTTTAGTGTCCCGTTATTGATGAAAAATTACCTACACAAAAGTGCATAATTATAATCCCATTGACTTCATATAATTTTTAAGATTCTATATTATTATTATGTTATATAAAATACATAAATCGAAAATAAAGCTTTTTTTAAATGACTATAAGTATCTACCTAAGCTCAAAAACCTGTTGTAAGTAATAAGCTAAAAATATGTATGTATAATTTTTTATTTTTTTTTTTATTAGCGTATAAAAATACGATAATATTTCAACAATTATAACAGTTATTACAATTTTTTAGCTATGCAAATAAATACAATTGAAAAAAAATTAATCACAATAATTTCTATATTCAAATGAAAAAAACCAATCTTTACTATAAAAAAAATTACCTTAAATATAATATGTACCGTTGTAGTTACAAATGTAAAAAAGAACCGTATGGGCCTCACTCTGCTGTACAGTTAGGGGTGGAGTGCACCTCGCTTATAGGATAGGTCATTATTATAATGGATTTGTTAAATTTGAATGCAATGATAGATATCATTGTATACGAATAACGATTCTGAACGGAGTTCATATGTTTGTCTAGGATATAATACATTGTTATTTATAAACATTGTAAAAAGTATATTTTATTTTGAAACGATAAATATATTTTTCAAATAGGATGGGTTGGCAGTTGCATACAGCGATATAGTTTGTCAGTCTAGAACATTCTACATTATATTATATTTTACAAGTAATTTTATGTCAATATTCGCTGTTCAAACGCTTGTAAAAAAAAATTGTGCCTATGGATTTTAATAATTTTTGAATGACATTAAGAACTACTTCTGTGGAATCTTCTATTAAATTTTCAAATATTTTGTAGGAGCCAAATTTTTTTTATCACCGATTATAAATATAAAATGTAAAATATTCGAATATTTTAAATGCCTATAAGTGGCTTAAAAATCAATATAATATTTTGAAAAAAATATGACATAAAGGAAATGCCAATATTAACAGCTGGCAGAAATTTAAAAAATCTGCGACTTATACTTTTTAAATTATAACAAATATTAAAAATCGTTTGAGAATAAACGCTTTTTTATGCAATTTCGAAAATATTTAAATTTCAAACAGTCATAAAAATTTTTCCTCAAAGTACGGTAAAAATATTTTTAAAGATTTTTGAAGAGTAGCTTATAGATAACCTAGTGTTAAAATTTTGAACCTAAAGTATGAACAGAAAAAATTTTATGAATTTTTATCTCCAAATAACTTGCAAATTATCGTGATTTTTACACATTTGATACAAATTTGAGCATTAAGGGCTTATAAAAAAAATTTGAGTTAACCGATCACCGATATTTTTTAGTTACGATAAGTTTAACTTATTATAAACCTAGTATTAAATTTTCAAAAGTTTTCGCTCAACCAATTAAATTTTATAGATGTTTAAAAACAAAAATTTTACAAAAATTGAAAATTTAAATTGTCTATAAATAAGTCAGAATATGTCAAAATACTTTGAAAACTTAACCATGTATAGAAAACGTCAATATAAAGATTTGGTGATAATTTCAAGTTGTTGCGGTTTTTCGTTTTTGAGTTAGAGCATTTTAAAAAAAAACGGTATCTTTGTCAGTCTAGAACATTATACATTATATTATATTTTACATGTAATTTTATGTCAATATTCGCTGTTCAAACGCTTATAAAAAAAAATTGTGCCTATGGATTTTAATAATTTTTGAATGACATTAAGAACTACTTCTGTGGAATCTTCGATTAAATTTTCAAGTATTTTGTAGTAGCCAAATTTTTTTTATCACCGATTATAAAAATAAAATGTAAAAAAATCGAAAATTTTAAAATCGTTTGAGAATAAATCGCTATTTTATGCAATTTCGTAAATCTTTAAATTTCAAACAGTCGTAAATTTTTTCCTCTAATTCCGGTAGAAATTTTTTTAAAGATTTTTGAAGAGTAGCTTATAGATAACCTAGTGTTAAAATTTTGAACCTTAAGTATGAACAGAAAAAATTTTATGAATTTTTAACTACAAAATAACTTGCAAATTATCGTGATTTTTACATATTTCGTATAAATTGGAACTTTGAGCACTTATAAAAAAAAATTGTGACTTACGATTTTAGATTTTTTTTTTATCAGTTAAGGAACAACTTATAAGAAACCTTGTATTAAATTTTCAAGATTTTCTGGGCTGCCAAAAAAATTTTATCGTTATTTAAAAAAAAAATACTTAAAAAAATTGAAAATTTCAATTGTCTATAAATAGCTCAATAAAAGTCAAAATACTTTGAAAATTTAATGGTGTATAGAAAACGCTAATCTTAACATTTGGTGAAAATTTCAAGTATTTACATTGATTAGTTTTTGAGTTATAGCAAAATAAAAAATTTGATTATGTCGAAAACTGGTTTTGCGTAAAAACTCCCGTTTTTCCCAAATTTTTTTATGGTTTTTCCCGTCGCATTTAAAAAATATTGGAAATTTTTTACTTTTGACCCCCCAAAGTACCAAATAGATTCACTTTCCTTTCAGAAAAGTTGCTACATAAGGCAATCGAAGCATTTTTACTGCCCCAAATCGTGTTTACAGACACAAAAAAAAAAAAACACACATCATTGTAAAATCAATACATTCTTCACTCCGTTCAGAATCTAAAAGATTATGGAAGATTTTCAGGGACATATGTGCCATTAATATGCCACATTTGAAATATCAAAAAAAAATAAAATAAAAATATGTGTTATTAATTGTCATATCTAAACTCTCTATTATAATAAAATAATTTTATTTTGATAAAATGCACCATGTGTAGATATATATTTAAATCTAAGTAAATCCATTTTACGATGTTTGTTTATAAAACTAGAGTTGTATTTTTATGATTTTACGAAATATTCTATCGATTTTCGTATGTAATTTGTTTTAACGTTAATATTCTTGATGTAACTGACAATAATAGCAGAACTATTGACAACGTGGTGGAAAATTAAAATTATTGTCATAAATAACAACAATCACAACAAATTGTTAAAAATAAACGATTGTTTGAATATTATATTTTATTTTATCTGAGTATTACGTATAAAGAAAATTAGAAAAATGAATTATCGAATAGCTGATTCTATTTAAAGATATAAAATGATAAAATTAGTTTACTTAACATTGAAATCAAGTTTTCTCATCACTTTTATAAAAATAATATTTCTTCCCTTAATATTTTTCGTATACCGAATGCTTTTATGTGACTTTGTTTTGTGTATAATATTTAAATTAATATTTGTATAACTAAAATAACAATATTACCTATTGACGAGACTTACGTGGTCACATCACACCATTTTTTTTTTTTTGGTTTATACATATTTCATTCTTCTTATTCTCCCAACCATTTGAGGTCAGTCATCTTTGTTCTGAGCGTCCAGGCGTCTCGTAGGTCATCCCTACGTTCACACCAACAGTCCTCATATCATTCTCAATCGTATCCAATCATTTATTTTTGGTCTTCCTCTTCCTCTTCCTACAAATACCCCTATTGCTACATCTCAAATATAACACTAAAATTAATGTTAACTCTATGGGATTGATATTTTTTTTTCATTCTAGTATTTTATGTGCCATCATAAAGGAATTCAAAACATCAACTATTCAATTTTTTAAACCTATCTGAGCTAAAATATTTTACATTTATTATTTATGCTACTTTTATAAATAGTATATAAAATAGTATTATATTTAAAGTTATGGAAGTTGTTTTACCTTATATGTTCGGCTTCACTTTTAAGACTTGTTTTCTTTGAATTCTTACGTTATCGGTTGTATACCGAATTTATACAATTATAATATTGCTAAACATTTAACAAAGATCCTGTGGTAAATAATTCATTACATACATGACATTACTTTTATTTTTTTTAGGGTGCGTAAAGTGATAATATTTACTTAAATATAATATATATGATATAGCAAAACTAAAGTAAAAAATAGAAAATAAAGTTATCTTCATGTGAATTTTTATTTATTTATTTACTTATTTTTTGAGAGTAAAATTATAATACTCAAAGATAATTAGGATTTTATACAGTTACGGATGTATACATAATTATAGGTTCTAAAATTAGTTCAGTGAATAATATACGCTATTTATTTTAAAAATGTATACTATGTATAATGTATAAGTACATCATACTTTTATTTTTATTTTTTTATTTGCTTTTGTTCGCACATTACAGCAAAACGATTACATAAATTACATCGTACTTATATATACATTTTAAAAAATGTTATTTCATTAAAAAATATTTACAAGCTGTTATTTAAAACAGTAAGTAAGTAATTTACAAGTTTATACATTTCCCAGCACATGAAAAGTTTGTGGAAGAAACACGTCCGTGAAGTTGGTCCCTCACTTTGTTCTATCAAACCTTCACCAATATTTTGGAACTAATTTGGAACTATTTGGAAACAAGTTTTCAAAATTTGGAACTTCGCCCTTTTCCCGTATAAAAAAATTTTCGGTTGGAGGAGAACAACATCCCCCCTCCCACTTTGTCCTATCGACTTCAAACATTCATTAACATTTTGAAACTTATTTGAAATTAATTAGAATCTAGTTTTCCGAATTACCTATGGTGAATATAGGCTACAAATTTAAAAACAAATAGTAATAATAAATTAAAATCTCGAAATTTAAAATTTATTAATGTTTTATAAAAGGAAAATGAGCTATCTAAAATAAAACAAATCTTTTATGTAGGGCTAGGATTTTAATGACCCAAAAAACCTAAAAAAATTACATTAAAATAACCTAAAAATTACCTTAAAAATGCCCAAAAGATAAAAAATGTTATAAAAATGCATTATAATTTATAATTATTAATTATTATTTATTATTTATTAATTAATATTTCGGTACAAAATTATTTAAATTATAATGTTATAAAAAAATAGCAAAAAAAATTTTAATTTAGGATTTTCTTGATATGAATAATAAATTAATATCAGTCCCGTGGCACACTCCGATAGCGACAGTCGTGTATAATAAAGTTTAGTGAGTTATCTATATCACGACGGTTTATCCGATTTTTCCACAAATAAAGCCAACATGTACGGACCAAGGTAAGGAATTAATATAACGTAATTATATCTTCATATACCTCCGTACAAAATGTTTTTTACTCATCGTACGCCCCCTCCTACCCAAGGAACCTCCGCTTCACCAAAGCACACCTCACCACCTACTAGAATAACTTCTAACAAACTACAGGTTAATAGCTCAAAAATTCCACACTCAAATGACAATCTGTCTCAAAATTCAAAAACTACAACCAATACAATCAAAAACAATACGATATCATCTAACCAACAAAAACAACAGCTCCAACCATCACCTACCACCACCACCACCACCTTTAATCCAACAATAACATTCGCCGAAACATTAGGCAACAGCTCATATCCAAAAAAAGAACAAGCCATTGTATTTGATGCAGTAGATGAAGTAGCTCAAATAGAATACATAAAAAAGATTGGGGACATCGTTGAACCCAAAAATATAATTTCCGTCTCCAGAATTTCAAAAAAAAGATTTTGTATCTTCCTAAACTCCAAAGAATTAGTTAACGAGCTTATAACTAAACATAAGACAATCGAAATACAAAATAAATCTATTCTTATTCGACACTTATATAATCCAGATAAGCGATTCATACTAGCAAACGTATACAACAATATCCCTAATAGTACCATATTAGAAGAATTACGTCACCATAATATTATCCCCTCTAGCCCCATCACCTGCCTCAGAGCCGGTATACAACTTGAAGGATATACCCACATCCTCAGTTTTAGAAGACAACTATTTGTTAAAGCTAAAGATACACCCAAAATGCCGAGCTCCATACTCATAAACTATGATGGAACAAATCATCGTATATTCATATCTGACGATCAAGTTACGTGTTTCAGTTGCAAGATGACTGGCCATGTAGCCTCAAAATGCCCGTTTAGCATTGAATCACAAACCGACAACATTGAAGATTGTAGCGAACCTACTGACCCCATTAATTTTTTAGATAACACAGACTCAAATACACTCACGGAAAATATAAGAAATAATGACCTAATTAATAATGACAATTTAGAAATGGAAATAGACCAGACAACGATAACAACCGATAAAGGAGGTACTAAAAGAGCGGCATCAAACTCCACCACTTCCAACGTCTCGCAGGAACCAATTAGTGTAATTAATAAAACCGGCGCAAAAACAACCGATGAGAAAAAACAAACTATTACTGTATCTACTGCAACAAAAATTCAAAAAGATCAAATTATCAAAAAATCTAAAACACTAATAAGAACAAATTCAACAGAAAAACTTATTGACAACGTTAATAATCATATTGAACTGGCTAGAAATATAATAGAAAATAATAAAGATTTAAATATAAACTTGGACCAACTTAAAAATATAATAATAAATATACAAGGTAACTCAGACCCTATCGATATCTGCAAACAATATGGAACAGATACCAAAACTTTACTAAACACAATTGAGTTGGTCAGGCCGGCAATTAAATCTCAAAGCCTGAAAAATAGATTAACACGTTTATCAAACAAACTATTTGAATCAATTAATTTAGAACACAACGTAGCAACTTCCTTAAATACGGTAGGCCATTCATTACCTAATGATAACCCAACCGATTAGTAAAGCCATTAACTATATCACCAAAGATAACAATATCTCACATGTATATACTTGTATTTAAACCTACATATACCCAAATACACTCATAATCAACTAACACCCTACATCCATACCAAACAAATTATTAACATGCATAAAATTAAATTAAACAAATCAAATTCAGATCATAATAATATACTACAATGGAATATTAATGGATTCTATAAAAAAATTGACGATCTCAAAAGATTAATTCATAAATACTCCCCCTTGGTAATCTGCTTACAAGAAACAAATTTCCCTGAAAACCACATCGCAGAACTCAAAGGTTACCTCGGTTATTCAAAAAACCGTTCCATCAGAGGTCGAGCCAGCGGAGGCGCATCAATCTACGCAAACTCATCCTTTCCATCCGAAGAAATTAAAATCACCTCCAACTTCGAAGTAACAGTAATAACTGTTCACATAAAAGAAAAAATAACTATTTGTAACATATATCTTCCAAACCAACATGATTTCGAAATCGAAAATCTAGAAAATATAATCAATCAACTACCACGACCCTATATACTAACCGGTGATTTTAACAGTCATAACACTCTATGGGGAAGCACGCATATTGATATTAGAGGGAAAAAAATAGAAAAAATGCTTGACCATAACTATATCACACTACTTAACGACAGAAGTCCTACGCACTTCAATGCCGCTAATGGATCCGTGTCGGTCATAGACCTATCCTTTTCATCCGCAAATATATCAACCAATCTGGATTGGACGGTGGAACAAGAATTATATAACAGTGACCACTGGCCTATTATCATAAAAATCCATAACAGAGACTCTAATTTAATATACAAAACCAAAGAAAAATGGAATTTAAAAAAACCTAATTGGGAATTATTTTCAAATACAATTCAATCTGAACTTGAAAAATGCCTCCCATTGGACGATAAAAGCGTAGACGAAATAGTTGATATCTTCACAGAAATAATACACAATACTGGAATGAATATAATTAAAAAAAATAAATACAGCGGAACCAAAAAGCCTGTACCATGGTGGTCGGAAGAATGTAAAAACATAATTAAAATCAAAAACAAAGCCTTAAATAAATTTAGAAAAAGCAGAAGCCAAATCGATCTAATTGAACTTAAAAAACAAAGAGCTAAAGCTAAATACATTATAAAAAATTGTAAAACAAACTCGTGGAACTCTTTTACGTCATCAATTTCCTGCCTTGAAAATCCTAAAATAGTGTGGAACAAAATAAAATCAATAAAAGGAGTTCAAAAATTAACTGATATCAAATCACTCAGAACTAATAATAATAAAACCATTATTACAGAACCGATAGAAATAGCAAACGCACTAGGTGAATATTTTCAGGAAATAAGTGATAATAACAACCTTGATCCAAATTTCTTAAAATACAAATCCGAAATCGAAAAACAAAATATAAACGTTAAGGAACCAACCACTGTTGAACATATTGATACACCAAACCTAAATTTGATAATAACAAGAAAAGAACTCGACAACATTATTAATGAACATAAGAGCAACTGTTGCGGACCCGATGACATTCCCTTCATATTTATACAAAATCTACCCGAAATAGGAAAAATTACATTACTCGAAATATTTAATAAAATGTGGACACAACACAAGTTCCCAAAAAAATGGAAACAAGCTACTATCATCCCAATTCATAAACCTAACCAAAATAAATTCACAGTACAAGGATACAGGCCTATATCGCTATTATGCACAATGAGCAAAATATTCGAAAAAATAGTCAGCGTTCGACTTAACTGGTTTCTAGAAAAAAATAAATTTTTCGCCGTAGAACAATTTGGATTTCGGAAAAACAGATCGACATATGACTGCCTAGTAGACATCGATACAGAAATATGTGAAACAATCGCATGCAAACAATACATGGGACTGGTAAGCTTCGACATACAAAAAGCTTACGATATGACATGGAGATACCGAATTATTTCAATCTTACTAGACTGGGGCGTTAAAGGTAATATATTATATTTCATACACAATTTCCTAATTGACCGAACATTTGAAGTTGCTGTTGATGGACAAAAGTCATCTTTGTATAACCTTAATAACGGAATTGCCCAAGGCTCTTCCATAAGTGTAAAATTATTTCTTATCTCAATAAATGACTTATCTAAACTTATACCTACCCCTGGAAAAATTACAATATATGCGGATGACAGTAATATTTTTTTTCGACATAAATGTATTGACACTTTAGGAAAAGAATTACAGAAATATACCAACTCGTTAAACGAGTGGAGCAAAAATACAGGGTTCAAATTCGCACCAGAAAAATCCCGGTTCATAATATTTTCGAACAAAAAAGTTAAAAAAAAAACCAACTCTAAAAATGGACAACAAAATAATACCGTACACGAAACACTTAAAAATATTAGGTCTTTTCTTCGACGAAAAACTAACCTGGATCACACACATAAAAAAGCTAAAAGACAAAGCCAAAAAAGACTGAACATTATCAAAGTACTTTCAGGTACGAAATGGGGAGCAGACTCTAAAACACTAATAAACATTTACAAGTCACTAATCAGATCAATTTTGGATTACGGATCTCTCTTATATATGACTTCGAGAAACTCAGCACTGACAATGCTTGACGTTATCCATAATGCTGGACTAAGAATGGCATCCGGTGCATTTAGAAGCAGTCCCATAAACAGCATACTCAATATTACAGGAGAACAACCACTTAATAATCGGAGAAATCAATTGATGTTGCAATACGCAGTAAGAACAGCAACCGAACCGAACAAACCAACGTATTCCACAGTATTAAATAACAGATTCGAAAATACTTTTAACAATAACAAAAAATTAATACAACCTATGTACAAAAGAATAAAAGAAAAAGAGGGAGAACTAAAATTAGAAATAAGTAATATATTGACTAGAGAAATACCCGTAAAACCTCCATGGACAACGACAAAATACTCGTTTGACATGTCGATAGCGATGTATAACAAAAAAGAAACCACAAATCTTACATACAAAAATGCATTCTATGAATTAATAAACACATTACCAGACCACATACATATATATACCGACGCCTCAAAAAACGCCAAAGGGGTGGGTGTTGCTGCAGTCTTCCTACAAACTGAACTTTCGGAAAGGCTGTCGGATAATTGTAGCATATATACAGCTGAGGCACTAGCTATATATAAAGCACTATCTTATATTATAAGTGACAACCTGCACAATAATAAATACATAATTTTAACAGACTCCATGAGCACTCTAGCTAGTCTTAGCAATATTAATAACAATAATGTTATAACTAATAAAATAATCAACTTAACCAATAAATTTAACGATAACTTAATCTTCGCATGGATTCCCGGACACTGCGGAATATCTGGTAATGAAAGAGCCGACCTACTTGCCAAGGAAAAAGCCAATAACCCACATAAACTAACTGTGTGGAATATTAAATCTGACAAAGATGTTAAAAAAATTATATACAACCAAATCAAAAATAACTGGCAAAAAGAATGGCTCAAAATGAATACTAAATTAAATGAGATAAAAAGATCTATCGAAAAATGGTATAACCCAATGTCGCTCAAAAGGAGAGAGGAAATCGTACTGAATCGCCTCAGAATAGGCCATACGCATCACACACACGGCCACCTCATGAAAAATGAACCACCAAAAATATGCCCTACATGTGGAATTACGACTACGATCAAACATATTGTTACCGAATGCAGAGGCACAGAAGAGGCACGACAAAAATTCAACATTCCGGAGCACCTGCACGACGCACTCGGCCCAGACGAAGAATCCATCAAAAAAATATTATTATTTATGAAAGACATTAAACTGTACAATTTAATTTAAATTAGTATTATTTAAGTACCTATGTATACAAGCCAATGGTCCCGTTATCGAGGCTTCTTCTTTTAATTAAAATAAAAAAAAAAAATAAATTAATAAAGTTTGAAGTTTGGACTTATCATGCAATGGCCAGCTTGAAATTTTCTGAAAATAAACAAAAAATACTTTAAAATAAAAAATATATACGTATATTTTTTTATTCTGAAAATTACGTTTAAATTGTATTGTTTCATTGGACAATCAGTAGCTCCTTCAAGTTTTCAAAAACAAATGTATAAAAATATTACCTAGATTTTAAAAAAGTATAAAAAATGTCAGTAAAATTGAAAAAATGACCTAAAAATGCTACAAAATGACCCTAAATCCATCTCAAAATGCAAAAAAAAACCAAAATAAAAACTATATATTTGGACTCGTATATGATCAAATCACATTTTGTGCTTGAAAAGCTATGTCCTGTAAATCTTAAAAAAAAATGCAAAATCCTATACTATCCTAGCCCTACTTATATGTAATTGCAAAGTTGAAATTTCAAAATTGTATTTCTTAGTACATACTTAAAAAGTTATTTTTAAAAATTTGTTTTTAAATTATGTAAAAAAATAATTTGCATTACTAGTATCTATACATTTTATATAATAACACAGAACATTTTAAAATATTATATTAAAAATTAGAAAATTCAAAAATAAAGTTTAAGTTGTGCACATAAGTGCATGATAAATAAACTTGGGGTACAGTGGGGTACCCGGTACACGGAATGCAATTCGGATGCACCGAAAGAGTTATGTTCTAAAAGAAAGATTAGAAAACAATTTATTTTGCCTCTAACTCTTTTTAGAGTGACTTACCTATTTATTATTTAGAGTCTAAATTTTAGACTGATATAACTCCAGCATTTTTACGACGAGTGGATAATAGATTAAGATTAAGCTAGCCCCCAACCGAACAACTCTTATTCCGGAAAAAGAGTGAAGTTCCAAATTTTGAAAACTTGGTTTCAAATAGTTCCAAATTAGTTCCAAAATATTGGTGAAATTTGAAGTTGATAGTACAAGGGGGGAGGGCAACATCACAGACGTGGAAGAAACTGTTCAATAATAACACCTCATAATATATATTTATAATTAATAACCTAATAATTATATGAGACTATATGGAACGCTGAGAATGATATATTGATTAGGATCCTCCCACCCATTTTTGCCATTTTAAACCCTATCTAGGATTATCATTTATCATAATGGTACATAAAAAAACAATAATTGTACTTAGAAATATTAATTTGGTAAAATTTTGTTTTTTAGTATCAACTGTTCAGCGGCAACAAGTGAACAGATGACATTAAACAGTCGATGGCGTAAGTTCGCTAAACGGTCCGACGTCCCGTTGTAGCCAATCCACTTCCAAAAATCATGAACATTTCGATAAAATATACAATAGCGACAATATAATGTTACACAGAAATCGTCAACAATTATTAATATATCATAATTTAAGTTTTGTTTATGTATCGTAATTCTTGTCCATTATTAAGCGTGATTTTATTATTGTTGGTATGTTTTTATTTTTATTTTTTTGACATACCTCTACTATATGTATACTCATACTAATATTTAAATATTTCATACGTATTAAACCCATCTAATACATGATTACAATATAGTATATACTATTATTATTATTATTATTATTACTTACAATATGTCTATAATAAAATATTAAGGGAAATTATATATTTTACGAAGAGAAAAAAATAAAAAATAAGAAATTTACATATCCGTATGATGAAAATTAATATCACTTTCTTACTACATTACTTATTTTCTCGTCATCATTAACTGTATTTCTAATAATTTACAAAACGTGGTTTATCATTTACATAATGTAGTTTTTCCACATATCTTCATTTTCAAATTTTTGCTCAACGTGTTTTTTACTATAGCTTTATTTCATACAAAATTCAGGTATTCTGACTATATACGTATTATTGTACATTTATTCATATCTAGATATCTAACTATACATATACACACAAAACCCATTTATATAATATGCTAATATATTGCGTGTATTTATTATATAATTATTTATAGTCTACAAAACGATATTCTGTAGTTCTATATACTATTCGTCCTCGAAAATGAAAATGACAATCAGTTGTTTGTTTTAAAAATCCCCGGTCGATTCTTGTCATGTAAAGACAATCTAAATAATTAATATTGTTTACATTTTTTAATGTGATAACATTTAGAAATTATGTAAAAATAATATATTAAATATAAATATAATCATTTATCTATATTAGAAAACTATCTATTTAGATATTTATATTTACGAATCGATTAAAGTAATACACGTATATATTATATTGTACTTATTTAAATCATAATAACATTATATGTATGTTGTTAATATATTCACAGAACTGATTCAAACTGCATAAGATTACAATAATCGTACTGATGATATTTCATCCATTTGTTGATTATAGATATTTTTATTGTTTCTTAGTTCATACTAAACGTCAAGATGTGAATTTTTTTATATATATATATATATATATATAGTATTCTCAATTATAAATCTTGTAGTCTTACAATGAAGCCGTTTTTACTTAGTTTGTTACTTTTTGCTTGAATGGTCTTTACGCGAAAACATTTTTTTTTTTTACAATTATTATTAAAACTTAAAAATGATGCTATGCTGTTGATTTTATGTATTGTTGTTAAAAATAATAATATTATACTACATTTAAACTTATAACACATATTTTTTTTTTTTTTTTTAGTAGTATGACACTTACTAAAAAAAAATAAATATAAACTATCAGTGACACAAATATGTATGGTAGCATAGGAGTCCTTGGCCATCCCTCAATCAAAGTTTTTGATGATCCTCTAATATTGTTTAATAATAGCAATAATAATAATACCTACCTAATAAAACTTATAATAATAATGTTTAATTGTAGTAAAAATAATTATAATATTATTACTAATTTTAGGCATTTCTACTTTTAATAATTACTACTATTACTTAAGTATTATCTAAATAACTATAATTATTACAGCTCTTATTTAAAATTATTTAAAAAAAAATCATTCCATATCTAATCAAATACATTTGTGATTAAAGTTAGTTCCTCTATCCTCAGATTTGTTTTTCCTATATTTTCCACTGAACTTAAATAACTTAAATATATTTACACACTTTAAAATTAGACTTTTCGTTGTTCTAAATACGTCATACATATACAATATATTATACTATTACATATTAACATTAGTAGAAATACAATAAAAAAAAGAAGGAGGATTTTTAGGTATTGTTAATTGTGTTTTTTTTTTTAAATGCAAGGAACTTTGTAAGTATAATGAAAAAAAAAAAACAATTATAATATGAGTATATTAATATAATTTATGTATGGAGAAAGCTCGGACGGGCGTAAAACTCCATCTAAGAAAAAAACATAAAGTAAAAATATATGAGACAATACTCAAGGCATGGCAGAAATATAAGAAATGCCGTTTTTCAGTTCTTGTTGAATTACACCGGCCAATATTTATAATAATAATAATAATAATACATACATTTTATACATTGTTTTAAGTATAACTTACCAATCGGACCATAACACGGGAGAGAATAAACTCCTTTACTCCATCTTGAGTTTTATATAATAATATTAATAATAAAAAAAAACGTATGTCGGCGTTCCGGCTTGCTCATCGAACGGAGAGTGAAAATTGTATAATACTTAATTATATATAATATATATTATGCATTTGGTACCCCTGGTGAATGGGGTTAGAATAGACCACCAGTTGTCTCTGCCTGTCGTAAGAGGCGATAAATGGGACTTGCAGCAGCTCCTACAATATTGAGTGTAGGTGCAGGTAACCTTGTAGAGGTAGAAACAGCTACACGTCAAATAATAAACAGCAGATATGGCAGCCATATAACTGGTGATTACACTGCGATGCGGAAGGCAAATAGGAAACCACCGCATTAATACTCCTTAGTTAAAGCAATGAACATGACGTTCTCTCAAGTAAAATATTCCGGAGGTAAAATAGTCTCCCGTTCGGATCTCCGGGTGGGGGCTACTAGAGAGGAAAGAATGGTCAAGGAAAGTAGACAAGATAGAAAAATAGCAACCTGGAATATACGAACCCTACTACAATGTGGGAAACTGGATAATCTAAAAATAGAAATGGCAAGGATGAACATTGATATTCTGAGAATTTCGGAAGTAAGATGGCCTGAAGCTGGAAATATATGGAGTGGAGATTATAGATTTATACACTCAGGCACATCTGCTGAAAACCCTGGAAGGGGAAGAGTTGGCATAATGCTTAGAAAAGACATTGGAAAGAAAGTGAAAAGTTACGTGCAGTACAGTGAAAGGATTATCCTTGTTAAAATAGAAACCAAACCAAAAGACACAATCATAGTACAAGTCTATATGCCAACCTCCAACAGTAATGATAGCCAAGTAGAAGAAGTATACGAACAAATAGAAAAAGCTATTGAAACAATCAAAGGAGAAGAAAATCTAATCATCATGGGAGACTGGAACGCAATAGTAGGAGAAGGAAAAGGAGAAAGAAATATTATAGGAAAATATGGTCTGGGAAAAAGGAATGATCGGGGAGATAGACTGGTGGATTTTGTGCAAAACATGATCTCATAATAACGAATACATGCTTCGATCATCACCCAAGAAGGAGGTACACATGGAAAATGCCAGATGTGGGAAGGTACCAAATTGATTTCATCATGGTAAAAAATAGATTTAAAAACCAAATCAAAGATAGTCGTAGTTATCCTGGTGTGGATATAGACAGTGACCACAAATGATGAAATGCAATTTCAATTTTAAAAAAAAATTAAAAGAAGAGGAATCACCAATCGATGGCAAACTAGTAAACTAAAAGAAGAAAAAGTAAATGAAAAATTTAAAGAATACACAAATAAAATAAAAACACAAGAGGAACAGGACATCAACACTAGGTGGACCTCCTTGAGAGAAACAACTATAAATGCAGCAACTGAAACAATGAAAGAAATAAAAAGCATATTACCTAGGAAGGAATGGATAACGCCAGAGATTATCGAAATGATAGAAGAGAGAAGAAAATATAAAAATTTAAACACTGATGAACATCAAAACAGATACAGGACTTTAAGAAACTTGATCATAAGAAAATAAAAATATCTAGAAGGAAAATGCGAGGAAATAGACATTTTGATGAGAATGGGCAAGATAGAGGAAGCATATAAGACAGTTAAAAGGTCCTTTGGAGTACGTACACTCAAAGGTGGAGCGATAGAAAATAAAGAAGGAGAGATAATTTATGAACAGGAGCAGGTTGTAGATAGATGGAAAGAATACATAGAAGCACTATACAATGAAGAAGAACTTGTTGTTACAGATTTAGAAAAGATAAATGACAATGATCAAAACGAAGAGTATGCAGAATATCCGGTATTAAGACAAGAATTTGACAAAGCATTAAGAGACTTAAAACCAAAGAAAGCACCGGGAATAGATGGGATCCAAATCGAACTTTGGAAGGAAACAGGAGAAAATATGCTGAATGAATTATTTAAACTCATTAGAGATATTTACAGAACGGCGGATATACCTATCGACTTTGTAAAGAGTGTAATTATTCCCATACCAAAAAAGACATCAGCTATAAAGTGTGAACAATATCGAACCATTAGCTTGCTATCGCATGCCTCAAAGATTTTAACAAAAATTATGTATAAAAGAATGGAAAGGAAAATAGAAGACACATTAACAGAAGACCAATTTGGATTTGGAAAAAATATGGGCACGAGGGAAGCGATATTGGCTTTAAGATTAATAGTGGAGAAAATAATACGGAAAGATAAGTCAACGTTTATTGCCTTCAGTGGCGTAATTTAGTCATGGTTGTGGGGGGGGATGACATTTTTGTAAATTTCACCAACTACCCCCTCCTCAATTATTTTTTATATAATGTAAGCAATAAGCACATCTCAATACAAGTATACAATATTGTATACATTAAAATAAATAATAACATAATATGTAGGTACATTAAGCAAATAGTATTCTAAATTAGCGCTTATGCACTATGCAATAACTAATTTTTTATATCAAATCTACACTAAATTAAACTTCTAGATAATATTTATTATTACTTGTTTTAATGTTGAACATGAAGGCTGATCTACTGACAATACAATATTCTGTGTCTCTGGGTCACTAATTTTAGTTTGATTTGGATGATTCTTTAAAATGTATAAAATAAATAAAAATTGGAGTTATAAAAACAAGATATAAATTGATCATAGTAATATGGTACTTACATCATCACAGCTTTCTTTATTATTACGACTTTTTTTTTGAAAAATATGTAAAAAGTGTATTTTTAGTATTATCATCTTTTTTCCTTTTACCTTCCATTTTTAAGAATTAAAAAATGCTATTATAATTCCACGGTGTTTTATTTAAAAAAAAAAAATAAGGAATAATAAATAAATATTAAATAAAAGTTGTGTTGCACTTTCATTCGAAAACGAATCACTAATGTATTAATTTAATTCACAAAACACAATGACATAATCAGACAATATCACAATATGAGCCGATTATTACCAAATGAGAAAAAACTGATGGAGGTCGGAGTCCGGAGAGTCGTTACGATTGTGAATATTCCGATAAACTGATTATGTGGAAAATCCATCAGTTATTTTTAGCTGCTGTAATATTGTTAGATAATAATATAATATTATGGAATTCGGGTGATTTTTGTTATATTTATAAAATATACCGTAATAAAATAAGTACAAAATAAGTACATAAATCGTCAAATGTGTTTGACGATTAAAAAAAAAAACAGGGTCATGGGGGGGGATATGACACCCAAATCCCCCCCCCGTAATTACGCCACTGATTGCCTTTGTTGATATTGAGAAAGCATTCGACAATGTTAACTGGGAAATAATGTTCAAAATGATGAAAAAGGCAGGAATTGAAACCAAGGAAAGAAAACTTTTCTACCAACTATATAAAAATAAAATAGCAATCATAAAAATAGGTGATATTCAAATAGAGTCCAAAATAAAGAAAGGTGTTAGACAGGGATGTACGCTATCACCTTTAATATTTAACGCCTATATTCAAGAGGCCATAAATATCATAAGAGAGAGAATACAGCTAAGAATAAAAGTAAACTGTTACAGAATAGACATGTTGAGATTCGCAGACGATATTGCAATAATAGTGGAGAACGAAAAAGATCTAAAAACACTTTTAGAAACATTGGAACAGGTGATAGAAGAAGATTTACATATGAAAATTAATACAAAGAAAAGGAAAGTACTTGTATGTAGTAGATACAACAACATAAGAACAAGTATAAAATTAAAGGATGGTGAAAGTAACTAATTTTTGGCAAACATCACATCCTCGGATGAAGGAAGGAAAATTAATATAGGATTGCATCGCCTGAGCGATTTTTAACGAACCTGGATGACCAAAATATTCTTGAAAAGCGATGGTTATGATCTTAATTAAATTTAGCGGAATGTATATAGCCCAAATAGATGAATTTAATGATTTACAAATGAACAGAATATTATTGTAAATTTGACAAAATTGATACGGTACACGACGGCAACCAGTACACCGTACAGGTACCGTCGCGACCTAATCTACACTTTGTCAACCACCACCACGGGATACGACAGCGCGACACGGCCAACTCTCCCCACCTTGTCGAAAGACACAGAGCGGGACGGGAATACAAGTCGGGTTGACGAGTACCGGTCGTCGGATATTTCCGAAAACGATAACGTTCTGTTTTTCCGAGACCGCGAATCGAAAAACAACCGCCGATCGTCCTTGCTATTGTGCGCAAAAATATTCTTTTCTGTGGTTTTTTTAATAATTTTTTAAAATATTATTATTTAATTGTTGATTCTTTATTATTTTGGCGATCGAAATCCGGTGCCGTCACTTAAATAAACGGACCTAGATTTACACAAAGATCTGTGATTTTTTTTCAACTCGTGTTTGTGTTGTGCGAGCTTCATCACAACACCACCGTGACAAATTTCAGGGTCTTCGGCCCTTGTTCCTGAAAACTTGGGTAATGAGGACCTTGCTGTGCGCAAATCGTCGTACGGAATTAATACCGATCTTTCCTGATGCTGTGCATCGTATGGTGTGTAGTTACCCAAATGGCTCCACGCAGAGGAATCTCGAACGAACGAACCCCGTCAGCGATTGGGTCAGATGGCGACCGGGGTAACCCACCAACATCGGTGGTGCCCGCATGTACGGTTTGGTGGGGAAGTATGACACGGCCCCAGCGCCTAGTCCTCTCTCTCAACCGTACACACTGCCACTCTGGCCTAAAAGGGGAGAATATCGATAATAATGATAGATTTGCGGTGGCTCAGTGTTACGCGCCCGGCATTCTGGCGCGTGGAGTCGCGGGCTCTAAACCCGTACCGTGCTAATTTTTTCATTACTTCCTCGATATCTCTCCCTGGACCGGCCACAACAACTGTGGCCGCGTCAAAATGAATGCCAAGATACTTCGGATTTAGATTGGGACAAAAAAACTCATATTTTCACAAGGTTTGGATCTTTATTTCTGAAGAAATATTTATAAAATTTTTAAGGATATCGGAGGGTAAAGATGGAGGAATATTGAGAGTCAAAATTATGGAGATATTACTGGGTTGAGGATCATCTCATCCTATAGGATGACGAAACAAAGTATCAATTGAATTTAACTTGCCGGGACAATAAATTATACTTAAATTATATTCTTGGAGAAATAGAATCCACTTGGATAATCGAGAAGTTCTTAATTTGCAGGTGTATGATACGCAACGGGTCTTCCAGATTAGAAAAATATAAAATTCTGTGATGTTACACATTATAATTACTAATATGTATCTAATTATAAGTTATTATAAATTTAATGTAATAATTAAAGTAATATTAAGTAATAATCATCAGTTCGCTGCTATAGCTCAGCGCGTACGGTCGTTAATACTATTGTTTCGTCCGTTATCGCCGTTTTTCGCTAATGTTGCTCTCAAACCACGATTAATATGCCTCGCATTTCCACAAAAAGGAACCTTTCTGCATCTTCCCCTACTCAAGCAGGTGACAATAAAAGCAAGATTTTTATCACACCAAATCGTTATGCTGCACTGTCTAATGTTTCCAACGAACATCATGATGTGTTTAGCCCTCCCCCGTCGAAACTCCATCTCAACACCATCGCAACGCACCACCTAACAACACGGAATTTACTCCTGGCCCTAGATTTTTCAAGTCGTTCAGCTCGCCTTCTTTCATGTTAAATGGCGGCTATTCTCACCCAACTCTTGTAAAGGCTCTACTTGATCTAATTGACCCATCATGCATTTATTTTAAAACAAGTTTGAAATATCTCATTATTTACACGGACGACGCAACTAATTTTAATCTGGTCGCTGATTATCTTTTAGGTAATCAGATTAGATTTCATACCTACCAACCCAAAATGTCTAAACGATTCAGCGTTTACATCAGGTATCTCCATCCACCCACCTCCATTGACGATATTACAACCGGCCTAACAGAAAAAGGGCACGGAGTCATTCGCTTTGAAAACATTCTTCACCGCGTCACAAAATGTCCACTTCCGCTTTTTCGGATTGATCTAAAAGTCGCCGACAATAATAGGGAAATTCTCAAATTAGACTTATTTCTCGACTCCAGAGTTAAAATCGAGCTGCCTAAGAAGAAACTCGCACCTCCTCAATGCAAGGAATGTCAAGATTATGGTCACACAAGTAATTATTGTCAGCAAACTTCCCGTTGCGTCAAGTGCGGAGAAAATCATCCTTCTTCGGATTGTAAAAAGTCACCTTCGGAGCCCGCCAAGTGCGCTCTTTGTGCAGGGCCGCATACTGCGTCCTACAAAGGATGTCCTATATACAAAGCGCTCGTGGAAAATAAAAAGAAAAAAATAAAATAAAATAGAAAACCGACGAACTTCGTTATCGATTCACGCCTAATTTTTTTTTTTTTTTTTATTTTAATTTAATTTCATACATATATACATATATACATACATATGAATACTGGGCCCCACTGAGAGAACTCGTGTGGGGGCACAGGAGTTCAAAGATAACATTACATTTAAAAAAAAAAAAAAAAAAAAGAAGGTTGTACATTCTTAAAAATATATAATCATATATCATAATCTATCTATTATTTTTAAACTAAAATTAGATAAAAATTGAATATATTGTATTTATAAAGTACTGTAACATATTATATAATTAATTCGTCATGAGACTCCATCATCCATTGCAAAATTCTTTTTTTAAATAAATTAACTGTAAGGGTTATTATTTCGGATGGTATTTTGTTACATAAATTTATACCGATTACTTCAAAATATCTACTAGTTGTTGTTTTTTTAGTTTTTTTAATTAAAAAATTGTTTTTTGCGTATCTTGTGTTGATACCATGCATTATGGGTTGTAATAAATTATGACTTTTTAAAAAAATTGCTGTTATTTTAAAGTATAGTTTTCTAACAGGGAGTACATTTAACTCTGTATATAAATTTCTTGTTGGATACATACGCTCTTTATTGAGCAGGGACCTTATGATTTGATTTTGACAAATTTGAAGCTGAGATAATGTATTTTCAAAAACGCCACCCCAGCCTATTATTCCATATGAAATTATTGATTCCACCAATGCCAGATAGATCTGCCGAAGTTTTGGTAATTCTAGAACTTTATTTAAATTTCTTAATATGTACATCATTTTTCGAAGTTTTTTCGTTAATAAATCTATATGGTTCTTCCATCTCATATTACTACTAATTTCGATACCTAGGTATTTGTAATTATATTCTATATTTATTGATTCACATAAACAGTTGTTAATTTGTACACAGTGAATATTGTGAACCTTTATCTTTGTTTCGGTGGGTAACATACTATCTATTAAGGCATGAGGGATAACACACGTTTTTTCTAAATTTAAAAATAGATTATTTTTAGTTAACCAATTTTTTATTAATTTTAAATCTAATTGTATTATATTAAATATTTCATCCCAGGAATCGCCCGAACATAGCATAACTGTATCATCTGCATAACATACTAGCTGACTTTTTAAAGGGAGTGAGTGAATACCGTTTAGTTGTATGTTAAAAAGTATGGGAGAAACAACTGTTCCTTGTGGAACTCCACATTTTACAAGGCACAGTGAACTAATAGATTCATTTATTTTAACGCATTGTTTTCTATTACTTAGGTATGAAGAAAATAGCTGTAAAGCTTCATTTCGTAATCCTAGTTTATTTAATTTGAGTAAAAGTATGTTGTGGTCAATAGTATCAAACGCTTTCGCAAGATCTAAATATACTGTAGCGCATTTTTTGCTTTCGTCTAAAGTTTTGTAAATGAATTGTGTGACTTCTGCAATGGCTTGATCAGTGCCTTTACCTTTTTGAAAACCGTATTGGGATTTGTGAATAATATTATTAGTTTCTAGGAATGTTACTAGTCTGTCTTTAATAATTTTTTCCAATATTTTAGCAATATTTGAGATCATTGAGATTGGTCGGTAGTTATTGATTAGATTAGTTTCGCCCTTTTTGAATACTGGTGTAATTATTGACAATTTAAATAGATCGGGTACTATTGCATTAGATAAACTAAGATTGAAAATATGTTTTAATGGGTTTGCTAATGTAGATTTATTCTCTTTTAATAGATTGACCGTAATACCATCTAGACCAGGTGAGAAGTCATTTTTTAGTTTTGTGATATGATTTATAATTTCACGTTCATTTGTAAGAATAAATTGATTAACTATCGGTTTACTTGGGATGTGGTCGTCCGATAAAATGTCTAAATTATGAATTTCATTTTGTTGATTTTTTAATTTAGTAAGTAAATCTGATGCTACATTTATGAAGAAGTCATTAAATTTATTTGATATAATTTGACTATTTTCCTTTAAGTTTAATTCAATACCGTCATGTAGTATTGTATTTTTCATAATATTTTGTTTATTACCTCTACCAATAAATTTATTAATTAATTTCCAACTCAGTTTTGGATTTCCATTTGCTTTTTCTAATTCTGATTTATAATATTTATTTTTGGCATTTCTAATTAATTGAGTGACTTTGTTTCTGAAGTTTTTATAATAATTTTTTAGTTTATCATTTGCGTTATGTTTTTTTACTTTAAGATGAAGAAGATCTCTATATCTGATTGCTTTTATTAATTCCGTGGTCGCCCATGGTTTGATTTTTTTTAATTTCGAAGAAATTTTAAAACTAACAGATGACAATTTTATTATGTCATTTAATGTATTAATAAAACATTCAGTAGCATGATTTACATCAGTATGTGCTAGTATAGTATTCCATGATTGATTTAATATTAAATTAGAAAACATATAATGGTCTATTTTAGTGATTGTGAGTGGGTGTGGTGTATTTTTTCTATTGCTTATAAGATTTCCAATACTAAGAAGTATTGGATAGTGATCAGTTATAGTTATTTGACTGACTATTGGTTTTACATATTTAATTGTGTTACTTTTCATAAATATATGGTCGAGGCATGAGTTTGAAGCTTGTCTAGTGATAGTATTGATTAGTTTATAGTATCCAAATTCAGCCAAGAGATCAAGGTATTTATTTGAGATTGTTGAAGTACGTAGTATATCTAAGTTTATATCACCTATCAATATCTTAAAGTCAGCATTTATTTGTTTGGCTTTTTCCAGAACGGTGTATTGTAATTCATTTAAGAATAATTCTACGTCATTATTAGGAGATCTGTATATTGTGTAAATTAAAAAACTAGTACACCATTTTTTAACTTGGATTTCCAGTACAGTTTGCGATTTTGTTTGTAATTCTAAAGTAGAGATCATAGTTAGTTGGTTTTTTATAAAAACCATAATACCGTCATTTTGGTTTTTATTAAATCTAGTATAGCATACGGAATAGTTTGGTAATTGATAATTTTCACTAATTATATTATCCCTACCTAACCAAGCTTCAACCAGAATTATTATGTCAAATTGTATAGATGTGTTATCTAATATTATACACAATTCATCAAAATGCTTTTGAATGCTACAAATGTTAATTGCAATCATATTACACACGTTATTATTGCTAATAATTGAGTTTAACTTATCGATATTGCATATGTTTGTTTTTATTTCATTTATATCTGGTAATATTAAATTTTCACAAAACATTAAAGTAGACATTTGAATAAAGGTATATGGAGAGGTGTATAATTATGAATTAATATAATAGGCCATAATAATATTATTAAAATCATATTGCAACAGATTAGAATTCTCATTAACGAATTAAGCACAGCATTTTTAGATAAGACCTTATAGCTACTATTAGAAATGTACGGGATAATAACTGTGACATAACAATGATTCAGTTTGTTTTTAACAATGACAGAATTTATGAGAATTAAAGTAATTAAAATTAATAGGTACATAACAATATATAAATAATTGGCAATATTTATCAAAACTAATAAAGAATAGTAATATTGGATGTTATAATATGATATCATCGTTAGTAAGATTAAAATATAATTTAGCGATTTATGTTTGAATACTATACGATTGTATTGAGGAAATGTTTGTATATAATATAACATAGGTAAGAATGGAAAGTTGGAAAAGGTATTAGACTTACGTGGTTTTGAAGTTAGTAGTTACATGCGTTCAATGTCGTTGATTGATCTTATTCGAGTTATTTTAGAGTTTTCATCCTTTCTTATTAAGATATCTGCATTTGAAATCCATATAAATTTGTAGTTGCGTTCTTTACCAGCAGCCCTTGTTTTTGAGTAAAGTATACGTTTTTCTTTCGTCAATCGTTCATTGATGTAGATTTTATTTTCTTTATTCCAATTTTCTGATAGCATGTTTGCATTTAGTTTCTGTAGTTTATTTATTTTTATTAGGTTTTTTCTCATTTCCGAAGTTTCTAGTTTTGCAATTATTATTGATGGTTTGTTATAAGTTGAGTTTAATCTTGAAGCTTCTGTTACAGTTATAGAAATATTTAGTTTTTCAGCAATTTGTTTAACTGTGTTAATACAGTTTTCATTTTCCATTTTTGGTATGCCCGTTATTTCAATACCGATACCCATGTTGGCTTGTTCAAATGTATCAAGTTTTTGTTTTATATCTAGTATATCGTTTGCTAATCTAGTATTTTCAATTTTTAATTTATTATTTTCTGTTCGTAGGTGATTCATTTCCAGTAAAGCCGCGTCCAGTTTTTTGTTGAATTCATCAAATTGTGAACTCATAAAAGAAACTGACTTTATAAGCTTTTCCATCCTTTCCTCCGATTTTTTTGAAATTACTTTGTCAGATTTCACTAATGTCACTGAATCACCGCCAAATAAGGTTTTCTCCAGGTCAAGCTTCAAACCCGAACGTACATACGCCAACACTGCCGATAACATATCTTTCACAGAACCAATTTCCGTCACTTTATCACGTTTCATCTCAAGTTTAAATTCGTTAATCACTCCACTTATCACTCTTCTTCATACCGTTGTAAACTCACTCGACACTTAAAGCATTATATCGCCTTAATTACTTTCGTCCAAATTAATCTATTATGTAATCTGTACTCTATTTATTATAAATAATATTTATTAAATATATATATACTTACTCATTATGTCTATGATAATCAGACCTTAATCGATAACATTATTTAATATTTAATATTGATGTTAATTAGTGTCTATATTATTTATTTTTAAGAACTATTATCCGTATCGCTGCTATTATGTATATTTTCTTCTATATGATTATTATTTTATTTTGTTTAAAACCATAATTGTAATGTATATGTTTTATCGATAGAATTCTAAATGTTGAGCTATCATAGTATTTACTAATAGCTAATAAAAAAAAATAAAAATAAAATAAAAGTAATAATTAAGGTTATAAGATTTGAGAATAATATTTATTTATTAGTGGTTGCCATTGGTATATATGTTACGGTCGAAGTGGATAAATGGTCATTGTAAACACTGACGGACATTGTTGAGAATAGATAACTAATAATTTATCTAGATAAAGATAGAAATGACTATACTAATTTTTATCCAGATATAGATAAAAGATATAAAGATAGTTATACTAAATTTTTTCTAGATAAATAGGAGATAATTTCGTGTTTAATTTTGAAAATATTCAGGATACTGCAAACCTACAGTATCCCATTTACAACTTTTGTGCAGTTTTGACACAATGCAAATAATTTATTTTCTTCGAAGAATATTAAGGAAATTTCAATTTTGAAGTGTTTATCAGATGATTAATTAATTCAGTTGTTTGAGTACTTGAATCATCTGTTTTTTGGATTTTGGACAGGCCAGTATTTAAGACGTGGACACACCGTTTCATAATTAAAATAATTAAATTAACAGAATAAAAAATAAATAAATCGTAACTGAATGTAACTGTTGTACAAAAAAATTCACCGGCGCATCGCGACGATACACAGTTCACAAGATACAAATTGAAAAAAATAGTCTATAACACAGTCACAAAATATAGAATTATTACTGATTATTGCGCCTACTGCAGAGGACAGAGGTCGTACAGATCGGTAAAGCGTGTGACGTTTCGGCCCTTTGTGGGGCTTACTGCTCACCCACCGTCCGAGGGGAACACTTGAACGGTGACCTATAGGCCGAACCGCGTGGTGTCTTCAAGGACACGTCAGTGGAACCTATAGGTTTTATTATAAAATGTTAATAATAATAATAATAACAACATTTCGAATATGATGTGTAACGTTATATATATATATATATATATATATATATATATATATATATATATATATATATTAATTAATTTAAAAAGAAAAAACAAAATGGGGAATTCGATAGACATTTTGGTCGATACTTTCGGTGGTTGATGCTGATCGTCGACTTCTCGCCCGCCGAGGGCCCATGGCTGTCGCTTAGCCCATCATCCTGTCGGCGTACTTATTCTTGAAGAAGAGGTGAGTCGAAATCAAGACGGAATGTGACGTACACGTTGGATGGTGATGGAGACGGAGACGATGACGACGACGAACCAAAGACGGCGTCGGTGTAGAAAGTGAAAGACCGCAGACGGCAGATGAAAGTCGGGTTAGCTGGGCAAATCGCGTATAACATTTGTGGGGGACAAAAAAAAAACACAACTATACACCGCGGTGTGCGTCGAACCATGGTGAGACGGTGGCGGCGATCAGTCGCACAAAGGTCGGAATACCCGGACACTCCTATAGTATGGATAGGTGGTAGGGGAGGTAAGGTATATATGATATGTGCGACATATTATATAATATTACTAAGATAATATCGCTGGCACATATAATTATAATATTAATCAAGCGTAGGTCGCATATAAATTGGGAATTTGATTCTAATTAAATATTGATGATAATAAAATTTATAAACACGGGGATTAAAAATTCCGTGACGTTACAAGCGATAATTGAGAACGGCGATTTCGAAATACCGGGAATTCTAATATCTATGTATACTATATACAGTGCTCGACTTGGGGGGGGGAGGCAGGCAGACAAAGTCCGCTTTAATTTTTTTATAGATTGAAGCGCTCCCCTTCATTCAATTAAACAAGGAACGCTAGAAATGCGTCGTCCCCTTTCATACCTTTTTTGAACGGTACATTTGAATTTTGTTTTCGTTTATTTTGAGCTTAAATACGATGAATCAGATACTGTCTTCTTCTTCTTCTTCTTCTTCTTCTACTTCGCCTTCCTACTTTACTCGGTCAATCACCTCTCCTCTGCACACACCGACAGCCCTCATGTCATTCTCCAAAGTCTCCAACCATCTCTTTTTTGGTCTTCCTCTTCCTCTTTTCCCTTCAACGTCCATCTTCATAACCACTCTTACTGCATTCGTTTCCTCTCGCCTCATCACATGCCTAAACCATCTCAGCCTATTTTCTCTCATCTTGTCCACAATTGGCGCTACACCAACACTACCTCTCACGTATTCATTCCTTATTCTATCTTCTCTTGTCACTCCACTCAACCATCTAAGCATTCTCATTTCCGCGACACTCATACTTTGTTCTATTCTCCTGTTAACCGCCCAACACTCTGAACCATACAGCATAGTTGGTCTCACTACACTTTTATAAAATTTACCATTCAGCCTAATTGGAATTCTCTTATCGCATAACACGCCCGATGCTTCTCTCCATTTCATCCACCCGCACTTAATCCTATGTTTTACATCAATGTCAAAGCCCCCGTCCTTTTGAACAAAATATCCTAAATATTTAAAGCTCTCAACTTCACCTATCACATCACCATCTATTGTCAGTTGTCTCCTCATTCCTTCAACTTCTTGGTCTATTTGTCCAAAATCATACTCAACATACTCAGTTTTATTTCTACTAATTCTCAATCCCTTTTCTTCGAGGGCTAACCTCCACTCATTTAACCTATTATTGACAACTTCTAGGTTTTCTCCTATCAGAACTATATCATCCGCAAACATCATACACCATGGTATCTCACCCTGTATCTCCTTTGAAACCTCATCCATTACCACTGAGAACAGGTAGGGGCTTAGAGCTGACCCCTGGTGCACACCTACTCCTATACTGAAACCTTCTGATACTCCATACCGACTCTTGACACTAGTACTCGACCCTTCATACATATCCTGGATCAAATTAACATACATTTTTGGGACATTTTTTCTCATTAATGCCCACCTTAAAACTTCCCTTGACACCCTGTCATACGCCTTTTCTAAATCTATAAACACCATTCATAGTTTTTTATTCTTTTCTCTGTACTTCTCTACTAATTGCCTAACACAAAATAATGGCTCCATTGTCGATTTTCCTGGCATAAAACCAAACTGGTTTTCTGATATCGACGTCTCACTTCTTATCCTCTTCTCTATAATCTTTTCCCAGATCTTCATACTATGACTCATGAGCTTTATTCCTCTATAGTTTCCACATTCTTGTATGTCTCCTTTTCCTTTAAATATTGGTACAATAAAACTCTTTCTCCAATCTTCTGGCATTTTTCCCTCTATCAGTACCTTATTAAAAAGATTTTTCAACCACCCAATGCTTACATCTCCTAACATTTTCCACACCTCTACAGGTACTCCATCTGGTCCTACCGCTTTTTTCTTTTTCATCGCCTTTACCGCATCTCTCACTTCCTCCTCGCCCACTAGACCAATCAATCCTTCATTCCATGACATACTCTCTAAAGCTTCTTTTGGATATTCCTCGTTCAGTAATTTCTCAAAATATTCTTTCCATCTTTTTTCACATCTTCATCATTTGTTAAAACTCTCTTATCCTCATTTTTTATACACCAGACATCTTGGAAATCCTTGGATCGCTTTTCTCTCACCTTCGCCAGTCTATAAATTTCTTTTTCTCCTTCCTGTGTTCCTAGCCGCTCATATAACTCATCATACCTATTAAGCTTTGCTTTGCTTACCGCACTTTTCACTATTTTACATACATTTTTATACTCTATCCAATCTTCCCTCTTCCTACTTTTTTGCCATACCTTAAATTGCTTTTTCTTACTCGCTACTACTCTCTGAATCTCCTCATCCCACCACCACGTTTCCTTGTCTTCTGGTAAACTACTTTTGGTTTCACCAACAACCTCTTTTGCTATGTTCTTAACACAAGTGACCATCCTTCTCCAAACCTCATTTATATCTCCCTCAACATTCCACACAGCTTTTTCTTTTAATTTCTTTATAAACTCCTTCTCTTTGTTTCCTATTAATTTCCACCACCTAATTCTGATCTCCTTCCCTGTCTTCCTTCTTTTGTTCATCTTTTTTCCACTACACCATACTTCCATTATCATCAACCTATGTTCTGTTATTACACTCTCTCCCGGAATTACTTTACAATCCTTTATTCTTTTTATATTGTCTCTCCGCCAAATAAAATAATCCTTGCATCACCTCATCCATCTCTCGCCAAAACTCTTTCTTTTCACTTTCTTCACATCCTACTTGCGGTGCATACGCACTTACTACGTTTAATACTTTCTCCTCGAATACCAATTTTACCGTAATAATTCTATCACTTTTCCTTCGTACGTCGACTACCTTAATTTTCATCTCATCATCCAATATTAGTCCAACGCCATTCCTAGTACTAGTCCTACCTGAATATATTACCTTATAGCCCTCTCCTATTTCTTTTGCTTTCTCTCCTTTCCATTTAGTTTCCTGTACACAACAAATATTAACTTTCCTTCTCTTCAATACTTCTGCTAATTCTCTACTTCTGCCTGTCAACGTTCCAACATTCCACGTGCCTATTCTCACTTTAAATCTATCCCTCATACCTAGACTCAGATTTAACCCGGGGCGCAATGGTGATGTCCCAACACCGTTGACATTACCCGTGTTGGGTAGACCTGCACACATAACTGGTGGAACAGCTACCACACTGGCTGTCCGGGTGGTATCACACACTTCAACATCCAGGTCTCCTCCTCCTCTAGATATAATATTTCCTCTCACTTGTTGTCCCCGCGCACATCCGAGATGGGACAAACCACCTAAGTTTCGATAAGGACTCCTCATTCTATTTGACATAATTTTACACCGGCTGTCGACCTGACGCAACCACATTAGTCGCCCCTTACGACTGGCTGTGGAAACCGTGGAAATATTCTGACAACCCTTTCCACAGGGGATTATAAAAATGTTCGATAATAAATGAAAACATGTTGAATGTCTGTATTCATTTATAATATTATTTAAAATACTAAAATTTTTTTTTTTTTTTTTTTTCTAAGACCAAAAATAAACAAATACGATGAATCAGATACTGTAAAATATATAAATCAAAGTAAAGATGTTGATAGTGGTTATTAGTTGGTTGTGTTAGTTATCTGTGTATTTTTAGTAAAAAGTAAACAAGTACGGAAGCATTTTTATTTTTAGAATTCGCCGTACGTACATATCCCCAGCACTCCCACATGCGAAATTAAAATTTTTTTTTGCTAAATATTTAGTATGCAATTTGTATGAATTTGTATGCCTATTCCCGAAATTTGTACGAACTTTGTTCAGGCACTACAAACGAAAAACCGGGGCGGTGCTGGGGACACGTGTCTCCAGCACCCCCCAAATAGAACCGTTAAGGGTATTGCGGTTTTTCGGTCTCATCATTTAGTACTTATTTTGTACGTATTTGTATGCCTATTCCCGAAATTTGTACGAACTTTGTTCAGGCACTACAAACGATAAACTGGGGCGGTGCTGGGACACGTGTCTCCAGCACCCCCTAAATAGAACCGTTAAGCAGAGTTGGGCAAAAACAAATCAAAATAATGAATAAAAAATAAAAGCATGAATAACTATTTATTTTGTGAATAAAGAATAGTATTTTATTTTTAACAGTTTTAATTGTGAATAAAAAATAAAAAATAATTCTGAATAATTCAACTAGTGAATAAAAATACAAATTATTATTAATAATTTAACTTTTGAATACATTGGTTATTCTGAATAAATTAAATAAATAAATTGTGAATAATATCCAATTTTCGTGTAACAAAATTATGATAAAAATATAATATCCATAAAAAAGCAAAATTATAACAACAACAACAATAATTTACTTAATAATAACAATAATCATGAAAAAAATAATAATATTAAATTTAAATATGAAATGAAATTCAGAAAAATGAAATTACCTTAAACGAACTGCCATTATCAAATGACGATACTATACTAAATAACATTTCAGCACATACAATATGGCTACATCAAGTTTTGTCAGATTTTGTTTCAAATTAATTTAAAAAATGTTACTTAAGCAGTTAAACCCAACATCGATATCAAGTGCTAAACCATTTAGATTAGTCCTTTAGAGATAACAATGTTATTTTTTGATTTTTGATTTTGACATTTTTGATAGCAGGTATTAGATAATACATGTATAACAATATAGAAGAAACACACCGGTTTTCATTTTCAATTATGTTAGTATTTTAAATGATCTACAAATTATTTAAGATAAACACGACTATGAAGAATAATGAATAACGAATAATTTAATAATGAATAATGAATATTGAATAACCAAATAATGAATAAAAAAAATCTAGAATAACTCATTGAATAATGAATAACGAATAATAATAAAAATTAAAATAATGAATAAAAATAAAAATCAATAATAAAACTTAGAATAAATCAATGGAGAAAAATTTTTTATTCAAATAATTAATCGAATAATTATTTATTCGACTAATGCCCAACTCTGCCGTTAAGGTTATTGCAGTTTTTTTTGGTCTCATCATTTAGTACTTATTTTGTACGTATTTGTATGCCTATTCCCGAAATTTGTACGAACTTTGTTGAAGCACTACGAACGAAAAACCGGGGTGGTGATGGGGATACATGTTATATAGTACGTTAAATACCCGAGTAAAAATAGAATAGTTTTCATGAAACTATACAAGTCATAGTTTATACAAATACATTTAATATTTTAATGTCAATTTAGAACAGATTGACCGAAAAAATGTAAATATTTCGAAAATAAGTATTTATACAAATAAATCATTAAAACATGCATTTATATGCCCTAACCCATGAAATGTACAAAAATATGCTAAATAAAATTTGGTATTTGAACTTTAAATAAGTTAAAACAAATTTTAGCCGAATCCATTTTATTTAATATACAGTATAGCAACGAAATATAGGCAAATGCATAAAATTCACAGCTCTGGTAATTAAATATTTCCTGTACTATACATTATAATAATCTTTGATTTTACATGAATCTATACTCAAGCAATTCAATTCCAGTTTTTTAATTATCTTTAAAGATAAATACATTCAACAGTATAATATCTACGACGAAAACCGAGGGATTTTTTAAACAATTAGTCGAAGGACATCTTTTTAATAATGATACTAAATTTCGAGAATTTTTCAGTGTGAATAAAGAACAATTTTATTTTATTTTATCATTGATCAAAAAATATCTTACAAAGGAACCAACTATGCGAGTACCTGAACCAATATCCGCCGATGAAAAATTAGCATTAACTTTTAAGTAAATATTTTAGTCAATAATATTCAATAAAATTTATTTATTATTTATTTTATTTTATTTATTATTATTTAATAATAATCAATATTTTTCTGAAAGAGTTTTCCAGATAGTTTCTTTGTGATGTAAATCTTTGTGCTTAGGGTGAGCACTATCAAAAGTTTCCCGGTTTTGTTGCACAAATTAAATTTAAATTTCACCCTCAGTTGAGAAAAATACAAACTTTTTGGACATTTTGTATGTTGACGCAAGACGTTTCAACGAAGTACTAGTCCAGACTAGTAGTGCGTCCGTACTCACTGCGACATTTACCAACGCGCTGCGCGTAGTAAGTAGGAAAACAGTCACATATAAATAGCATGTAGGTATCTAGTATCAATGCGTCTGACGCTGCGTTTTTACGCTGCAGGGAAAACGTACTTTTACTGTGGATTTCGATGATGTTTGATGACATGAAAAAACATTCAACCCCAATGAAGTCGACAACAATAGTTCCGTGTGAATACTTAATATACACAATTTGAATATACAACATACATACTATGCTGTGTATTAAGTTCTTTACTAATGTTACTTATGTAAAAATTATAAAGTATGTAACAAAACATAAAGTCCTTGTGCTTTATTGGTAAATTTTGTTAACTTTTATTTTAATATTTTGATAATACAATTACAAATTGGATACAAAATACAAATACAATACAAATTATTTTACAATATTAGATCTGGTTTACAATTTATAAATAATACTCTTTATTGAGTTTACAAACGTTCATCATACATAACACGCAGGGGAATACTCACGACGCCATGGTGTCAGGTGTCGCACTAGGAGATTTATCAAATGATGTCAACGTGCTGGCCAAAGTGTGCTACGCTAAATAATTAACGTAGCCTCTGGCAGCGTCGAGTGACTCGCTAGACGATCTGACACACGGTGTATGAGGATAAAGTTGGTTACGCACCGGGCAGTTAGATCTAGCACACACAGCAGCGGTTTGAAATCGGGACGGGCTCTTGTCACGGGATCCGTAGGTGGCGCGTTCAGGCTCGGACGGCGACGGCTCACTCAGTTGATCGTGATGGCTCCTGGGTTCCTCGATTGTGTTGAATGACTGGTGGTACGCAGAATCTACCGATGTTCACTGTACGGTAGAGGTGGGTCGGTCGCGACTGACCGAATCAAAATGAACGAATCATTCAAGTGACCGAATCGCGACCGAATGATTTACCAAAAAGTATTCGGTCTTTCGGTCTTTCGGTCAAATCGATCTTTAGGTCGTTTAACAGTTTTAAATGAAACTTTTCTTTCAGATGGAATCGGATCGGATCGATTCGAATGGAATTTATTTTTTAACACACTGTTAAGTACGTTGATCACACTTACGAGTTACAACATTTTCACTTACAACTTGCAGTATAATATTTATAGTATTTATAGTATATATTCAACAACCAGCGTTCAGCAATGCTGCCATACTGATATTATTATCACGTATTACGTATTTACCTATTATTATTTATTAATATTATATTATTAAATGGACGTCCTCACGATTCACGAGATAGATTCAAATCGCCCATCACTAAATTAATGGTTTTATCGATCATTGATCCATGTTTAGGTAATCAGTTATCAGTTATCACTAAATATTCACTATTTTACTAATCACTAATCAGTAATAAGTAATTATAATCAATACTATATAATTTGTTAAGTATTTATAATTTATTATTGTTATTATTGTTATTGTTTTACTGTGTTACTTCTTACTAGTTATTAATTTACTATAGGTTCCTACGTTATTATATTGTATTTTATATATTATAAAGCTGTTAAATGTTAATTAATTGTTAATATTGTTAGTTACACTTATAACCACAGAGGAAAGAGCTAAGGATGCAGACCGACAAAATGACAAATACCATTTTGTATTTAATATGCATTCCGAACCATGTAAGTACTTTTAACATTATTTAGGACCGTTCTGTAAGTACAGGGGAAATTATGCGAGTTTAAATTATTCTTCTTCTTCTACTTCGCCTTCCTCCCAACTATTTGGGGTCGGCCACCCTTGTCCTACACCTCCACTTCACTCGGTCAATCACATCTCCTCTGCACACACCGACAGCCCTCATGTCATTCTCCAAAGTCTCCAACCATCTCTTTTTTGGTCTTCCTCTTCCTCTTTTCCCTTCAACGTCCATCTTCATAACCACTCTTACTGCATTTGTTTCCTCTCGCCTCATCACATGCCCAAACCATCTCAGCCTATTTTCTCTCATCTTGTCCACAATTGGCGCTACACCAACACTACCTCTCACGTATTCATTCCTTATTCTATCTTCTCTTGTCACTCCACTCAACCGTCTAAGCATTCTCATTTCCGCGACACTCATACTTTGTTCTATTCTCCTGTTAACCGCCCAACACTCTGAACCATACAGCATAGTTGGTCTCACTACACTTTTATAAAATTTACCTTTCAGCCTAATTGGAATTCTCTTATCGCATAACACGCCCAATGCTTCTCTCCATTTCATCCACCCGCACTTAATCCTATGTTTTACATCAATGTCAAAGCCCCCGTCCTTTTGAACAAAATATCCTAAATATTTAAAGCTCTCAACTTCACCTATCACATCACCATCTATTGTCAGTTGTCTCCTCATTCCTTCAACTTCTTGGTCTGTTTGTCCAAAATCATACTCAATATACTCAGTTTTATTTCTACTAATTCTCAATCCCTTTTCTTCGAGGGCTAACCTCCACTCATTTACCCTATTATTGACAACATCTAGGTTTTCTCCTATCAGAACTATATCATCCGCAAACATCATACACCATGGTATCTCACCCTGTATCTCCTTTGAATCCTTGGATCGCTTTTCTCTCACCTTCGCCAGTCTATAAATTTCTTTTTCTCCTTCCTATGTTCCTAGCCGCTCATATAACTCATCATACCTATTAAGCTTTGCCTTGCTTAACGCAATTTTCACTATTTTACATACATTTTAATACTCTATCCAATCTTCCCTCTTCCTTCTTTTCTGCCATACCTTAAATTGCTTTTTCTTACTCGCTACTACTCTCTGAATCTCCTCATCCCACCACCACGTTTCCTTGTCTTCTGGTAAACTACTTTTGGTTTCACCAACAACCTCTTTTGCTATGTTCTCAACATAAGTGACCATCCTTCTCCAAACCTCATTTATATCTCCTTCAACATTCCACACAGCTTTTTCTTTTAATTTCTTTATAAACTCCTTCTCTTTGTTTCCTATTAATTTCCACCACCTAATTCTGATCTCCTTCCCTGTCTTCCTTCTTTTGTTCATCTTTCTTCCTTTACACCATACTTCCATTATCATCAACCTATGTTGTGTTATTACACTCTCTCCAGGAATTACTTTACAATCCTTTACTCTTTTTATATTGTCTCTCCTCCACAAAAAATAATCAATCTGCGACCACTCTTGATATATATCTGTATATATCTATAATATATCTGTGATTCTTCCTGTCACATTATCAAATAAGATCGCCACTAAGCGCTAGTAATCGGTTTGCCCTTTCGTTTCAATTTTAAAGCCAATGCGAAATGACTAAAAAATATAAAATATTCAGAGTTAGAAACATGTCACTTATTTTTAGTATCGTTACCAAAAGTAACTATTTATATATTAAAGCACCTTAAGTCACTTTTTAAAGTTATTATTACCTATTTAATGTAATTATTATTTTTAACCAGCTGCAGCTATCTTGCAAACAAATGTATGATAGAATTCAGTGAATTGTGAATACTGTGAAGTATATATTTATATATTGTATTATTGCTTTAAAATTAAATTAAAAGTATAAGATTTCTGTTTAACCATTAGTCACTATTTTCAGAATACAATTTCAACAATACAGAAATTATTATATTTATATAATAATACAGAATTTATAATAAATATTTTAATGGATAATATAGGCACATAGGTGGGGTTCTGTAATGAATAGATGGTATTTCAGTAACACATTTGCTTAATTGACTAGTCATGATTAAATTATAATATTTAAGTTAATAAATTATAACATAAAGTTAAAATTATAACATTATGTTATAAAACCACTAACTTTTTGTAAATTTTCCTGCTTTTTTTTAGTTCTATTATCCTTCTTAACCTCTGCGTTGTGCTTATAAGAAAACTGTCTCATCCTCATATTTATATAGTATCTGATACAAAATGTAATTACTTCATCACAATGTTCAAAACAAGGGAAATAGAGAGTGTTTTCTAATAATTCTGCAAGAACTAATTCAAACACATCAGCCATTTTACAATATTTAGAAAATAAATCTTCAATTTTACATGATTGACCGAGTAAAGTGGAGGTGTAGGACAAAGGTGGCCGACCTCAAATAGTTGGGAGGAAGGCAAGGCAAAAGAAGAAGAAGAAGAAGAAATCTTCAATTTTACAAATTAAATTAAAAAAAATATTTGTTGGGATGTAATAAGCCTCCTCTAGATTTTATATTAGTAAGACGAGCAACTGGTTCAAATGACATATTAAGCTGTATTATTGCTGAACAACAAACAGAACATTTTAAGTAACGCAACATTTGCTTGCATAAATATCTAGTTATATAATATAAAACACAATCTACTACAGGTGCCAAAAAATAATCATGATCACTGTTTTCAATGACTGCATCTACAGTCCAGTCATCTTATTCAATGGCGAATTCTAATTTTTCACGAATTGTTTCTAATAAAGAACTTTTTTCTGGGTTTTGATAAATGGTTTTTAATTAATTTAATTTAATTTAATTTAATTAATTAATTATTTTTATTAATTGGGAAATTAATAGGAAACAAAGAGAAGGAGTTTATAAAGAAATTAAAAGAAAAAGCTGTGTGGAATGTTGAGGGAGATATAAATGAGGTTTGGAGAAGGATGGTCACTTGTGTTAAGAACATAGCAAAATAGGTTGTTGGTGAAACCAAAAGTAGTTTAACAGAAGACAAGGAAACGTGGTGGTGGGATGAGGAGATTTAGAGAGTAGTAGCGAGTAAGAAAAAGCAATTTAAGGTATGGCAGAAAAGTAGGAAGAGGGAAGATTGGATAGAGTATAAAAATGTATGTAAAATAATGAAAAGTGCGGTAAGCAAAGCGAAGCTTAATAGGTATGATGAGTTATATGAGCGGCTAGGAACACAGGAAGGAGAAAAATAAATTTATAGACTGGCGAAGGTGAGAAAGCGATCCAAGGATTTCCAAGATGTCTGGTGTATAAAAAATGAGGATAAGAGAGTTTTAACAAATGATGAAGATGTGAAAAAAGATGGAAAGAATATTTTGAGAAATTACTGAACGAGGAATATCCAAAAGAAGCTTTAGAGAGTATGTCATGGAATGAAGGATTGATTGGTCTAGTGGGTGAGGAGGAAGTGAGAGATGCGGTGAAGGCGATGAAAAAGAAAAAAGCGGTAGGACCAGATGGAGTACCTGTAGAGGTGTGGAAAATGTTAGGAGATGTAAGCATTGGGTGGTTGAAAAATCTTTTTAATAAGGTACTAATAGAGGGAAAAACGCCAGAAGATTGGAGAAAGAGTTTTATTGTACCAATATTTAAAGGAAAAGGAGACATACAAGAATGTGGGAACTATAGAGGAATAAAGCTCATGAGTCATAGTATGAAGATCTGGGAAAAGATTATAGAGAAGAGGATAAGAAGTGAGACGTCGATATCAGAAAACCAGTTTGGTTTTATGCCAGGAAAATCGACAATGGAGCCATTATTTTGTGTTAGGCAATTAGTAGAAAAGTACAGAGAAAAGAATAAAAAACTATGCATGGTGTTTATAGATTTGGAAAAGGCGTATGACAGGGTGCCAAGGGAAGTTTTAAGGTGGGCATTAATGAGAAAAAATGTCCCAAAAATGTATGTTAATTTGATCCAGGATATGTATGAAGGGTCGAGTACTAGTGTCAAAAGTCGGTGTGGAGTATCAGAAGGTTTCAGTATAGGAGTAGGTGTGCACCAGGGGTCAGCTCTAAGCCCCTACCTGTTCTCAGTGGTAATGGATGAGGTTTCAAAGAAGATACAGGGTGAGATACCATGGTGTATGATGTTTGCGGATGATATAGTTCTGATAGGAGAAAACCTAGAAGTTGTCAATAATAGGGTAAATGAGTGGAGGTTAGCCCTCGAAGAAAAGGGATTGAGAATTAGTAGAAATAAAACTGAGTATATTAAGTATGATTTTGGACAAACAGACCAAGAAGTTGAAGGAATGAGGAGACAACTGACAATAGATGGTGATGTGATAGGTGAAGTTGAGAGCTTTAAATATTTAGGATATTTTGTTCAAAAGGACGGAGGCTTTGACATTGATGTAAAACATAGGATTAAGTGCGGGTGGATGAAATGGAGAGAAGCATCGGGCGTGTTATGCGATAAGAGAATTCCAATTAGGCTGAAAGGTAAATTTTATAAAAGTGTAGTGAGACCAACTATGCTGTATGGTTCAGAGTGTTGGGCGGTTAACAGGAGAATAGAACAAAGTATGAGTGTCGCGGAAATGAGTATGCTTAGACGGTTGAGTGGAGTGACAAGAGAAAATAGAATAAGGAATGAATACGTGAGAGGTAGTGTTGGTGTAGCGCCAATTGTGGACAAGATGAGAGAAAATAGGCTGAGATGGTTTGGGCATGTGATGAGGCGAGAGGAAACAAATGCAGTATGAGTGGTTATGAAGATGGACGTTGAAGGGAAAAGAGGAAGAGGAAGACCAAAAAAGAGATGGTTGGAGACTTTGGAGAATGACATGAGGGCTGTCGGTGTGTGCAGAGGAGATGTGATTGACCGAGTGAAGTGGAGGTGTAGGACAAGGGTGGCCGACCCCAAATAGTTGGGAGGAAGGCGAAGTAGAAGAAGAAGAAAAGAAGAGATTCATGTAGCCATAATCTATATATATAAAAATGGAGACAAAAAATTCGAAATTGCATCAGTTGAGAACGGCTGGGCCGATTATCTTGATTTTTTTTTTAAATGATAGAGAATGTCGTGGAGCGAGTTTATAGGGTTTATATATGGACCTAATTCCACCCCCGGGAGATGGTCAAACAGGAATTTTGTGATTTACAATAGAAATGTTTGTTTTTGTTTATAAATGGTTGCTATGGGGGTTATAAGATTTGAGAATAATATTTATTTATTAGTAGTGGTTAATATAATGAATTACTCGACGTTGCAAGGTAACCAAAAAAAAAACATAAATAAGTATTCTGAATATTTTCTATTTGTTTGTGTCATTAAAAATGCCAAGAAGACGCCAGAATGCCAATTTTTGTCGTAGAACAAATGCAGCTACAAACATGAGAAATAGAAGAGCGCAAATAACAGACGAACAATGCCAATCCGATAGTGCGAATGATTCGTAGTTGACTCACGCAGAGCAAATGACCAACTACGCCAGCAGGTACATTGAACATTTATATCTGATTCATTCCTGCGTCTAGCATTCCAGTATGAGCCCGATATTGAATATTATGCTCATTAAAAAGTAGTAATTTGTGCAATGGACAAGGAATGCCCGCACTGCTATGCTCTCAAATTCAAAAATGAGCCAGTCTGGATGTGTTGTGCGTCAGGAAAGATGCAATTACCTGAAATTGAAACACCACCTGAACCATTGAACGGTTTACTTATCGGTACAGATCCAGATTCTAACGTGTTCCTGAAGTCAATTAGAATATTTAATTCATGTTTTCAAATGACATCGTTCGGAGCAACAGAAATAGTTCGTAATACTAATGCAAATGGTCAACAATACAATTCTATACTACGGATTTTAGTACGTTAAGGTTAGGTTAGGATTATGTATTAATTGATTATATTAATCCACCGTATTATGCAGTGGCGGCTATCCTATGCTCAAGGTGTTTCCGTCGATACACCTTATAATTGGGTGGGTGGTCATAGGCCATGGCGGGTATTTCTAACTGAATAAGAAAAATATATTAATAATTTAATAAACCAACCTATGGCTACCTTAATATGCTGTATTAATAATGTAAGTATTAACTATTACGGCAGTAGGTACCTAAGTAATAAGTGCCCAACATTAAACAATTTAAGTATAGTGAAATTATATCGACTTGGTATACGTATTATCACAGAACAATAGTATAGATACAACTATACAAGTATACGACCACAGCATACAAACATATTATTATTATTATATTATAAAATCTATTCTATAGTCTTGGCGACGTCACTTGTCTGACAATGGCTTGCTAATAATTGATATAATAGCTTGCGGAATTTTCAATAAAAATCTATTTTTGTAAACAGAAATATAATCAAATAATTTTTAAGATTATAATTTTTACGTTTATCTAGATAAAGATAAAGACAAAAATATTTTTAAATAAATTAATAATGTACAAATTGCTAAATTAAATGAAAATAAATCTTAAACTATTTTTTCTTCTATTAATAGGTGGGTAGAATAATGTAAATTATTGGTTAGGCACTAAATTGTATAGGTACCAGGGTTGGTGGGTGGGTAACTAAATTCAAATTTTGATACACCTTTTTTTTGTTTGATAGCCGCCACTGGTATTATGTCAAACTTGGTATAACTTTGATACTTAATTAGATTTAAATCATACACTAAGGTACGTACAAACAGCACTAGGTCCGCGATATACCCCAGGTACATTATCCACCGAATATTAAATAACGAGTTTAACAAATTTAGAGTCATATAGAGTTGGTATATTTAACGAGCAACGAAGTGCACAGGATCAGCTAGTATTATTATAATATCAATGGACACATGCAAAAGTTGATTGAAACATCATTGATAATAAAAGAAAATAGACTCATGAATTTAAAAATTGCTGTTCCCACTCCAGATCTTGTGATGAATGTTAATAAAGATAGTTTTTTTTTCAGCAAGTACACAATATCATGATTATAAAGAATTATAGGCTATAACCCACCGTAAACTTTAAATACTATACAACTGCATTATATGCATTCATACACCTAAGCATTTACATACCTACACCAAATACAAGTCAGTGGCGTCGAACGAATATCGTCACATAGATAATGTAATTTTATGTCAATATTCGCTGTTCAAACGCTTATAAAAAAAAATTGTGCCTATGGATGTTAATAATTTTTTAATGACATTAAGAACTACTTCTGTGGAATCTTCTATTACATTTTCAAATATTTTGTAGGAGCCAAATTTTTTTTATCACCGATTATAAAAATAAAATGTAAAAAAATCGAATATTTTAAATGCCTATAAGTGGCTTAAAAATCAATATTATATTTTGAAAAAAATATGACATAAAGGAAATACCAATCTTAACAGCTGGTAGAAATTTCAAAAATCTGCGACTTATACTTTTTGAATTATAACAAATATTTAAAATCGTTTGAGATATCGCTATTTTATGCAATTTCGTAAATATTTAAATTTCAAACAGTCATAACATTTTTTCCTCTAAGTCCGGTAAAAATTTTTTTAAAGATTTATGAAGAGTAGCTTATAGATAACCTAGTGTTAAAATTTTGAACCTTAAGTATGAACAGAAAAATGTTATGAATTTTTATCTACAAAATGACTTGCAAATTATCGTGATTTTTACACATTTTATACAAATTGGAACTTTGAGCACTTATAAAAAAAAATTGTGACTTACGATTTTAGATTTTTTTTTATCAGTTAAGCAACAACCTATAAGAAACCTTGTATTAAATTTTTAAGATTTTCTGGCCGGCCAAAAAATTTTTATCGTAATTTAAAAAAAAAATACTTAAAAAAATTGAAAATTTCAATTGTCTATAAATAGCTCAATAAAAGTCAAAATACTTTGAAAATTTAACGGTGTATAGAGAACGCTAATCTTAATATTTGGTGAAAATTTCAAGTATTTACGTCATTTAGTTTTTGAGTTATAGCAAAATAAAAAAGAACCGGATGGGCCTCGCTCTGCTGTACACTTGGGGGTGAAGTGCGACACTTCATAGGATAAGTCATTATAATGGATTTGTTAAATTTGAATTTAATGATTGGTATCATTGTATACGAAAAACGATTCTGAACGGAGATGATATGTTAATCTAGAATATAATACATTGTTATTTATAAATATTGTAATAAGTATATTTTATTTTGAAACGAAAAATTTAGAAAAATTGTCTATAAATAAGTCAAAATATGTCAAAATACTTTGAAAACTTAACCATGTATAGAAAACGTCAATATAAAGATTTGGTGAAAATTTCAAGTTGTTGCAATTTTTCGTTTTTGAGTTAGAGCATTTTAAAAAAAACCGATATCTTTGTCAGTCTAGAATATTATACATTATATTATATTTTACATCACATTGACATTTTATGTCAATATTCGCTGTCTATAAATAGCTCAATAAAAGTCAAAATACTTTGAAAATTTTACGGTGTATAGATAACGCTAATCTAAACATTTGGTGAAAATTTCAAGTATTTAAATCGATTAGTTTTTGAGTTATAGCAAAATAAAAAATTTGATTTTGTCGAAAACTGGTTTTGCGTAAAAACTCTAGTTTTACCCTTATTTTTTTAGGGTTTTTCCCGTCGCATTTAAAAAATATTGAAAATTTTTTACTTTTGACCCCCCAAAGTACCAACTAGATTCACTTTCCTTTCAGAAAAGTTGCTACATAAGCAAATCGAAGCATTTTAACTGCCAAAAAAGGTGTCGTCAGACACAAAAAAAATATAAAAAAAAACGCACATCATTGTAAAACCAATAGATTCCATCACTCCGTTCAGAATCTAAAAATACAATAACATACTCACAAACTTATTTAACTTAATGACACTCAATCATTCGATTTTGCAATCGACAATTTGATCACGAACATCCAACAAATGCTCAAAGAATACTGTCTTTAATCTTAAACACAGAAACTCCTTTAACTCAATCCAAGATTTACTATTAATACGATCAATTAGTGGGAATGAGGGGAATAGAAAGTTGAAGAAGCTTGCTTGTGGTAGCTCGGGTTCTTCAAAGACCATTAAGCTGAGAAATATCAACTTGTATTAAGCATTCTAAATTTATTGAAATCATAATTCACAACTATCATTAGTACTTATGTAACATTATTAGGCTGTATTTACCAGTAAACTCTTATTAAATGTCATACATTTCAATACAAATACAATAACCTTGAATTAAGGGCATAGTATTCTTTTTTTTTACTCAAATATAGAAAAATAATAAAAATACCAGTGGTAAAATATTTTATTTGTATTGAGCCTTCAATATGAAAGTCACACCAAATAGTTATGATCACTGATGATACAACTGTACAATAATCTTAACATAAGATAACTTCCATAAAATAATCAATTCAAAAATTTCAACAAAAAAAATACTTATCAAAGTTAACAATTGGTTGGTATTTAGTGTTTTTTTAAATAATTAAGTAAATCATATTTAATTAAGTCAATCATTTATGATTTATTAAATACTACAAATGAGATTTTATTTCATTAATATTTATCAACCTTCTAAAATTTTTTTATAATTTATATAATTTACATATTACCAAAAAAAAAAAAAATCATCACTATTTGTACCAACAAAAATTTATAAAATATAAAATTAAGTTATTCAAAATTATAGTTGATAAAACCTTAGAAAGTAATAAATATAGATTATCTACATTTACAAAGACATTTTACATAAAATATTACAAATGTATAATTAATGCACAATAGGTATTTTTATGAAAAAGATTATTAATGTATAATATAATCAATGGCAATCTAAAAGGTCTGCTCCATCAATAAAACAATTTAGCGATTGACCAATTATATCATCCAGCATTGAGTTTAACCCAGATCTAGTTGATATAACCCATTGTGTTTTAGCATCACAGTTATCAAAATCATAAGTAGAAGTGAAATTTAAGAACTCTGCAGTTGATATATAGACATCAGATTTCAGACGAAGACATGTTGCATATGGATATATACTATTATGATGCTCAATTTTTAAGTTTGATAACAATTCACAGTCATTTGATGTTGTAATAGAACTTAAGACTCTATTTGCCGAGTCAATTTGTCTAGATTTTTTCATCTGATGACCAGAAGAATTTTCTAAGACAATGTCTATACTGTTTAAACAATTAACTGACTGGTTCATTTGTTTAAAATCAGTAGAATTTACAGAAAACAGTATTTTTTTAGTTAGACAAATTGCTTTCTTTTGAACCACTAAATCATGTTCTTCTTTTAATGCAACATAAAACACCTAAAATAAAAACATAATTATCAATTAATTAATTTTTAAAAAACCTACCAAGAATAATTTAAATATTAAATGTTCAAAAAACTAACATGCAGGCAACCAACAGAACTTAATTCTCTTAATAAAAAAATATTATCATTTAGTTTTTCAGTGTTATTTTGTTTACTAGATTTGCTAATAATATGTTGAATAACTGAATCCCAAAAGTCATAGGTGAATGTTTTTACTTCCCAAAGTGGATCTTTAATGCTTACATGTACCATTACTATATAAATTTCGTTGCGCAAATCATCACTGAAAATTAAATTAACAAAATATTATTGATTAAATCATAGTACACAATAATTTATTAAAAATTTAATAATAAAACAAATGTTATTGTTTAATTTATGTATTAAGACTTTGTAGTATGTGAACATATTATATTATTCATAAGAATAGTTTTTACATTTTTGATACAAATAAACATACCTGAGCTCATTATGGAAAAATAAAGCAGTAATAAGCTTAACTATTTGTCGTCTAATGATACCTTCAGATTCAAATTGCATTAAATTTAAACAATGGGTCTAAAGTGGATTAATTTTTATTTATAAATTAGAACAAAAACAATTTTATTCAAATTTTAGTATATAATTACTATTAAATCAGACTCTTTTAAAGATGATTCCCAAATATGCAATACGGAGACCATTTTTTCTAAACATTCAAGTGCTTTAGATCTAACAAATGGATCATTATCATGTTTAAGAGTGTTCAAAACAGCAGTTGGTAAATTTTTTTTCAGCAAAAGTTGGATAAAAATTTCTCCTGTTTAAAAAAAATATATAATATATTACTTTGATTAAGTTAGGTTTAATAAATCACTATTGTAGTAGTATTTATTTAACAATATTTCTTATTACCAAAACTGAATTTACATGCAGCTGTTATGCTAGTAATGCATTGTAAACTACTATCGCGAATTTCTGATCTGGTATCCAACAACAAATCATTGAGTGTATTACATAGTTTATCAAAATCTATCTGGTAATTAGTATGTTGCACATTTCTATGAATAATTGTATTAATAGCTGTACTGATTAATGTCAAGCCATTCTAAAAAATTATGCATGATTACAACATTAACATTGTAAAGAATGCAAAATTATATATTGATATTATTTAATTGGTCTATTACCTGTAAGAGAGTAGAATTGTGACAAGGTTTATCAAAAAACTGACTATGACATTGAACAAGTGGCACTAAAAATGAATTCTGTGTATCATTTTCAATAAATAGCTTACACTCTAATATTTTAGTCCAACATAAAAACACATATGATAATATTTCTAAAAATTTGTTGTTTACTGAATCTTGATCTTGATGTTCTTCAATCCAACTGTCAGAATTTAAAAACTGATCTAATACTTTTGAAAAAAAAATAACTAAATAATCCAATGACTCCTATTTTAAAATATAAAAAAAAAATTCAGAAATAAAATTTATTACTACAAAATAACAGACCACATAAAATCCACAAATAATTTCATATTCATGTATTCTAATACTAAATTAACACGAAACATTTTAAAGTAAAAAATATTATCTAGAAAAAATTCAATAATCATAACTAGGGCTCGGATTTATATGTATTAAAAAAATGAGAATATGTAATAAAAAATCACTTTATATGTGATAAAAAAATGAAAATATGGAACATAAAAAAATATTAAAAATTACTTTATAAATGACATTATTATCTAATTTACTTATTTGTACCGTATGAAAATATAGAATATAAAAAAATTACAAACAAATATAAAAAATTGCTTTATAAATTACATTATTATCTAATTTACTTATTTTACTTTGGCATTATTCATCTTGATCTTGATCTTGAAAGCAATGAGATACCATATACATGCTCAAATTTTCAAAGTTAAATTATCCATGGTTTGGTCGTAAGTTCAATAATTGGTAATATTTTGTTTACATACTTTTGGAAACATGGGACATTGTCTGTATTGAAAAATACAATCTTATATAATTATTAATGAATCGTAAATGAACAAATTGTCGAAATATGTAGGAAAAAAGGAATTATTGAGAAACATGTACAAAAATGTACTAATGACAAAATATGTAAAAATATGTAAAATAAAATATAATCCATTACATTGGAAATTGCTTGAAACGAATTTATCACTTATCTAAATTAATTTATCAAGTCACAGTAAAAATATGTATTTACATATAAATCCGAGCTCTAATCATAATCAACACTTTTTTTCTCTGTCAAATTAATTATTTATTAATTTACATGAAAAATAATATTAGGTTATTAATAGTAATAATATTAATAGTTAAATAAAAAAATAAAAAAATATATCATTACACTAGAATATGATGTTTATAAATAGTAAATTTAAAATAGAATAAAGATAATAATTTATAACTTAAATTTTATTTTACTTAATATTAATAGTCTCAGATAATTATAACATAATCTGAAACATAAAGAATGATTATAAAGAAGTTAATGATAACTTAGGATTAAATTATTACTGACAATTGAGCTGATCTTTCTAATTGATTAATCTGAATTAAAAAAAGCTATGATAGTATTATAAGGATTTTGAGATTCCAATATTTTTAAGTTTAGTAGTATAAAAACTAAGTTTATGATTATGTCTTATAATGTATTTTATAACATTGCTCAGATAATGTTACAATCAATTACTCAAAAAGAAATTATTTAAAGAATATTAAATTATTTTCTAATTATGTATCATGCATTAACTTTTTTTTTTAGTTTTTGAATCGACGGCACCACGGGAACTGCTTTCGCATTGCTTCCGTGAATCATGCATTATCTATGTTGTAGTGAGATTAACATATTTTACATTGAAACATTCAATAATAGATTCTAAATTATGGTTGGGTTGTATATTTACTCAAATCTTTGCAAAATAAAACATTTTTTACCTATTTTTGCCTTAAAATTAAGTTTTACAACTAAAAGTGCAAAAATAATTACATATATTAAGACTAAATATTTACCTGTTTAAGTATAGTTACAATATCTAAAATATTGAGTATAGAAGAAATAGCCATTTCTTTCATAATAGAATCATGATTATTACAATAATTTAGTATATATTTTGATTCAATAATGTCACTACAATCTAATTTTTCATACTTTTCGTATTTAGAACACTTAAGCCATTCTGTGCATTTCTTTAAAGGAATAAGCTGTAAAAAAAATATACATAAATAATGAAATGACAGACTATTTATGTTATAAATATAATATGTGAAAATAACCTGGCCAATAATTAATTCTTTTTCAAATGCCGCACTAACAACCAATTGAGTATTACCAATATGTACATATCTAATGGCTTGTATATACAAATTGCTAATTGTTTTATATAGCTGTACATCTTTTGGTATATTCATATAAGAAAATATATTTTTTAATATGTGTTGGGATTCAGATTGGTGCCAAACCGTGAAATAATCAAATAGCAAATGCAATGTAATATAACTCTTTAATAACATAGGATAAACATTGAATGTTTTTTTAATTTGTATTAATATATTATATAAAGAATATTTAAAAATTATTTTTTGGCATGCATCAGATTCATACACAGTTCCAATAAATTTTTCTAAAATTAAAATCAAAGTTTTTAGATAAACACTAAGAACTACAAAATATTTTATTTGTCGATTAGCAATTATGTTACAATTTATTTTATCAATATTTGAAAACAGTACTTTGAGTAAAGGATCACAACAGTATGTTATTTCATACTCAAATGATCTATAAATTAGTTCAGCAATATATTGGCTAGACTGAATTTCTATGTATTTTGCAGGAATAACTAATCCATCTATAGCAAAAAATATATTTTTCCACAAACCTAAAACAAATAAAAGTTTAAAAAAAATTATTAGTTATATATATATATATATATTGAAGCCAAATAAATAACTAAATTATTAATTATAAAAAATTAAGAAAAATTAATGCAAAATAACAATATTTTTAAAGTTATATGTATATGCATAGTCCATAGTGTACTATATTTTTATATTTAATGTTATTTTTTTATTGTTTAATTGTTCCAAGACCATAATTTAAAGTTCAATAATTTATTACTATTTTATGTGATTAAAATAGATACTCATTTAAATACACATTTTTAATGAACATTCTCCATCTATGATAAATTTATAAATTCAATATGTATAGACTTAAAAATATGTCAAATGACGTTCCATTTAATGTTTTTCAAATATCTATGAGTATTACTTTCTATTACATTTTTTATATACAATAATATTTTCTTCTTATTAATATTAATAGTTTTAGACATAGAACTTGAAATAAAGAAATGCAAGTCAATACTATAACAAAATTTTCTTCAGTATATTTTAATTTACAGACCATATACTATACATAGGTGTAGTTCTATAAGTACAATTATTTTAAGCCATGTATAATATAAATTATTATAAATAATAAGTATAATATAAATTAGAAACAATTACCTTCTTGAAAAATATACTCTACACCTTGTTTATGAGTATTTAGAGTCTGCAATAATGTCATGTAAGCATTGAAAATTGAAGATTCTTTTAAATTAGACTCAACATCTAGATTATTAATTATCAATAGAATAGTATGTGTTTCAATAAGCTCATCCAGTCTGTCATTACTTTTAACTAATATAGCCAAGTATTTTAGAGAAAAAACATACAAATGTATTGATGGGTTTTTAGAAGACTTTTTTTGCAGTTGATACAAATCCCATACATTAGCAAACCATTTACAATGTGTACTAGTCGGTATGGTTCTCAATAGTACATCTAAAAAATTATATAAATAAATTAATAGATGTAGGTATTATATAGGTATATAGATAAGAAAAAAAAATGAAAAGAAAAGAAAAACTTCAACAAAACAACACTGACCCGCATTCTGTAAGCTAGTCAAGAGTTTCTCCAATAAGGTTTTATCTTGTATTGTAAAGTTTTCAACCAACAAGCAATTCAAGGCCTTCAGAAGTTTTTCAGCAGTCGTATGAACAGACTTTGGGTATATCGTTAACATGATGGTAAATTGATTTCGAAACGACTGTTTAGAAATAATCAATTAAAAACGCGCAAACATTTTGAATTAAACATTTATATTAACGGCAGAGATGTGTTGTTCTTTTTTAAAGTCTGCAAATATCTAAGATAAGACCAAATATTAAATATTTTCAATATACATAAATTTTATCATTGTTTTAGGCCTTAACCATGGTTTAGGCCTTAGACACTGGATAGAGCTATAGTGCATGGTTGCCAGGTTGGGCGATTTTGGAACCTATATTGGTGCCTAAAAATTAGCATTGGCGACTGGTCACCAATTGGGCGATTTAAAATTTTCATTTGGCGTTATTGGGCGATTTCAAAAATATTAAAATGTTATAATTTATTTAGTTTAATTACCAATTATTGGTTCATAACAACAATTTGATAAGAAAATACATTTTTTTTATCAGTTACACTATCTGTGAGAAAATCATAGATAATAAATTATTATCTATAAAGAAAATCCAATTAACCAAACAGAAATATTATAATATGACAATTGTTAAATGATAATAGTTATTTCTGTGTTCGCACAGTGTCAGGCGAATAAAAACTTTTAAACAAATGTATAATAAAATAATATTATTTTGTCAAGCAATTATTTACATGTTATTTATTTAAAGACCTTGTTGTTTTAAAGTTCGTTATTAGTTATTAGGAAAGTTAATAACTTATTGATGTTCTTTCATATGATATTTAAGTAGAATACCATAAATTGTTATTTTTAAGTAAGACACAATAAAATCATTTTTTTCTTACAAAAAATATATAGGTATTTTCATTTTTTTAATGATTTTAGTATTGACTTATATTATTACTTATCTGTTAGACGAATTCGTATTAAAAGTATTCAATTTATAAATCAAACATCTAATTGAATAGTATTTTACTGAAGCGATATAAATTAATTTTTTGTTAGAATCCAATTATTTAATACATACACACATTTAAATAGTATTATATATCAACGTAGTAGTACTAAACTACTATGAATCATTATTATTACACACAACATAAATGGTTACCGGCTGTCAATACAATATAATATTGTATTATTATATTATTTTTTAGTATTCACTAATATTTGATGATAATATTTTATTTTTTTATTATCTATGAAAAATATATTATAATAACGGCAAAATAAAACCAAAATTACATTAGCAATAATCGACTAATTGTGATAAGAAAAATTCAGTGGTTCTCAAAAATGTATTGCCAAGTTAATGGTTTTTATTGCTAACTAATAACCGTATCAGTTAAATTCAGTGTGACCAACCTATTATTGTATACTTTTATTGCTACGTTTATTAATGTGAGCATGCGGCAATACGGCCGCCGTCGGACTATTGCCGAAACGAGATTTTTCGAAAAATTTTTGAACATGTTCCGGGAGAGCGCGGGCTTTTAAAATAATGTCAACGAAAGGGGAGGTCGTGATTAAAAAGGTGTTAAAATATCTAAGGGAACACTTTGGCCAGTTTCGAGATATAAATTTCGAAAGTGAGTACCAACGTAAAGCATGCGGCAATACGGCAGCCGTCGGACTATTGCCGAAACGAGATTTTTCGAAAAATTTTTTGAACATGTTCCGGGAGAGCGCGGGCTTTGAAAATAATGTCAACGAAAGGGGAGGTCATGATTAAAAAGTGCCACTCGTTTATAGGATAGGTCATTACAATGGATTTGTTAAAATTGTATTCATTGATAGGTATACGAAAAACGATTCTGAACGAAGATGATTTGTTAGTCTAGAATATAATACATTAATACATTGTTATTTATAAATATTGTTATAAGTATATTTTATTTTGAAACTAAAAATTTAGAAAAATCGAAAATTTAAATTGTCTATAAATAAGTGAAAATATGGCAAAATACTTTGAAAACTTAATCATTCATAGAAAACGTCAGTATAAACATTTGATGAAAATTTCAAGTTGTTGCGGTTTTTCGTTTTTGAGTTAGGGCATTTTAAAAAAACCGATATCATTTGTCAGTTTAGAATATTATACATTATATTATATTTTACGTGTAATTTTATGTCAATATTCGCTGTTCAAACGCTTATAAAAAAAAAATTGTGCCTATGGATTTTAATAATTTTTGAATGACATTAAGAACTACTTCTGTGGAACCTTCGATTAAATTTTCAAGTATTTTGTACGAGCCAAATTATAATATCACCGATTATAAAAAAAAAATGTAAAAAAATCTAATATTTTAAATGCCTATAAGTGGCTTAAAAATCAATATAATATTTTGAAAAAAATATGACATAAAGGAAATACCAATCTTAACAGCTGGTAGAAATTTTTAAAAATCTGCGACTTATACTTTTTGAATTATAACAAATATTAAAAATCGTTTGAGAATAAATTGCTGTTTTATGCAATTTTGTAAATATTTAAATTTCAAACAGTCATAAAATTTTTTCCTCTAAGTCCGGTATAAATTTTTTTAAAGATTTTTGGAGAGTAGCTTATAGATAACCTAGTGTTAAAATTTTGAACCTTAAGTATGAACAGAAAAAATTTTATGAATTTTTATCTACAAAATAACTTGCAAATTTTCGCAATTTTTACATATTTCCTATA
>JASXSY010001223.1:0-128576 GCA_034509805.1 Sipha maydis | reverse complement strand
TTTCTATTACTTTTGTCTTCAAAACTTGTGATTCAACATATTTTGTCATTTTCAACCTAATTCATCAATTATAAAAACTTAAAATATTGTAAAAGAAAAAAAAAAGTTTTTTACCATTAATATAAAAAAATATATAGACAAATAGTATTTTTTTTTATCTTTGTTGACTTTTCACAGTTAATTAGCACTAATTTAAAACTAAGAATAGATTAAACATAGTTTATAAGTTTATTTCTTTCTTCTTGATCTTTTGGTAATTTAATTTATAAGTCAATTAATTTGTTTGTATTTTGTATTTTTATTTTTCAAATAAACATAATTCAATAGTTTATTTAAAACAGTATAATAATTTTATCGAGCAAAGCGTATGTTGATTTATTCTTTAACTTATGAAACAAAATTAACCGTCTTTTAAATATTTTGAATTGAATTTTTATATTTATTAACTGTAAATAATCTTTAAATATTATAAAACTATTAAATATCTTCGAAATTTACCAGCGCATTTTATCTGAAATTTTCACTGGGCAACAAAAAATGTTTTTCTCAAAATAGTCAATGTATAATACCATAGAACGATTTAAGTATTACACGTTCGTTTCGCATTATTTCGCTCAATCTTTCGAAATACTGTCGGCAGAGTATAATCACTGGGCGACATTTGTGTCGCTTAATAAACTAGTTAAAAATTGCACTGACATTTACAATCAAATATATTATCAAATAGATGCTTTCAATCTTAATATGTCTATTTCTTGGCTTATGTTGTGCATAAAAGTATAATTTAACCATTGCGTAGCTCATGAAGTATATTGTATACATAGGTTTCCTAATCGCTAGTTCATATTTGTATTGTAGTTAATGTACTTTCAAGTTAAATTTAAAATTCCAAGCATACAAACAACCAGCAGGGTTAGAATATCTAGTTTTTAATTGTATAGATTCTTTATTGCTCTAAAATTTCTATTAGATGTTGTGATAACTATTGTTGGGAATTGGAAGTGATCTTATTTTATTGAAAAATTATGGAAAGCGTACAACTTTTCTCTCTACCATAATATTTTATGATAACATAAAATGTAGGTGAATTTTTATTTTATATGAATTACAGTTGAAATTTTTAAAGGATTGGCTTAATTATTAGATTATGGAAATAAAAAACAGATGTGCTTATATACTTAATGTTTTAACACCCAAAAAACTGCCAGTAGATTTAAACCCTATAGTTCTTATAGTTTTATGTAATTGCGGTTTATTATCAGTATACAGTTCAAACAATTGATATTACTACAAATTTGGTTAGAAGAAAAACCATATGTGTTATTCATTTTACTCGAGAGATAAATTGAAAAATTATCTAAATTGTTTCTTCTGAAATAAGGATGTTCAGAAATTAGTTTTCTACCAGGTCTTATAAATCTTGATTTTTGATGATTATGTGACATTGGACTAAACGTCTGTTATCAAAATAAAGTGTCTTTTCAAAAATCACAGGTTCATCATCACTGTCCGCATTAACTAATGTTTGACGTACGTGACGGAGATCACTTAGTGGAATTAAAATTATGGATGACATTATAAACGACATAACTCTTGTTTTCAGAGTTTCAATTGTTATATCAATAGCATCGATATTCTCTTCAAATACATTTATGATCGGAGTTCCAGAAATTGAGAAATTTATAAAACTACTATCGTCATCACTAGAATCTACATTGTTACGAGTTGATACACTTGACATACATTCGTGGTCATGACTACACATAAAGATAAAACAAATTCTGTAAATATATTTTCACCACAGCTTATATGTTATTAACTTACTAGCCAAGTTCACCGGTTTTTTATTATTGTTGTTGTTATCAATCGTTCTTAGAGAAAAATGTATTAATTGGTATCTGTAAAATGTTAGTGAGTAATGTTACTTTGACGTTTAAAGTTTTTCAATCTGTAATATATGAAAATGAAACGAAATAATTCAAGCAGGATTATCCATTTTTTTTTAAAAAAAAAACCTATACATTTTATATTATTTTGTAAATATAACATTATAATTGAAAATATAATAGGTTGTAATTTATTATATATTGTATTTATATAAAAAAGAAAGTATGGGTCTTAGCCCCCACAACTGATTTTTTAGTAAATTTTCATATCCCTTCCACCATTAAAAAATCCCGAGAACGCCTCGTACATCATCACTATAAATTTGGTTAAATGAAGAAAAACGAACACATCTGTTATTCATGAACATATTTCTAACAGTTTTTTGAAATATTCTTCTTCCAGATCTAATAATTTTCAATTTTTGAGGATTATGTGACGTTGAACTAAAATAATCCACTAAACATCTATTATCAAAATAAGGTTTTTTTTCAAGAATAAACAGTTCTCATCATAATCCTGATTTATTGATTCAATTATAATTTCAGCAACTATATAGTTAATATATAGTAAATTATATAGTTGTAATTGTATATAAATATTTACAATTACAACTATACAATTTACTTTCCTATTAACACAACTTTACTTTAATGTTGAACAAATCTTAAAAATATTAATCTCTTATTGTTAATAGTAATTATTGTTCTTATTAATATCTCATTGTTTTAAATTAAAATCAATTCAATTCTTTCAATAGATTTCAAAAATGTGAATTGTATTTTTTATACATACAGAGAAGTTTGAAATTAATAAATCAAAAATATATTTCAATTATTCAGTTGGGAAGGTTTGTCCAAAGCAAAAACTTTAAATTAATATAACATATTTTAAATATTAAAGACTTATAAGTATTTTCAATAAAACTCGCATGAGTGTCAGGTAGTGTACTATTTAATGTAATCCATCTAGATACCGTTATTTGTCGTGTTTCTGGGTCAGTAATTCTACTAAAAACTGATTACTTACATTATCTCCATTCGATGTTTCTGTAAGTAAAACTACTCTAATAATTTTGCATGCATTTATTAATTCTTTTAATTAAAATGTGAAAAAAATCAAATAGTATTTTTATTTAAAATAATTGAATTATTGAGTAAAACATTTAAATAAATAGTTAAATATATGGAATAAATCATATTACTTCCAAAACGTGTTTAATTATTATGAGTTTCAATATTTCTAGAACACTCCCCTGTCCTATGAAGTATTTCATTTGATTCTATATTATTCGAGTTTAAAATAAATAGAATATAAATATAAACATTTAAATAAAAAATTAGACTTCCCTGTTAACACTAGAAGCATATGATGAAGACATACTCGACTATTGTTTCTACTAATTTTCACACACAATTATATTCTTCTAAATTAATCTGTAATAGTTAAAAGTCCAATTAATCATATAGTATACATTCGGCTTAAAAAAGCTTAACGATATGTGAATAACATTTAATTTATAAAACAAAAAAAAAAAAAACAATTGTTAACCGAACATGTTTGTGTTTTTAAATTGTTGCTTAGGTTACCTATAGTGTTGCTATGAGTTACGAAAAAAAATTTCATATTTTTACCTAAATTGTCTAAAAATTAAATAAAAAATTTTTTCTTAGTAAAAAAAAAATTTATATAAATGTATAAAAATTATACATTTTACAATACGTATGTTTAAAATTTATAATCTATAAATAATATAATTATAAATGTATATTACTATAATTGTATATAATACTTTAGCAAACATGCTGGAAACATAATATATTACTAGAAAGCTAGACCATTTTCGTGTTTAATAAGAACAAATGAGTAATATATTATTATTATCCTGTTTTTTGTAGTAATACATAATAGGAGTAATTTAATTTTATCATGTAACAGTACAGCATTGTAACAAATGATATGCAAACATAAACCAATGGACAGCCTAATACAACATGGTATTACTCCAGACATTCTTTGGAGCAGTTTTCAATTGAGAATGCAACAAAAACGTTGTCTGATAACAACCAGTAGTTTTCACTTTTTTTCCAGGTCACATCCTTGTTTTAATGATGATATTGTTAGTTGAAATTGCTTGAATTTCGTCGTTTAAATATTTTTTATCGAAAGATAATCTAGCACGTGTACAGTGCACAAATATTCAAGTACCTATATTTCAATTAAAATTAAAAATCCAATATAAAAATTATGATACATGTATTAAAATCATATTAATTACTTCATGGACAATGTTAAAAAAAAATATATATGCATTTTTGTTCATTAAAATATGCGAGCATAAAATTTTATTTTAATTTTACCATTGTTTAGTAGGAATGTTAACAAATAATAAGAGCGTAAATTATGTATATTAATTAACTACTGATTGTTTTATTTGAATTTGTATTTTGATAAAAATAAACGAAAAATAAACTGATTGTGTTAATTCATTTTAATTAAATCAATACAACTGAAATGTATGCATAATACGATTCGTTACATAATTTATATTGATAAATAATGATTGAAGTGGATCCATAAAGTACGTTTTCCTGTACAAAACATTGTTCAAGCTAACTAAAAATATGTTTCGATTGTTTGCATAATTTAATCTATTAATTACAGTCAAGAAAATCGTCAACATTTTAATCTAAATATTTGTATTGCATAGTGTTGTGTATAGTTTTAGACAATGATTCATTTTAGAAATGACTTCATTTTAGACGATTGTTGAAAAACACTCCCAAAACGTCTAAAATAACGAATGATTGTTTTAACTACGATATGGCACCAGATTGAACAAATGCGTCGGTAGTGTAGAATTCTTTGCGACAGCGCCAAAATAAAGGCAAATCGTACATATTGAATTAATTATACAATTATTTAGTCTGAAAATAATCGTCAATAGTTTTGAACTCACGGGTACCTAGTACACGAGTAGTTAACACGGATAGAGAACTAAATTTGTTTTCAAATACAAAACATTACGTTGTTGGAATTTCATTAGACTCTGCGTCAAGTTGGAACACATATTTTACGCTATAACATTTGTTGTGGCAACTAATAACATTGTGGAAACCGCAAAAATTAACTACTTACCCGAGTAAAACGTGTGTTCAGAATTCGTAATAAATTTTACGAATTCTATTGTATTCGTTCGAAAATGATTTGAATAACAGTATTTATTTCGCGTTCGCTCAACATATGCTTTTTACTTTTTAAGGTGATATCATCCGCTGTTTACGACATGGTATTTATGAAATAATATGTTTAATATGTTTTCCGCCGTCAAATATTTGCAGTCACAATGGTTCTCAATATTGTAATGTAAATTAACTTTATCGTTGCAAATACGGTGTTTACGATCTATCTTGTATACGTACATATTTCATTTAGATTAGACTTGTAACCTTTGTAATATTGTATAACTGTAGCCATAGTGGTCTTACATATTATAATCCTACCAGATATAATAACGGTGTGTGCAGTCGATATTTATTTTTTTTTAGTAGACAATAGTTGTCAGTTCATGAAACATTTCTTGTACGATTATAACTGTATGCACGAAGGCCAATCTATACTGTTGTAGAATATTGAAAATGTTGAAATGTTGCAAAATATAATTTAAATGTATCTATAAATCACCGAAGCTAAATAATAATAATGATATATGCGAAATTACAATGAATAACTGTTTTGTCTTTCGGAGGATTGCTTTCGTGCTCAACAGACTATCATCTCGAGTACATATATTACATACAGTTAAATCTTTATTATACACGGATAAAGAGTTCACATTTTTGTGCTTGTGGACTATAATCGGATGGTTAGTTTTTATTAAAGCTGCGTAAACGGATTTACGTAGTGCTTTGCAGTTTATTCGAAATTCGAATTGCACATGAATATCGATTTATTTACGTTAGAGACATTTCGATGCGTATCATAGAAAATTTATAAATGTGTTTCTTCGAAAAAACAAAGGATAGCGTGTTAAAGTTTTAACGGGCTTTATATACTATGTTTTAGTTTGAGTTTGTACTCTTGTGAAAAATAGTCAATTAAATGGTATGGACGTGTTAGAAGTTTATTGCGTCATTTTAATTGTGATAGTAATAATAATAATAACAGTAGTAATAATAATAATAATAATAATATTCATACTCTATTAAACGTTATATTAATCCGACTGTAAATAAAAAATTATCATTCTGTAGTTTTGTTAATATTTCTTATAAAAAAAGCATGTCTTGCAGTCATGAAATACTTTACTCCTCGATCATGCAATACATTCAATGTATAAATATACATTTAAATGAAATCGAAAACATGAGAAATAATATTTAAGATGTAGGTAGTTATTAAATCTGTAATTTAAATTTTCAAAAATGATAATCGATAATGGTTATCTTTCTAATTGGAAAAAAACAATAGTAATATAAAAAATATTAAATACATCGTATAAAAGAAAAACTTTAATAGTGTACTTCAGATCGATCCCGGTGTATTTAAATAGGCAATATGCGTAATCGGAAAGTTTATAGTTATGTGCGATTTTAGTGTCCCTACATCATTGAAAATATTAAATATTATATGGGGTTATTGATTAACTCAAGTTAAAAACATCATTCAAGTTACGTTTGTGTAAATAACAATTTAATAACGCTAGGCATTATAATTAACAAATCAGCATTTCACGCTGTCAATTTATTCACTATCGATCTTTAGTCGTTTGTTAGTAACTCTGTTATTTTATTTGAATACGTAATTCAATCGTAAAATTGTAATTAACATTTTAATGTTATTTCAACAGTCTTTTACACGAATAATCCATATCTTTGGAATAATATAAGTGTATTACGAATGTGTTACGTTGGCTAGTTTAAATCATACGTTCTAAAACTGTTAATGATTATTGTTATTATTAATTTTTACTATACTCGTATAACGATAACTCATATTTATAAGTAGTAATCTGATTAAAAAATAAGAGAAACATTATGTCAGTTAACCGTGCGATTACAATAATGTAATTATTGTTTGCACGGTGACAACAGGTACGTTGAGTGGTAATTGCTTAAAAAAATTTTTTATAAGCCGTACAACAGTAGAACAATTTTAAGAGCACTCTTAATAGTTCATAAAGAAATTTGGACATTTGCGTAATTAATCGTCGTCTATATTTGTGTATACCATTTTATAGCTCTGTCCCGCGGCAAACTATTGCTTTCAAATCAAGCGCATATAGTGTGGGGAGACACTGGGAGTTGACGCAGAAGAAACGATAGGAGGAAAAGTAATGTAATATTTAAATGGACATATCGTGTTTTATAAGGGTTTTAGTGTCGAACAGTTTTCCACGCTGCTCCTGCTGCTGCCGTCTATCGACTCTCTCGTTGGAGCTATATAAAATATATATAAACTCCCCCTAGTTTTGTTGACGTTTCCATCCCCTAAAAAACATGCAGTAGGTGACGGCGGCTGTGATCGAGGTGGTAGTTTCTGCAGCACGTTTGTGATATTGACATTGTCATTACCATGACCAGGCGGAGAACGGCACAGTGTCACCTCAGAACGATTTAATATTTGGGATTTATTTTTCTCGTACAGTACGAGTTTCATTATTAAAACCGTACAACGAAAACAGTCCTATTCAACCTTTTGCTCACCGTTGGGTGTCTCAAAGGTAATATAATTATTGTGTTACGGAATACGCGGTTGAAGTGGGCAAACAAACATTTTCATTGAGTCGAATGTTACGGTTCAATCGTTCAACGTTATAAATCGTTTTGTTACGCAATTTTTTATTTTAGAAACTAAAAGAATAAAAACGTAATTATTATGTTTACTACGGTATAGTTATTATATTATTATTGCTTTCGAACGTACTATTGAATAAATAAATATTTATTGTTGTTGGACAGAATACGTTATCAGTAGTATTCAAGCGCGATTTACTGTTTACCGTATTAAATGGAATTTGCCCGTTGTGCGATACAACTGAAAAACTCAACAATCAGCCGATTAGAAGTGTGTATTACAGTTCGAAACTTATTATTACATCGTCGAGTAGAAGATACTTATTAATTTGAAAACTGTTTTACAGAAGTCGATTCGCTGTATCTGTACACTTTGTTTCCACATTGACTATAATACGGCCAATGGATTCTGAATTATCGGAAGTAAAACAATGGAGAGTGTACCGTGTTCTTTTTGCTTAATCGTCCGTACTGCGACTGTACCCTCCTACTCCCTACCCCCGACTGTTTATAGGTCCCGATAATTTGACGTCAAATATTTCCTTGTAGTTCTTACGTAATACAGTTCCGAGTATAAAATATCTATTTTTAATGATAACCATTTACAGTTTATAAAGCACTTAAATTAATTAGAATGTAATTTTCGGTCTCTTCGTTTTCGATTTATGTGTTTTAATATAATAGATTGGATTCCCGTTGTATTTAATCCATCCTCGTGTCCTTCGCCGCCCTTAAATCACGTAATAATTGCGTTATTCAATTTCGAATTTCCATTGAATTGTTTTATTCGAAACGATATTTTTGGCTATAACTTCATAGATAAATTGTCATTTTGTTTTAAAGACGTATACATTTAAACCGTTGATTTTCATTTTGAGCATTAATTGCACACAATAGTATATTATTACGGAATGGTGATTTTTGCTATTTTCATTTTTAACATCGAATTTCATCGGGAAATATTAATATTTTTAGCTCTATAATCATATGCAGGTTATAGTTAATTTTATTTTCAGCAATCAAAAATGTTCATACACCTGAGTAGCTATTATAACTACTAGGAATCTAAAACGGTTAAAATTACGATCAAATGATTCAATAAACTTTATTACGAGAAAAACTTTTTACCGAAAAACCTGCTGGAGTTCTACTATACGTTAATTTCGTTTAACGTATCGAACCCGCCTTTGACTTTTTACGGTTAAACGTTTTGTGGGAACAACGTTCCTTTTCGCGTCAATATTGTATGCAATTCGAACTGTCTGATTGTATAATACGTTAACGAAATCCTCTGCTGCAGTTTCTTGTAAGGGAAGAGTGATCCGTGTTCGCTGCAGTATTATGCACTATTTAACGCCATTCGATTTTAAGGTTTTCGGTCAGCCTAAATTCACTGCTCTCCTTGTTCCCATCACAACTTCTTATCGTCTAATTGTTCGCTGAAAGTCTCGTTATCTTTGCGATTAAATTGTATTTAGACGCGTTCATTGTGTGTTGATAAAAATCTGTATCGTGTAAGTTTCCATCTGTCATTTGAACGAGGGAAATTTCTAACGATTTCGATCGGCGCATATTACAGTTTAAAGGTTTACTCAAATCAATTACTAATGCATGGTGGTCAATAACTGTGTACAACGCGCAATCGTGTTCCATCGTGACGTCACGATTCACATCAAATAATTTTCTACGCACAAATAATACGCAAACACACCCACACGGTTTCGACAATAGGTGTTTAGTAATTACGGTGCGTTTTATTCGGATTACGACGGTTTATTGTACGGGAAGTGCCTCGAGCAATTTACCAATCGCATTATTATATTTCCTGTTATTATAAAGATAATGTTACACAAGTTCTGTTTTCTTTGCAGATGCCTCATCGGCACGTGTAATTTTGATTTTAACTCTTTAAACGGCCAAGACCGCATCTGTGATTATTATTTAATTTTGATTTTTACGCGTGGATTATTTTACGCCGAAAGCAATAAAGACCGTTTCGAACAAATCACTCGTTGTTTCGTTCTTGTTACTTATCCGATGGTTTAACACATACATTTCTATAGCGATTAAACGTGCGAGCCGAACGCATACACGAGACGATGTACACAACGCCAATAACGCTAATACACAACACGTAACACTTATGCAGTGTACGGTTCACATTTAACAGCAGTTGTTGCACGTAGATATTATGCTTGTTTTGTGTACATCTATGTTTAATTATTACTGATTAGATGCACGTGCGTGCGTGCGTGCGCGCGTCCAGAAGAGAAGTGTGTAACGTTGCGTCGGTTTTATATTATTTTCTAAATCTCTCCTGGAAAAAGCTCGTTTGTATCAAAAACTGCCGTCTTTTAATTATGTTTCCCATTAAAAGTTTGTTTCATAATTAATCTCTAGCTCTCGGGCTCAACTGCAACTCGTTTTGTTTGCGAGTGCCGGACCGGTGGTGGCGGCGGTGGTGGTGGTGGTGGTGGCGGTGGCGGTGACGGCATGACACGGCGGACGAATGAGGGGGAGGGGTAAAGCGAGGAGAACAACGGCGGAGAGAGCGTTTGTGTCTACCTCACTCTCACGCGATCTCATCCTAACCTCCGTTACAACGCCACCGCCGCCGCTTACACCGACCGACTACCCTTATCTCCCGACCGGCCCCCGCACGTTCACGGTTTCGCCTTGGCGCCTGTGTGTAATATTGCATTTTCGCCCGAAACCTCACCCGCCGCGACCACCCTTTCACTTCACTTCAGAATTCCCCGCTCGGGCTGCTGCTGCCTCCGCCCACGTTAGCATTCGTAATGGAATGAAAAGAAGAGACGCGAGAACAAAAAAAAAAAAATAAATAAATAAAAAGGTCTACTGACACTGTGCACGAGAAAGTAGGGCTGTAGTGTGTATATGTATGTATAAATTCGTCAGTCTTCATTACTGCACTCGCGGACAGAGGGAAGTGTCGATTTACTGTTTGTTTGTTTTGTTTTTCTCCACTTATTATTACCAATTGCAGTCATACGCGTAGGAGCTGTGGAGTTGTTAATCAGTTGATTTTTCAATCGTGCAATAATTTGAATCGTCGGGGTTTGAGTATTTAATATTTAAATCATTGTGTTAACACAGTTCTTAATGTTTTACAGATACGTATATGCGTACACTTCATAGCGATTCGATAAATCTTTGTCTAGTTAACACACTTAAACGTTTTAGGGAATCATGGTAGTCGTTAATTAAACTGTGTTTGTTAAAACATTTTCAATTAGTCATCTTAATTTGTTTGTGATCTTTCGTTGGTCATCAACAAAGATTTATCGAGGAAGTATAACAATACTAAAACAAAAAGCAAAAACGTTTTTAATTGACTGATTTAGCAGTGAAGTTAGCATCAAAAATTGATTAAAAAATTACAAATAGTCATATTTATTTTGGCCATTGTAAAATAAATTATTTGAATACAGAACGTTTAACTTTTAACAAATAAATAATTGAGACAAAAAACCGCTCACATAAGATAAAAACTACTGTTATAATATATACAAGTATGCTTAATCTTTTTATTACGTAATAAAACAAAGAGATTAAAATTAACTTAATATTGTGTGCGTGTGTGTGGGTGGGTAGTGGGCTGCTGGTGGTGAACCGAAATAGTTGGTTGACCGTGAATATATATGCGCGACGGTAAAGGAATGTGCAATTAAAATCGAATTATTGGCCGTTTCGACGCAAAACCCTTAGTTAATACTAATATTTATAAGTTATGACTACTTTCGTTCTTAGAGATTTATATTTTATACATCGGCTTTTAATTTCATTAACTAATTTTAATTCAGGAGAGTGATTTACAGACTTTTTTTTTTTTAATTTGAATGCTACAATTTTATTATCACAATCGAAAAACGGTTTTAAACAGTCTACCATATTATGTCGTCGAGATTCAAAATAATCATCGATTTCAAAATCATACAAATCATCTGATATTCCGGAACGATCAATTAATACCGAATATTGTTCTTAGAACATTTGCATTGGTGTTAATGGTTAAACTAAGAAAACAATTTACTGTGCTAAAGTAATCGAAAAATAAGTTTTAAACGAAAAAGAAATGTTTGTAACAATTTATTTTATTATATTTTTATCACACCGTATAATTGTTTTAATAACCAAACTTGAGATACAAATATTATTATAGTTTCGGTAAAATGAAAATCACGTTCAACGATCCGTAGAAAACAAAAACAATATAAATCATTGTATTGAATAGGGGGTAAAGTTTATAAGTTATTATTATTAGGTTTCACATTTCTTGATTTAATGACGTGATAACAATATGTGAACTCAGATTTGTTTTAACAATATAGTTTTATGATAATTTTAACGCGGTCGGGTTATTTTTTATTATAGCTCTTGTATGTTATGTATAGGTTGTTGCTGTTGTATTTTTTATTTTTTTCAAAACTATATAAAACGACAAAGCGTTTTTTTTTCGTTAGACGTGTAAATAAAAATATAAAAAAAAAAAACTATACTCAATTAATAAATGGTTAATGATGTCAATTGTGTTATAAACAATACTGTTAAAAATCCTATGTATGTTAAAAAATAATAATCCATTGTTAATGTTAGCAGGATGAAAACTACTGCACACAAAGATTTTCCACATTATTATAATATTGACTTGACGATGGAATGTATTCGCGAAACTTTGATTTCGTAAACATGTAAAATTGTTAATAAATCAAAGTTGCGCAACTTTGAAGTTTGACCAAAACTTTTCGCTCCACCGCCGTCCCGCACGTCCGTAGTATTATACCGAACGGAACGCGAGTGAAAGTTAATATTTCAATACTTAGAAGCTCGACAAGTATAATAAATGTATATACATTTCCATATGCACACTCGTTAGACGTAGCCGACCAACGAAAGTCGCCACGCGGACGGCATGCGTAGAGTGCACTCACAGTATGGGTGCGCGAGGTTGTACGTAAGTGTATTGATGATACGGCGCCCCCGAAGTCAAAACAACACCACCGCGGTGCGGCTCAAGGCTGAACGGGACACGATCAATCACGTTGTATGCGTCCGACTCACCCTGGCATTGTCTATTTCGTTTAGCCCGCGATCCATCGCGGTGTGGGCCCATTCCTAAACTAAAACTTCTGCAAATGCCTATACGCATTTGTCTGCGCACGGTCCTTTTTCTCGCTCACCGCCATCGGTCGTATAAGTCATTCGGCCGTCCGAACCGACGATTTCGGAGACGGCAGTTGATGTGCATAAAGTACCCGAACTGCAGCGGGAAAATAACGTCGAATTTATTTAGTTTTTAGTTGTGATTGCCGAACGGTTTTTAGGTATAAGTACAAATTATGAGTGGAATCGAACAATTTTTTTTTCTTTTCAAAAAATGTGATTTAGTGAACATATAGAAACCCTTTGGCGGTCAAACCAAAGAATGGTGAGATCTCATATAAGATCTTATGGAAGTCGCCATGTTAAGTCGTATCATTATAACATCGACGTCGGAAACAAAGTATTATAGAAGAGACACTTACTGCGACTGATATGTACGCAATTACAAAACTATACACGTCTCAAGGCTGGGCAAGTTGTCTAATTTTTTAATTCATCGAGTAAGGTTGATGCAGAGAAATGTAAAGCTGAAAGTACCTTCTGAGTTTATTATTCAACCGTAAAAGTTAAAAGATAAATGTAGAAAAATGGTAGCTTAACCTTACTTAGTTGAAAATAAGTTATTTTCTCTTTTTTATACAGAATATTATAATATATAGTATTTAAATACAATTATTTTCATGTACGTTTTTTTATTTTAATATCATCATTATTATTATATTTAAATCCAGGAACAGTACATTCAACACTTCCACAATTATAATTCCGGTTTTTTTAATCGAAAACAAAATTTTATACGATAAAATACATTTTTGTATTTTTTATCTCTGGAATTTAAATTAGAAAAAACATCAAGGCGATTCGGCCACACAATTAATTAACCTATTAGTAGCTGTATATCATATTAAATAAAATTTAACTCTTTTAGGTTGAAGTTACTTTAAAAGAAAAATTAACTCGTTAAGTAACTTAGTTTAAAGTAACTTAATTTTTAACTGTAATACCCGACCTTGGATAAATCTACCTACGTATGTAGCAACAATATTATGCAAATCGTTTTATGAAGATCTGAGCATACATTTTTCACCGATAAATAATATTTGCTATCGAATTCCTATGTGATGCGAGTGTTTCGCATAAGGTGTGCTACACCGAACATTAGCAATTATATGAATAGTGTGTATTGTGTTTGTTTTTGTACACTTTGCAGCGAACTAAGTCTATGGTGTTCCTCTCGAGCAAATGCGTTTTAAAGTGTTTCACTATTATAAAATATGCCGTAGTTTCCAATTTTGATCTCTTAAAAAATGGGAGTGTAAAATGTCAAAAAATATTATATTTTAATAATATATTTGACCAATTAATCTAACACTAAGCCCAACCCCTTCCCAGGTTTAATTATAAATTAATTATCCATCACAAATAAGTGTATGGTATAAAAAAGATTATATATAACAACTGTTTTGTATACGGAAATAGGCAATAGACAAATATGGCAATATTTCATTAACAATAAATTAATTATAAATTAGTTCCAATAAAAAACAGTTTTTTAAATTATAAATACAACAGTGTCGAACTAATTTAAAGCAGATCAAACAATAATATCTTTCTAGTTGTAAATTCTAGTAATTTCTATCAAAAATGAAGTATTATGTGTCTCCAGGGTATGGAAAGAAATGGCGCGTATATAAAAAGTTTTTTAAGATATTTCATATAAAACTTTAAGTTAAATTGAATAGGTAGTAAAAATAAAAATAAAAGTAAACTATAATATTTTATTTCTATTATTATGAATCGATTTAAATTAATATTTAGTTTGCTAACACAATGAACGTTTTTGTACAAAATTAATATTTTATTTTCAAAATTTTTTTTATATATTTGTACATTTATCCATTTAACATAGTTCTTATAATTATTGCATGGAAACTACATAATTGCGCACTTATTTATTGTACTTACAAGTTACTGTTTCCATGTTTTTAATGGTATTAATACATAATATCTTGAATGGGTCATAACCGTTACTCTTATGGCTGTCATAGCAATAGTATATATGTATGTACTATATTATATACCATTTCTACTAAAATCGTACAATAATACGTAAAAGGTCAATGTTGATGCGTTTATGATCTTATAAATAGGTTTTAATAAATCGAACAAATTGATAATAAGTAAATGAATATTCGTTCACATATGTTTCATATTACATAATGTTGTTAGATCTTGTTATTGTTCAATAAATGATTTTAGATTGATAATCGCATTAATGTGGACACTTATACGGCCAAACGTATCACTCCACATGAATATACTAAACAATTTTTTAAATATAATCGTTAGACGTGTACGCGAGCAGTGTTCGTCTCTACACGGAAGATTACATGGTATTATCTGCAGGATTTATTGAACACTGGGTGTTTTAACGATTGGTTTTCAACGGGAAGAACACTGCACTAGGCAGGCTGCGGGGTGACAGAGTTGTTGACATTTATAAGTTGCCTGTCGATCAGTTAAAGCACTTCGAAAACATCGAAACAATCTGTAGACACAGGTGTTAAAGTTTATATAAATATATGTATGAACACTATATGCGGGGAAAGTGATGCACGTGGTGTATGGGATGAGTACTAAAAACTATTGTTTCTTGAGATGTATCGAATACTTACAGAGAATTATTTTACAACTGATGCATTTATTTATTAACATTGAACAAAATAGAAATTTTTATTAATGATATTATTATTTATTTTTTAATTCGATTAGAGTACAAGGAGAGTTGACATTTTTTTTATGAATCGTAATTAGATAACTAGGTACCCAAAACTGCAAATTAGACACTTTTCAAGCAACAATTTTAAACAACGATTTGTATTACAACAAATAATGAAATAATAATAAATATCTGAAATAATTACAAGTATCATATGTGCAATCATTCCTAAAAATGTGTTTGATATTTTTTTACATAAAACAATACAATTATTTAAATTGTTTGATGTAATATCAGTAATTATAATTTATAGAAATCTAACAATTATTTGTTATGGATAAAATATATTTTAATAATATTTTATTATTAGATGGTCCATTAAAATGAATTAGGTATAGATTTCTAAATGTGTATTAATTATTTCTAAATCCGATTGTCTACGTCGTGATATTTAAAAAAATCATAATTCCGTTAGACTTGGGATAGCCATAATTGAAACATCATCCAAACGCCATAACCGAGATAACATTGTAATAATTATATGTTATTAACAGATATTTTCGACAGTATTAGAAAAATGTTATAACATTTGTCGACGACAACACCGATGTTATTAGTAAGTTATTGTTGTTATAAATAACAAATATTATGCGGATAATACTTTTTTTTAATTTTTATAACAGCAATAAAAAAATAAAATAATGTGAGAAATATGAGGTATAAAAAAAATGTTGTTCACATGTAATTTATAAGTCATGTAAATCTAGACGTCGCTTAAGAATGATAACTTAAAATCTATCAAATGTCATTGGGTACATAGTTAATTCTAATATTCTAATATGTTCTAATATTAACTGAATTACATTAATTTAGTAATTTCATATTATATTATATATATATTTTAACAATATATTTTAATAATAGATACATTTTTTTTATGGAAACTAAATTACATTTTCCTATTAATTATTAAACGAAAAAGAAAAAGGTTGTATGAGAGGTTACGTACAATGTGTGTGAATGTTATTGTAATACTTCATCACACCAAAATTCTACCGAAACAATAAAAATTAATTTACTCAACAAACTTTTTCAGTCGAGTTACTTTCGAAATTTAAACTTAATTTAAACTGAAAAGTCACAGTAAGCTGATATTTTTGGAATCTTGATTGTAACAAATTCAAACGTAAAATAATTTATTACTAAACATTTATTTTTCAACAACGTATTTATTGTTATTACATTGTGATTTTTTAGATATATATTTTTATTAATGTCAATATTATTATAATGTATCTCTTTAAATTTGAACACATTTTGTTTGATCTTCATAACATGTTCGAATAATTTTACATTTTAAGCTTATACTGTTAAGTATATATTACATTTTTATTAAGCACGTAAATTTTTTTTATATCAATAATATTTAATCTCAATTATAAATAATGATTAGACTCTATGGAATTCTTATTTTGGATAAATTAAAAAGTATTATATGCATTTGTCAATTATGAACATTTTTTTGTTTTATTATTTTTATTTTTGTTAAGTTCGCAAAAATAATTGTATAGTTTTCTCTCTCTCTCTCTCTCTCTTAAACATTATAATGATGATCATTATAATTATTATACATAAAGATATGTATTTATTTTTTTACTCGTTTTTTATATTACTTTAGAATATTATTTGAATACCATACCGAAGTTCTTTTACATTTGATAAAAAACAAATAAATCATTGTTATCAATAATTAACTCGAGAAATATGATCTAAAAGCTATTATAATTAAAAAAGAAGCCAGACCATGGTCTGCACATCGTCGTGTAGTTTGACAGTGCGAAGACTTTGATTATTTTAGGGACGTCTGATACTAATTATTTTTTGGACATTAAGAATATTGAAGTAATTATTGGAGAGAAAAAAACAGGATAAAACGCACAGCGGATACATTCACTTGTTGATTACATCGTCAACAGATTATATAAATACGGGCACGAATTGATTCAGAGGAAGGGCGAGCGTGTAGGCACGTCCGTAAGTATAAAATATAATATACATACATAGTACAACAATACGTCGTACATCCATGTCAATAATCGAGAATTTCACGCGAGAGACGAGAAAGAAAAAAAAAGTTAAATCCCATGATAACGGTTGTTACCCAACGCAATGTTACGTACACCGCAAAGATACATTATTCAACGGTGAAGATAAGCGGGGGTACCTAAGTGTGGTGTAGAGCCGTACGAGTGCGATGACAACGATCGCAAACGAAAAAGTATCGTAAAGAAATCAATTCATTGTTTGGCACGGTAGTATATTGTTATAATGTTAAAGGTATAAAGCAGTATAATCAGTGGCGTATTTTGGGATTTTTTTTGGGGGATGTCCTGACTCTTGGCAATATTTTATCTCCACAGATATTAGCATAGTTTCATCAGGAATTCATACCTGATTATAATACATCTTAATACCCTTTATCAGTGCTAATTTTCATGAATACAAAAATCTTAGAATTGCTACATAAAATTGTAATTATAATAAAATTATGACGGGAATAAAGTATAAACAATTTGACTGAAAAAAAAATAAAAGTAACTCTTAAACTTACCGAGTATTTTCTCGTATAAGTTTAATATATTTTGTATAAGTATTCATACATTATTTTAGTTGTATTAAAAGAAAAAAAAACACATTTACATTTTAAAGCTTTAACCTCAAAATATTAAGGGTAGAGGTCTTTTTTTTTACTGCCAATTCGTCCAATACTTGGTTATTTTCAACGCGATATCTCGTCATTCGTCAACAGTATATCGCGACACCTCAGTATTGGGGGGGGGAGATTAATCCCCAGGACACCCCCCCCCCGTATACGCCATTGAGAATAATACATATAAACAGGTAGACCTATTGCTGATCGGTCCGGTCGAAAAAATTAAACGTAATTCCGCGACCGTTATAAGTAAAGACGACGGAGTGCGGCGAAGTGTTCGCGCAGACCGAAACCGGTTAAATTTTTACATTGTCGCACGGTACCGGGTCGAAGCGGACGTTTGGTCCGACGACCCGGATACGTGCGTCCAACTGAAATGTGTTTAACAAAATTCGAAAACGTGTCGTTTTAATTTAGGCAAGCCGAGTATTACGGTTCCGGAGCACCGTGCGGCGGCGCTATGTCGATAATAACAGCGGCGGCGGCGGCGGCGGCGGCGGTAGAGGAGGCGGTGGCGGCGTCGTATGCACTCGCGCAGGATCGATTCGGTTCCAACGGCGGCGGCGACTGTTGCGAAGCCGCCCGACCAAAGCGCCAAATGAAATGTCGCGTGTCGCCGTCCCATTACGGTCTCTTGACTCCTCCGCGTTCCGTATAAATATACGCGGTGCAGTGTGCACGCGTACACCACTTCTTCGCCGCACACCGTCTCCGTTCCGCCGGGCCGCGCGGTCCCTCGTCCTGCTGCGCGCGCCTACACCGTCCCCGCACCGCGCGTCCACTCCGTTTCGCCGGTGTTATAGACCGCAAACGCGTTTAATTAATGCCGTTTACGATGTTTAGACACATTCGCGCCGCGGAAACGCGACCGGTGGGGGGGGAGGGTTGAGGGGGTGCATTTTCTCGCGCCTCTTATACGCGCGCACACGCGACCACCCAAGACTCGTCGCGAATCGCCGTGCCCTATGCGCCCGCTGGGTTTTCCGAATCCCGCGCCGCAGACATCACGCGTCCGACTGTGTACACGCACACGATTTCCGACCGAAGTATCCAAACTTTAACTCGATCGCAGTCCTACCGAGACTTCGTATCGCATTACGTCTCGTCTAAGCCTGTTGTCGATTGCTGTTGGCGCGATTATGTACGAAACCAAGTGTTGTACATCGCGTTGTCAAACGTTATCACGACCAGTTGCGCGCATTTTTCTACGTTTATCATTTATAGTTTTTTTTTTTTTTCTTTTATTCGTACGAGGATGTGTCGTAAGAACCATCAAGTGGCGGACGGCGTTACGTTCATCCGGTCATTCGTACGTTTTAATGCAGCGCACTTTTCCGCGTTTTTCGAAGACCTTTAGATGTGATATTCGATTGCAAATATGTGAATGAGTCCGTTAGTAGGAAACGCATCGATACATTGTATCGAGCATTTGGCTTCCCCTCGAGACCTTTTTATTTTTTTTATCTATTTTGCGGAAGCCGTGATCATAAGTTGAATTCCATTATTATGATTACTCGCCTATATTGCGTTCCAACAGAATTCGGTACTCATTTTTGTAATTGCAATAGATACCGTTTCTAACATTGATGCCACGTTTTATGCTATAATCATGGATAATAAAAATAAATCTATTATTCGTAGTAATAATTTGTAATCAATATTCTGTGCTTACAGTATATTTTATAGTTTATAGAAGATTCTGTTTGAGTTTCGCATTGATTAAAATATATTTGATATTTTTAGAATAGTGAACGTTTTGACGTTAATGTGTCAAAGTAAAATGTACAGATTTCACCACCCTCCACCACATGAAAAATTAACCTAAATACGCCAGAGCTTGGGCGATGGGGAGAGAGTGGTCGTGGTGGGATGTATTATCCGTGACCGAACCCAGACCCAAATGGCCTCGACGTGGGATCGGATATGTGTAAACGACGTTCCGAAAGTCAATACGGTGAGAGTATATTAATATAATAATCGAGAATATACTTTAAAAATCTTATTGCGGTTTACAAGCACGCATTTGTGCGACCTAATTAATACTGCACTTAATTCGTTTTGTGGTACGCGTGTGTGGACAACAACGTTTTAATAAATATAGTGTACACTGTGTACGAGTAGGCAAACTATGTAGACTATAGGATATGTTAATCCGGCACGCTGACAATACGCGACGTATATTGACGTGTACAAATACTTTTACACGTAGGTCTAATGAAAACGATGGATGAGAAATAAAAACAAAATTAATATCATAGAATAATATTGCTGTGACACCGGCTCGGGTTGAAATCGTGACCGATTTAGCGGTGTGTGTGTGTGTGTATGATTTAACTGGTATTATGCTTCTCGCGTGTGCACACGAATATAACAATAATCCATCATCATATTCTTACCAATAGGTGTAGACGATAGTTTTTATACATTTTCCCATAGCACATAACGCGCGTCGTTCTTCAATCAAATGAATTGTTATTATTATTATTGCGTACTCTTGCATTGTGTATTTGACGAAACAGTGCACCAGTGTATATAGCAATAAAATGTAGACGGAGAAAATAATTCGATTCAATATTATAATAAAAGGACTTATGCGTGCCGCGCCGTAATTCGATACTTTTAAAACGAATAACAATGTCCGTGTTCTTTTTAAAATGTGGTTATGTGATGTCGAACCACTACATAATACTGCTTAAGCCATCTGATATTTAATAAAACCTTATGTGTGACTAACATTTATCACACGATTCAGTATTCAAATAAATGTATACATTATGTGTGTGTGTTTAGCTTAGATCACAACGATAATGCATTCTGAATTGTTGGTAAAATAAAATATTAAGCATTTGTTGACATTCAATATTGGTAGTGTGTACAGGAAATTTTCATAGTGATATACTCGTGTCATCGGATGGAAAATTGTGCCGAAATCATAGTTCAGTCGTTTCCTTCTGTAGTCGTCGTGTCAGCATTTGTCACTGCAACACACTGTTCACAGTTCCTTACATCGTATACGATGATGCGATAAGACGAACGATGGGTCGAACTCTTCGGGAGCGGATCGTCGACGGATTATGTTCCAATCAGAGTACGGTACCGCCGTGCGCGTTTGTACACCGAGAAACTCTGTGAATCGATATCTCACGCCTCGGCATATTGTTATATCAGTGTTATTATTCGCGCGAAAATCGCGGTAGAAAGTTGATTTGTGCACGGTCGATACGTAAGACGGTAGAAACAATCGTTGCCCGTAATGTATTACCACATCGGGCTCTCCTCGGGTCTCGTCCATGACTTTTTCTGTCCACTATATAGACATATTTATGCACGCCGTGTGCAAGACTTTTAGTCTACTTTTGTCAGCCACCGGCGAACTGTAGTTCTTCCGAAACTAATAGTGCGAATTTATAACCTTGCGCGCAAAGGTTACGGCCGTACATTTAGCGGATTTCGCGAAGAAAAACTACCGCGCGCGAGGAATGCGACAAACAGCAGCTGCTGATGCTACTGCTACGCTGCCGGAGTGCGTATACATACATATATAATATATATATGTGTGTGTACGACTACGTCGTTGTAAATGGTTCGAGATTAGTGTGTGAGAGTAACAACAAAATACTTTCAGCTGTAATATATATATATATATATATAAATATATGTTTATGTGTATACTATTCGCCAAAGCCACCGGGATTTTTATTTTTTTTTTTTTTTTGTATCATATTGCGAACCACCGATGCAGTGAAGCCGTTGGTTTTGTGCGAAATGTCTTTGTTATACCGAACGCGCTCGTGGCAATAAACGCGAATAAAGACCGATGATAAACGCGTGACGTATACGTACGAGTAAAAATAATCATAGTCACGTGACGGGTGAACATTAAGAAGATGGTGCAAGCGTCAGTGTCGTGTGTATGCGTATGTCACCGCATGGACGTATAAGGTACATTTTTATCTCATTAAATTGTAAAATCGAAAAAAAATTAAAAAATTATATCATCTGTCTGTGATAGGTCTTGCGTACAATACGGCTTAAAGCACTGCAGTCTGCGACATTTAATCTTATTAGGCAGCACAAATTAAAATCAACAAAAACTTTCCCCCACCCCACAACAAAAATCTATTTTCAACTCGTATTAGTAATAATAATCAGCGGAGAAATTCTATTGGATTCAACGAGAGTTATTTCAGAAACTGAAATACTAAGTATCTAAATGTATACCCTCTATTGTCGGGTATCTATATCGTTACACTTCATACGCATACCTGCGAGTATGAATGGTAATAAATAACAACGTAACATATTGTACATCCACCCTCACGTATAACGTAATTTGTTACCGTTGTCTCGCGATTAATTTTCTCTATTTACCTATTGCAGGTTCGTACTTCGTTGGTAAATTATATGTTATTTTATGTCACAACAAATTTCCTGAATTGTCCAATATAATATATTATACCAGCTGTTTGCGTTCTGTTTTAAATATAATTGATAAACTTATTACAAGAAAATAAAATAACAAGCTTTTGTCATCAACATGTTTTTTTTCTTTCTATTATGTCATTGTGTATTATCTTTTTTTGTGTACTCAAAATATTAACTTTTCAACAACATACTTTAATAATTTAGTGAGCTTTAACAACCTTAAATTTACTGTTCACTATTTTAAATTAATCTTATTCAGATTAGGATAAGATACATAATGATATGCTATATCATGCTATATTATTATATATATGCTATATATAAAGATATGATACATGTCAAACATTAAATTTTCAATGAATTGAAAAACAATTAATACATAGCGGATCAGTTATAAAACGCTTACAATTTAAAAATAAAAATCAAACAAGATACCACTTAATAAACAGCACCAATAAAGTTAAAAAACTAATGCTAATAAGATATTAAAATAAAATAATATAATTAAACGGTAAAATACAACTATGAGTAATATAGTGAATGAATTGAAAATAAATAATTTTGAAATAGTTTAAGAAGATAAATATGTTATTGTTATTATTTAAACTAATAGAGTTCATGAAAATATTTTATTTTATAAGTAATAATAATATACGAAATTTGAAATCCGACCCAACTATCATTTATATGTTATAAATTAGTTAGCCGATAATAATTTCAATCGAAATTATATCTAAAGTTTAAGAGAAAGTATTATTAAAGAATGATTATAAAATAGTGACTCCATACTGAAATCCATTCATATAACTACATACAAAAAAATATTCGATTCGTTCATTAATTAACTAACATTAATTAACTTAAAACTGTCTGGCTAAATATTTAGACTCTCTCATAGAAAATAAAATAAACATGAATATTGATAATTCTATTAAAAAAACCCTTATGATTTCGTTGAAAAACTAATAAAATTAATATCGAACACCGGTACAAAATTATTTCTTTTGACGTTAAACATGTATACACATCCATACTAAAAACAAAACAGTAAATATTTAGAAATTAAACTTATATACAGTAATAAATTAAATTCAAATTCAATACAGGAAATTAATCAATAAATATAGTTATGAATCAAAAATATTTCCAATATAATAATTAATTATATTCGTAAATAAGAGGGGTTAGTTACGGGTGAATTTTTAAGTGTTCTTCATCTGAAATTTACATGCAATATTAAAAAGCTAATAACATTATTAGTAACAAAATATACAGTCCATATATTTATTTATTTTATTTAGTTATTTATTTATTTCAGCCAAAAAATTAATTACAATTACATGATAACGATTAGTAAATTATTACATTGAGAATATATTAACAATAGCTGATACGTATACCAATTGAGCTAAGGTCGTATCTGGTATAAATAAAAGCATATTATAGATATGTTGATGACTAGGGCAGCGCGATTATTTTATTTCCATATAATCGATATGTAGAAAATTATTTCGATTATAATCGGTTGGTTTCGATAGGTAAATAAATTATAATCGATAATTATAAATTAATAAATTATAATTGGTTATTATTAGTTATTAAATTATAATCGGTTATAATAAGTTGCAACCATTTATCGCTACAATTGTATTTAGTTTGCATTGGCTGTTCATGGAGAAGATTGTACTGATGGCAAACTGAAGTCTGAGTGAATCGGGATCGTCAAAGAATATTGGATAAGAAATCGTTGCGTGTAAACAGTATTCACTCTTTCGATTATTTGGGACAATAAAAACGACGATAAATTGTCAATCACATCGTTACGATTTGTCGTTGCGTATAAACCCGGTTTAATGATAAATTCTACATGTTATATTTATATATAATATAAGATATAAATATCTTTCATTCATAATTTCTTTTTCATAAATATACAATGTATAAATATAAAATCGAAATAATCTGTTATAATTTAAATTATTAAACCATCTCAATAATTTAATCAATTAATAATCGAATAATCGTCTTTCGATTTTTAATTGAATAAACGAATTTCGATTATATCAAGTATTTATAAGGCTAAATAACACAATTTTGAAATAAAATTAAAAAAGATTGCTTATAATTCAAATTTTGCTAAACATGTTTTTTTAGAAAATAACTATGTATACATTTTGATATCCACACTGACTTAGAAATACTAAAAACCCATAATACCATTTGCATCAATTCAGTTTTAGAAGAGTTATGCATGCATAATGAATTAAGAAAAATAATTTAAGTTAACAAATCAATTTTAAAAACAATATCTTATATTAACAAATAGTAGATAACAATAAATAAAGTTAATATATTTTTTAACATATTTTTGTTTAATAAGAAATCATTTTAATTAATCTTTCTTATTAAAATAAATTATTTATAAGTAAAGTGACCAATTTTTTTCAATTACCTGATGATTAACTCTTAATTCAAAACCGATCGTACTTTAAAAATATAATAATGTATATTTATTTATTTTTTTTTGTTTTTCAAAATACAAAATAAAACGTATTCAATAAGCTATTGTAAACGTATACATCAGTTGTATGTAACTATTCGATTATACGAATAGGTGATAGTGTAGTACTGTTATTACCGTATTGATAGTATATGGTAGTCGCAAGGTTACGTTTTATTCTTGCTAATGATTCATTATTTACCTCCAAATCAATGTCATCTGTAAATATGTACAATGAATTCGTATATCTTGGTCATATTCAATTTTTTTCTTAATTTATGGGGTTTCCTATTTATAGATAATGCATAGTGAAAAGTAACGAACGAAGAGGAAATACGCCTTGCATGCAAATCGGCTAAAAAAAAAAAATGGTATGAAGCGATATTCCATGGTTCTTAGCCCCGCTGCCTGCGTGCTAAAAGGCAGCTGTCGATATTTGAACAAAAGCTATTTTTTAGTTCTTCCAATGGTTGTCGGCAAAAATCAGTTCAAGTGATTTTTCAATAAGAGCTTTGGTGAAAATGAAAAAAAAAATGAATGCGCCCAGTGCAATGTATTCATGTAGGATACATTTTGAATATGAAACAAAATACTTTGAATTTATCACTAGATTATTTTTATTTTTACCGATTTTATTAATACACATATATATAAGAGATTATTTCCTTTGGAAATAAAGGCGTCAATGCAATAACAAGATACCTCTATTTTCTAAAACTTTCCATATAAAACTTGATTTATAAATTCACAATGACCAAATTTTTTTTTAAAATATTTGAAATCTGTATATCACATTGAAACCAAAAATTTGGTAAAAAAAAATTTAAATAAATACATTTTAAAATTGTACTTTATTGTGTTTTAAATTCTCAAAATATGGACCTGTCTGGTTTTTTGCCCTGAAATGTTGGAACATTTATTTTTTTTTATAATTTAAGTATATTGACTGCTCGTATAATAAACCAAAAACATAGGAAATTGAGCATAGTGGGTAGTATAGATGTTAATGAGTTGAAAAAAAATGGTTTTTGCACAAAAATGTCTTAATAATAAAAATAAAAATAAAGTTTGAAAACTAGTTATTCAAAGTAAATCACAAACTAGATTTATAATAACTTAATAATCAAAGTTAATAAAGATATTTAGTTTAGAAATTAAAATAACGTGTTCCTCCTTTTTTTTATAACTTAAGAATTTATAATAGTATCATAATGATATTTAAATTAAAAATTAAATCACATAATAATTATAAGTGGTAGATAACATTACTTCTTTAAAAGGCTTTAGTAAATTATATAATACATAGGTACATATTATCTTTAAAAAATTTAAAATAACAAATATAAAATACATCTGACAGTCTTATATTATTTCCTGTAAATTTTATCACAATATAACCTACTTATAGGATAATAATAAAAGTTAAAATATTGTTTGAAAACTATTAAAAGTAAATCACAAGCTAGATTTATAATAACATAATAATCAAAATTAATAAAGATATTTAGTTTTGAAATTAAAATAGAATATTGCTCGGCGGTTAACATGAGATGTTAAGTGCAACAAACGTTCGGGGCAAAAAAAAGACAGCTCCGGAGCTGTCTGGTTATTGCACGGAGTATAAATAACCAGACAGCTCCTTTTGAATGTTATTGGATAGTATAATAATCGGAGCTATCTGGTTCTTACACAGAAATTTCGGCCTGATTTTTCTTTATCAGAATATATAATAAAGTCGAATTTGAAAAAAATTGGAGCTGTCTTGTGATTGCACTGACACCTTCAAATGCAACATTCATCATAATAATTGTAACTACTACGTTAGATGTTTTATGTTTTTCATTCAATTAGTTCTTTGAAATATTTTAAGAATTCAAAATCATTAAATTAATATTTTTTTAACGATAAGTATATTTTTAGTAGGATTGCTATGTACTCGCTCTGTATAACCATCGAATTTATTTAATAAGGAATTCCAATTCATAAAATTAAATTAAAAATATAAATTGTTTAGTAACTTTTACGTTTAAAAATTATAAATGCAGTTATTCTTGTACATAAAACATGAAATTTAATTTTTCAAACGTCTTAAACTTTTTTTTAATCCAAAACGGTAAATTGTTTTAGAATATTGCGTAACAATGTATTTTTATAAGCATCTGTAAAGGAAATTCTGGGGAAATTTAATAATTGATATTTATAAAGAAGTGTGGGTAACAGGAAATGTTGTATGATGATTAAAATGTCTTGTGCACCAAAAAACTAGCATTCTTGAGTTACGGGAAGAGAAGGACTTTGAAACTTTAGATTGCTCCGTGTCCTAATTTTAGCAAGTTACGTTTTAGCGAAAAGTGGTGAATATTTCGACCTTAAGATAAAACGATAGTTGTGCAGTGGTGAACCACAGAGTTCTGTGAGATATGTATACGCGTTTTGCTCCTGTAGTGTAAGAAAAGTTATGTCAAACAAAACGATTAGGTTTGCCGGATATATCAGTAACTACAAACACATCACGCTGAGTGTACTGTTGCAGCTTTTTTTTTTTTTAAACAACTATTCGTCTTTTTGTAACAATTTAACATTTAAATAATTTTTTTTTTTAATTTTGTTGTTGATAGGAAGTCTGCTGATTTTTCATCGACTGGTCCTGATATAAAGAATATTACATCGCCCTCCACTACAATAACCAAAACCTTTGTGAAGAAGATAAAGGATATGGGGGACAATGAAAAGAATAGAGTACGAGAGAGAGAGGAGATGGTATTTATTACGTATGATATAGATTTTAATTTTAAAATATCTACTTCGTTATTATTATTCAAACGTAGTTTATTTTTAAGAGATACCTAATCTACGTATCACATAAGTGAAGAGATAACGCGTAGAGCTGTATTTTACCAGGTTTCGTATTTATGATAACCTTTATTTTAACATTTCACAAACAGTACGTAATAATAATATGTAATAATATGAGTATTATTAATAATAAATATGTATGTATTAAAATAATATACAATTTTTAAAATTTAATTCCTCTTTGTTTGATATTGGACCACTGTGTAGCTATTTTGTTAACATCAACTTCATCCAAAATGTCTTTTTCAATATTCAACAGCATTACGAATCTAATTTATTGTCTGTCATTGTGGTTTTCGATAAGTTTGAGTTTGAGTTTATTCAAATTTCGTGCAACTGCACTTTCAAATGGATTTTTGGGCGCTCCAACATGTTTAACATTTACCCGTTTTTCGCCATGTAATTTTTCCTCGTGCTTTTTTTTGAAATCGTCATTAAATTGACTACCACATTTCAAAAACTCCAATTTTACACGTTTTAGTTTTCTTTTATTCACGTCACTCATTTTTATTTTTTGTGTAATGTATCGAAAACGTCGAAGAAAATAAATTACGTAAATAATAATAGTCTAAATGTTTTTGACGTTTTTGTGCAGAGTGCGTCAAGTGCGTTTATACATTATTAATACGATTGTGGTTATTGGTTACTGATTAGAGAAACAACTAAAAATACGCTGGAAACATAATACACGAAGTTATAAATAATACAAATACTACGTAATACCACAGAATATAACAATACCGTGTACACCGATGACCGTCGTCTGAAACCCGCATAATAAGTCTAAACACAGACAACAGACCCCTGATCTATCTTTATCGCGTTATCGCGAAATAGAAACATAATCAATGGTCAAACATACTTTAACTTATATTTTATGATGTAAGCCTGCCATAAAAATAAAATATATTAATTTAAATTAAGTAATTTTTTTTTTTTTGTCTAGATAAATAATAATATTTTAATATATTATAAATTGCTGACTCGACAGCTTAATATCAAATGAGCCAACTGACCAACTCGTGGGGGGGGGTGTTACACCCCCCTAGGGACGGCCCTGTGTATATATATATATATATCTCCGGTTTGATTATGATGTTGAAAAAGTGGAATCTGAAAATGATGATGTTGACGATGATAAAGATGAAGACGAAGGAACTGGTAACGATCCCCAATATAATCCACGGCGGAATAAACTGTTGAACAAACAAGTCAACTTGGATAAATGTAAATAGCAGTAAACCGTAATAGCGTCGGAAACTCTTGTGTACACGTTTCACAAATAAATAAAAACAAAAAAAAAAAAAACAACCTCACTCGCCTAACCGAAAAGAAGCGCATACTTATTTTTATGTACATTTTTTACATAAGTTTCTCAATGGAAACAATCAGTAATCTATTACTAAATATTACTATGTAATCAAACGCATTAAATATATGGACCATACTTTTGATTTTTTGTATACTTATTATTCGAATAATGACGTAAAATTATATCATTATATAAATGTCTGGTTATTTTTGATTTCTTGAATTAAAGTACTATTTTATTCAAAACTCTGATTATTCATTTATATATGCAAATTATTTTGGTCGTATTTGACAAAGACGAATCATTTTACGATTTAACGTTTTTTTGTGTTTAAATTTATCATTTTTTTTTTTTTCTTTACCTATGTGAATTTCCGGGATATCAGATTCTAAGTACAATTCGTTATCGATAAAAGGAAATATTCATTTAAATCATTTAATACATACGATGGTGGACGAAATTGTTTGACCCTAACCACGAAATAAAACCAATTTTACGTATCATACGTATAACATCTACTTAAATGTTAAAATACCTAAACAACATTAGTCTTGTTTCCGTTTGAATAAGCTTTTAAAAACGTAAGCACTGTTTGAAAGACCGTGCATTTTCATAATAGAAATTGTAATGTACGATTAGTTTTATATTAACTCGAATTTGGATTTTCGGAAGTCTAATGAAGTGGGCAGGACAAGAAATCTGTCGAAATAGAGGCGAATTATTGAAGTAAAGAAGTTGCGTGTAATGTAATGTACATGCGCGTAGGGTCGAGTTTTGGTAAAGTTGCTATAAACAAGACCGAATAGTGCTTTGATGTGTTTTCAACTCGGATTTTCAATGGGGTTGGAACAAAATCGATACACCAAACAAAACACGTCCGCAGCAAACATATTTATTTCCCGGAGCGAAATGCACCGGATTACTTAAGCATAATGTTTTAACATTTCTTCGGGCTTGCAGACGATTTCAAGTGTCCGTCGTCCGTCCGCTGGGCCGTGAAGAAAACTCTGGTCCGAGTAATCTGCGTACGGTTTCCGGAACGAAACCGTTCGGTACAGTAATCGTATCCCGTTAACTTTTAACGACGGTTGTACCTACTCCGACGTATGCGATTTTCGGGCTTAGAACATAACGGTCAAGTCATCGTTTGAAATGAGAAAAAGTCGGGGACAGGGAAATCCGGTCACAAAGTCCACGTGCCGTCCCGACGTATCCGTGTTGGCGGAATGTACAAACGCGAAGTCACCGTCTGTTTTTCTCGGCGCACACGTCCCCGAACCGCCGAAACGCTACACTTACACGACGCGATGTCGGATGACGTCGATCGTACACGCACGTACACATGGTTGAATTGTTGTGGAAACGAAACGGAACGCTGTGCTCGAACCAGACGAAAACGGTTTGTGATCCGTGCGCATATTTATTTCGTTCGTTTTGAACGTGTACCGCAGCGAAATTGTGCCGTACGATTCCGAAGCTGCACTTTAGATCACATTTATCGGCAGAATCGACATTAACAATAATAGAACGAAAAAGAAAATAACGGTTTGTTGATGTTAAAAACAGAACGGTAAACGGTTATGAGAAAACTTCACAACCTAACCCGACACTGGTCTCGGATAACATACGAGTGATTTGAAAAAAAAAAATTAATTAAGTGTAAGTACCGTAAAAAGCCTCATAATTAGTATGGGACGAGCAATTTTTTAGCCACCAATAACTAAATGAGACATCGAATCCACTGTCTCTGCCACCCGTAAACGAAATGCGTCGAAATAGTTGATAATCAATTACTTTTGTGTTAAAACTTTTTTAATGTATCAAAATATTGCACATTGCACATCGTAGAACGTAAGATTGTATTTGTTTATAACGAACTTTGTGTTTTCAACCTACGCCCATACGTACACGTATACGTTACAACGAAACCGTGAAATTACCGATTTTATCATATTGGCTGAAAAATTGCCGCTTTCGTGAGATCAGCAACGCCGTTGCCAAATTCACGTGTTCGGTGACTGTAATGACACAGAACTGCAGACTGAAATGAACTGCATGAAATAACTGCATGAAATGCTAGGAAACAATCTTAAAATCAAATCAGCAACATCGCGAATCTGGCGAACTTGTATATGTTCAACTGAATTCGCTAATGAGCCAGTTATCTCATCATTAAATTCAACAGATTATCAGGACAATAAACAAATTTAACGTGAATGCAACAAACAAGAACAACTAAAAATTATATTCGAACAGTCGAAATAGTTGTAAAACCGATTATTGTACAGCCACACGTTGATTGTGCCGGATCGAAAATATAAAAGTGCCCAGTACACATGTCGGTGCCCCTTGAGCATAGTATTCGATGTACCTGTTATTTATTACACGTCATTAATTATAATTATTAATTTTCAATTATTCTCCATTAACTTGTTGTTGACAAATTTGTCCACAAACCATCCTTTGTGCTTCAAAATATTGTTTATATTTATATTAATACGTGACGATCACCTGTTTATTATTCATAGTTTATACGCATTACGTTTAAAGTATGAATATGATACAGTAGGTTAAAGCCGAGATATCTAAGATACCTATTTTACAATTGATCGCTGTTTAAATGTAAAAATCTATCTAAAAAGTTTTTTTTGTAATTTTTTTATTCGTTGCGCGCTTAAAAGAATTACCATGTCCGTGGAAATGACAACGTAAAAAATATGTTTAAACTGAATTCGTTTTGACAAAAGATAGAAGATAACGATTGATGTATCGTCTGTAAACGAATTTATACTAAACAATATTTTTAAATAAAGTCGATTCATTTTTCTTACTTGGGTATAATAAATCTGTATAATATGTTGAAATCGTATATATATGTATATATATATATATATATATATAAAGTACATACATTTTATGATTGATATACGTCACTTAGTTTGTATTGTTTTAAAATTCAAAATAATACTTTGGTGATTTTTATTATTACATATTTGTATTTAAAACGAACTTTCTCCTAAAAAGCCATTATGAATGGTTTTCGTTAAACATAATTAATATTTTCGTCAAATATCGATTGTCTGAATTGAGATGAAATCTGTGTTTATATATATAATTCTTACAATCGATTTTTTTTTAAATATAGTTGTTATGATGTTGAAATTGTATAGTTCCATTATAACTGACATTTTTGTCGGATTCTTCTGCTGTGTATACATTTAGTTCTATTAAATAAACCATAAACGTTATGTAATATAATAGATTTTAACGGTAATATTGTGTTAGATATATTGTGTTAAAAAGTAGTAGCATAATTGGTTAATTTTTTTTTTTTTTTATGTACGTTAAGCATTTTGTTAAAATGAAACTATGTTACAACTTAAGGGCGTTGTTTTTGAGTACAAAAGCTTGATCATTTCATTAATATTATGATCTTATAAAATACTAAAATAAAACATTAATTTTAAGTTATCGTGAAACTCAGCCGATTTTTCGTGGTGTTAAGTAAATTGTCTACAACAATACAATTAGTTTCGTTTTAATATTACACAACATACGTTGTATGTATTAAGCTTGAATGACATCAGAACGATATTCTGTTCACTGAAAAAGCTTAAGTTAATGTTACATATTACTGAAAGCCTAATAAATATTATAATGTAACCTTTTGCTTACAATAAAAATTAACAAGCTTAATATTTCGATGAGTTTCGTGATAGAAAATAGATCTATGGCGAATTATTATGATCAATACGGATGGTGTATTAATAATATCGTTATGCTACGAACCATTTCTAGGATAACATTCTTTTACAAGTTTTAATAAACTTCGCGCACTGCAATTTCCTTGATTTGGCGCGAGATCAACAGTTATAAATAAACTTTAGCAAGTTTACTTAAGTAATTTACGAGTTTAAGAAAAGATTCCACACCAAAGGTTTCGCTATGATTTTGACAACGTTCTGAATAACCAACGTGGACTTTTGCTAGTGTTAACACATTACTACGTCGTGCGAAAATATTAAAATCGAATACCGTTTTGTTGAACTACAATATAACACCGTGGATATAACTTGCCTCCGTTTTTATTGATTGTTAACTATGTCAGAGCTATCGCATTTGGTCATTATACAGTGTTCGGACGCACAAGCTTGTACGGTTTCGTTCCAACGGTAAAATTAACAATAAATGTTTTTTGACACGAGCAGCATGTCAGTAGCTATAATTATGTAGTTACGACTTGGAACACATTTTATACTCGAGGGTGTGAAATTTTATCGACGGACGCACAATCAAAAGTTTAACTATTTATAAAGGTAATGATGATACGTGCACTAGCCGGTGTTTTATATTATCCACAAAGATTATACGTGCATCGTATAAATGTATACGTATTTTATTGATTCAAAAACAACCCTAGCCTAAACGGTGGAAAAAAACGATAAAATAAAAATGAGTATAAAGGGTGACATATGTTGGCAAGTAAAAAGCATTATTTCTTTTCTGTATAAATAACGATGGCAGGGTTAGAGCATAACATCACGAATAACAGGTCGTTGCGATGAAAATAATGAAATCTAACGATTTATTATGATTATATTCATACACTTATGTGTACACGTATATTGTTGATGCAGTCTGTTCCTTTCCAAATAATATGAGAATATCGAAAACGTATTAAGTACTAACATTAAAATAAGTTTAAGACGTAACTTTTGATTCGACACAATGAAGTCTTGCAGTTATCAATTATGTACGTGAACGTTGATGAATCGAACCAACTCTGAACTTATCAATACCAATATAGCGCTTACTGGCTCATCTGTTCGCATTCAACATATACTGTATAATCCATACAGTACAGTGTGTCTAACATCATTACGGGCGTCGGCGTTTCTGATTGATTTACAGCGTACACGAATTAGTTTCCTTTAAATTTATAAAATCAATTTGTTTGCAAATTTAACGATTACCTATATGTTTATTATATTGATAGTTAATGTACTTGACACGTTATAATAGTTTATTTTTCTAATTGATTTTATAATTAGAACACCGTTTTATTATTACTTTTTTCAACTACAGCATGTAAATTTCATACGCAGTAATATGCATCTAGTTAATAACTTTGGTTTCAATATTTATTGGAAATTTACAAAAAATAAAAATAAAAATAAAATACTGAAAAAATAAGTGCCTAGCGTCTGAAATAAATTATACATACTTTTAAAACGTGTAATGTGGTTCAGTAGTTGCGACATTAAACAGTATAATTTATATATATCTTGATGAATATGTAACGAGGTCGAAGTTGTTTTTATCTTTCTGTGTATATTTGTGTGGTCGCTGTAGCGCGTTCATTTAACATACCGACCGAAAACATAAAAAAAATAAAATTGTAATTTATTGAAAAAGAAATACTAAAAATCTTTAATTTCATAACGTGTTGGCCATAAAATAATTTATTTTTATTTTACTAAACTTGAATGTATATGCATGTTACTAAAATACACATATTTAGAAACGTTAATAAATTAGAACACAAGAATAACTAATACATATGTATTGAAGGAGATTGCGAGTCTTTGCTTTCTGTGTTTGTATATTGTACGCGCAAAAAAAAGACATTTAGACGTTTTATATTTCCAACGTACCGATTGATTGATTGATGCGATAATGCGATGATTTTTAAAATAGATATTAATCCGTCTTTTTTGAGTTTGTTTCCCGAAATTTCACCAAATAAAATTAAAAATTTGAAACGTAATAATCAATAAAAGTTAAATATTCGGTATGTTAAGTGCAACCTTTAAAAAAAAGTAGGATAGTTAATCAAAAGTAAATTTCACAATGAATTTATACCAATTTTAAAAATCTTTACCGCATCAATTAATCAATCGGTACGTTGGAAATATAAAACGTCTAAATCCTTATGATACGCGTGTGTTAAATGGAGACAGAAAATCATGAGTTGCAATCGTTTTAATCAAATAATACCTACTGATTTACATTTTTTTATAAACGTATTGACTATGCGTGGAAAAAATATTATTTTCACTAAATAAATTGTGAAAGGTTAAAATAATTATTTTTATAATTTTTGTGTACAATATTCATATACATTATGTAGTTGTCGGTAAAGAGATCTTTCTACTGAGAATTCGTGTTGATTAGTTTAAATCAGCGTAAAATAGCGCTGATAACGGTTTTTTCAAATACAATGAGGTTAATATAATTGGAACTCGAACATTGGTCCAACAAATAAATAAACACTAACGCACTTGGGGAAACAGCGGTCCGATCAAATTAATCCTGCGATTTTATTGACCAATAACAATAAAAATATTTTAGAAACCGGCGAAATCGGTGGGTTCGCTAGTTCGTTGCGTATTCATACCGTAAATATGATTTTATGATTGTTACTAACGTGATTATCGTGGTGATAAACGTGCAATAATGTATAATCACGTGTGGCCGTTTTTCCGATACATGGCATTGCTATTAAGTGATAATTATAATATTATAAGCTGGGTGCCAATATTTTATGTAAATTATGTCAACTACGGTGGATCGTGAATCACATTCGATCCTTTGCAAATACACGGTAGGAAACACTACATAAGAGAGTTTACGTCGAATCACTACAACGATGGCGACAACTATACGGACCGTTTCTTACCCTACTAGCCCTACCCCGACTACCACGTTTGCCGCAGTTGTATAGGAGCAGCGATAGCGAGTGGCTCTCTTTGATCGATCGGATTACGGGGGTTGTCGGTCGTAAATATATATATATACGCGCGATACGACCCTACGACTCTAAAAACAGGCCGCGTTTTCTTTTTCTCTCCATCCGCCCCACGCAAAGTCCGATGGCCAATTTTATCCGTAATCGCCGTAGACGCCGTACATAGTACATAGTAACTGCTCTCGAACCACCACCCCTAGCTAGCCAGTCACCCTTCGCTCATCATTTCAGCGTCCGTTTTGGATTACAGCGAGACCACGGGTGACATATTTTACGAACAATATGCAGCTTCGAGGTCACACTCTTTCCTTTCGTCCTCTCACCCCCTCGTGACGCTTTCCACGAGTTGCCGCCAATTTCGTCCTCTGTATACAAAGGACTTGGCCGAAATTGTGAGTGGGTAAGTTTTTTTCGATCTCATTATCGTATTTACGAGTGTTCCCCTCCCCCAGCCCTTACACGCTCTTCCTCACTCTCACCCGCGACATGTTTGTATAAACATACACGATTTGGAACAGCAAACACAAATCATTCCGACTGATAAGTTCTGCAACGTTATTGCATTGTCTATACATAATATCATTTAAAGAAGAAAAAAGATAGAAAAGAGAGTTCGTAGAATGTTCGCAGTCGATTATGTTTATTTCGTGTCTCCAAGTCAAACACGTTTTCCACAGGACGCGAACAAAAGATTAAAAATCGATCGGTTCGTTTTGTACGGTATTTCGATCGGCACACATAATAATGGTGTTTTTACAACGTCGAGTGGGATGTACATTATGCATATTCTGATAATAGCTGTGGCGTGTAAGTATAAAATCAAATCGTCGTCGCCGCTGCAAGTGCTCCGAAACGGTTGACTTGGGAATAACGATAAGCGCACTGTTATACGAACGCTGCAGTACGTTTAAACGTTACGCGTTGGGTATGTTTTTAATTGTCTTTCGCGCCGTGTTCCTGCACACTTTTCCGATTTTACACGTTGTACCGTTTATGCAAAGAGGGGAAAAAAACATCACTTGTGCCGTGTTAAACACAGAAGACAAGACACCTGTTAATAAAACGGATGTGCCCCGACAACACACGAATGCTTGTAGTAATGTACGGCTATTGCCGCGGTGTTATTTTATACGCACTTCATAACGCATGCGTATCGTGTCGGACTATCTACACAACGATCGGATCCACTGCGGTGTTGTCTGTTCGCGTAAAAACAGTATGCCCTCGAACAAGTCGAAATGAACAAAAATATAGGGAAAAATATATATATCCTCGGCGAAATATCGTAGACCAGGAAAAACATAATAATACTATTCTAACCGTTTCCGTCGAAGCGATGTAATATCGTACTGCTGCGATACAACAGTTTCGATGTTTTTTAAAATTCAAACACATGTTCGGCTAAATAAAAACGGTTGAGAATCTATCGAAACAAAGTATGTTTTACTCGTTGGAAAAGCTATGATATTGTTAAAATATAATAAATTTTATTTGAATATTAGATATTTATATTGGATTGATGAAACCACGATGAACTGTGAGCGTCGAAATTTACTATTTGAAAAAGTTGTAAGACGAAAAGTAAACGTTGTATATCATATAGGTGCGGCTCGTACTTTAACGAAACAATTATTTTACAATTATTACAGTCAATACTAAATTAAACTTTCATATTATGAACTCCGTGATGCATAAATATTGTAACCGTATGTACTATTTTAATCATTATTAAATAATTAACAATAATAACGTCTTACAAATTACTGTTCAAAATAACGTAATGAAAATATATTTTTAGGTTTTTCAATCCCCCCCCCCCAATAAAATTTAAATCGAAATAACGAAATTTCACTTTAAACCTCGATTTAATTCATTAACACAAATTTAAGTGACCCGTAAAAAAAAATGTAATAATTATGCAGAAAACGAATGATGTTCAAAAATGATAATATTTTTTTTTTACTACCAATAGTATCTGAATCTAATTTTTTAATTTCAAACTTATTTTGTACTATTTGTGTTTATATAATTCGCAAGTTCCAAACAAAACCAACAAAATCTCTTATAAATTTGGTTTAAAGAATGAGGGATGCATGGGAGGAGGTGAAAACGAATGAAACGAAATCTTCCCACAACACATTTCTACAAGTTATTTGCTCTTCTATCGATCTCAATTCATATCTCAATTGTCCCTGCCGTTTACCCAAAATATCCGGTATCTAGATGTTCGTCGACTAACCTGGGCAACCTATATATGTATAACTAACAGATTCCGCCAACTACGACTTTTGTTGACTTAAATTCCGTCAATCTCAACAATAAACTTCTAAGGAGAAATCCTGGACAACGGAAGACATATATGGTTGTTATTTCCAGCTGTTTGTATTTATGCATGTATGTGGGTGTATGAGCACTGCCAGACATTTTGCCAGGGGATGAATCGTGCATAGTATACACGCTAATTTCTAAATAATGCTTAAAATTGTTTAAGTAAAATGCGTGGGAAAATTTTCATACTGTACGGTAATACGTAATTGTTTTAGTTTTTTTTTTTTGCGGTTACGAAGTAATGTGGAGTATTAGAAAATCTGATAATGATAATAACTGCCTGTGTCTTACATTTTCAAATTTTATTATTATTATTATTATTTTTTTTTTAATGCTAGGGGACCAAAGTACACCTTCTTGTAGACCCTTCGTGACGGTGCCCAAGTGAGTATGGATTTTCTGGATGTTTCCTGGTTAAAAGACAATGAAAATATAATTGAGAATACCAAAATGAAATGTAGTAAACGTGTTGTACGTATAATACTGCAATATTTTAAACTCCACTTGTCTTCATCAGGTCAGAACCACGGTCGTCGTCATCCATCACGTCCGCATCATACTTACCTATATCTTTACCTGCTGTTGCCGTGCTGTTTGGTCTAAATATATTTACCTAATTTGTCTGCTGGACTGTACTCAGGTATTATTTATAGGAGGTTATTGAACTTATTATATCGACGATATATATATGGCTGTAATTTACTGTTCGACGTTCAAATTCCGACACCGCGTTTGTAGCGACCAGTAATAAAAATTCACTTTTTGAGTTGCAGCACAGCCTATTCGTCTGAATTCACTGTGATGTCAACGGTCAAGTGATGTCGAGCAAAACAACGTTTTTCATACCTAGGATGGGCAATTTGAATAAGCAATTAGTTTTACAATAATATTATATATTATTGTACGTGTGTGATATGAAAACAATGTTAACTTATTAACAAGTACATTACTATGCGTACCGTATTATATTACCATACTTTTTTATCTTTTTTCGTGAGCAGTCAATAAATTAAAACATTTTTTCGTACTGTTAGTAACGAATCGATAACTCCATAAACAATGAGAGTATACAAAATAACTCCCGGCCGAATGCACCAACGTTTATTAAACTTAAATTGTTTTAACGAACCTTTAATATAATGCCCTTAAAATGTTATTTGTATATTAATTTTGAATGTTGATTAAAAATCGGATAAAAATTTTAGAGAAACTTTTAAATCGTATTAATATACGGTATAAACATCAAAATGCAATAATAGTTTAAAAAAAAATTATATTGTTATAGTTATGTATCATTGAATGATTTACATATCTAGTACAATATTGAACATGATTATTAAACAATATTGAAATAAATAAATACATGGGTCATGGGATTATTTATTTAAATGAACATTACTATTTATTCATTTATAGTTCTCGTAGACTGCCATGACGATCTGCGGAACATATGACATCGCCTCTTTGATCGTTCATTATTTTACAAAATGACTTAAATAGATTCAATTGTTTTATATTTTGTTATTCTTTTAGTAACAAAAAAAACCCCACTTAATAAATAATTATTTTGATAATATCTTATTGAATGTTCAAGGAAAAGATTTATTGTTTATTGTTGTTGTTGTAACTCTTGAAATATGTTTTATGTAAATTGTAAAAATAACATTTTCGATTGCATAAACACTTTGTGGCCCCTCATCTCATCTCGAAGTTTAATTAATTTTGAAGGATTGTTCATTTTCATTATTTTCCACAAATCCCATTATATATATATTAAGTTTTTTTCAAATAAATCTATGTCAATTTTACATAAATAAAAAGTACTTTTGCGTAAAATCGCTACTATAAATACATAAATTGGTATTTTATCAACATTACATATGGTTTCATAATTACTATGGGTTACACTTTAATCATACATTAACAAATATGTTTGCCGAACTACTTTTAAATCCTCAATTGTATGTTTTCGCATTTACTGTTTGTCTAACAAAGTTTCATGTGTTCACTTTTTCAATCAAAAAATAAACTAAAAAGAACCTATTGGTAGTATAATAGTTTTTATGTAGAAAATAATATAGGTATACACGTTTACCGTTTATTTAAATACAAAAATTTAATAAAAAATGAACAGCTTGAAATAAAAAAAAAAAAAAAGATAGAACTAAAATATTTAATAATAATGAGAGGATCGTGGATTTTAATTAACACTTTATTTGAACCCTTTTAAAAATCGATTGTTTTCTTAATTAACGTTTAAATGTTTTCGTCGAGGAATAAATAAAATGCGTATAAAATGAACTGTTTTATGTATAAATACCTAACCCACGGGTTTATTAATATTATATTATCCATTAGTATAATGTATGAATATAGGTCTTAAAATAAGTGCATCCCTCTAATAAATATATTTAATCAACGAAATTACACAAGTCAAATGCATAGGTTTAGTGCATAACTATTTCACGTTTATTATATTATATGGATAAACTCGTTTATGTAGAAAAGGCAGTCAACTACTCATTAAATATTCGTTTAATTCAACGTGATTCCCGTAAAGATAAGAAAATTAAAATTTAAAAACCTTTACAGCTGTCGGACATCATGATAAATATTTATTTTGTGTCTCTTACTTTTTGTCATTGTTTATAACTTTTAATATCTCGTAATCAAGACCAATCTTTTCCGCTTCTGTACGCCTGCCTAAAACAATCCTTATTATAAATGTAGCTAAATTTTTCTGAGCCGGGTTGCAACGACATAATTTTAGGAACAAAAATAAAATTTAATTAATAATAAATAAATAGTAATACAATAAAATACTAATGAATTTTAGATTCTGAACGGAGTGAAGAATGTATTGATTTTACAATGATGTGTGTTTTTTTTTTTTTTTTTTTTTTTTTTTTTTTGTGTCTGTCGACACGTTTTGGGGCAGTAAAAATGCTTCGATTGCCTTATGTAGCAACTTTTCTGAAAGGAAAGTGAATCTATTTGGTACTTTGGGGGGTCAAAAGTTAAAAATTTCCAATATTTTTTAAATTCGACGGGAAAAACCATAAAAAAATTTGGGAAAAACGGGAGTTTTTACGCAAAACCAGTTTTTGACATAATCAAATTTTTTATTTTGCTATAACTCAAAAACTAATCGATGTAAATACTTGAAATTTTCACCAAATGTTTAGATTAGCGTTCTCTATACACCATTAAATTTTCAAAGTATTTTGACTTTTATTAAGCTATTTATAGACAATTGAAATTTTCAATATTTTTAAGTATTTTTTTTTTAAATAACGATAAAATTTTTTTGGCTGCCTAGAAAATCTTGAAAATTTAATACAAGGTTTCTTATAAGTTGTTCCTTAACTGATAAAAAAAAATCTAAAATCGTAAGTCACAATTTTTTTTTATATGTGCTCAAAGTTACAATTTATACGAAATATGTAAAAATCACGATAATTTGCAAGTTATTTTGTAGATAAAAATTCATAAAATTTTTTCTGTTCATACTTAAGGTTCAAAATTTTAACACGAGGTTATGTATAAGCTACTCTTCAAAAATCTTTAAAAAAATTTCTACCGGAATTAGAGGAAAAAATTTTATGACTGTTTGAAATTTAAATATTTACGAAATTGCATAAAATAGCGATTTATTCTCAAACGATTTTAAATATTTTTTATAATTCAAAAAGTATAAGTCGCAGATTTTTGAAATTTCTACCAGCTGTTAAGATTGGTATTTTCTTTATGTCATATTTTTTTCAAAATATTATATTGATTTTTAAGCCACTTATAGGCATTTAAAATATTCGATTTTTTTACATTTTTTTTTTATAATCGGTGATAAAAAAAATTTGGCTCGTACAAAATACTTGAAAATTTAATAGAAGATTCCACAGAAGTAGTTCTTAAAGTCATTCAAAAATTATTAAAATCCATAGGCACAATTTTTTTTTATAAGCGTTTGAACAGCGAATATTGACAAAAAGTTACATGTAAAATATAATATACTGTATAATATTCTAGACTGACAGATATCGGTTTTTTTTAAAATGCTCTAACTCAAAAATGAAAAACCGCAACAACTTGAAATTTTCACCAAATCTTTATATTGACGTTCTCTATACATGGTTAAGATTTCAAAGTATTTTGACATATTTTGACTTATTTATAGACAATTTAAATTTTCGATTTTTGTTAAATTTTTGTTTTTAAACATCTATAAAATTTAATTGATTGAGCGAAAACTCTTGAAAATTTTATACTAGGTTTATAATAAGTTAAAATTATCGTAACTAAAAAATATCGGTGATCGGTTAACTCAATTTTTTTTTATAAGCCCTTAATTCTCAAATTTGTATAAAATGTGTAAAAATTACGATAATTTGCAAGTTATTTTGTAGATAAAAATTCATAAAATTTTTTTTGTTCATACTTAAGGTTCAAAATTTTAACACTAGGTTATCTATGAGCTACTCTTCAAAAATCTTTAAAAAAATTTCTACCGGACTAAGAGGAAAAAATTGTATGACTGTTTGAAATTTAAATATTTACGAAATTGCATAAAATAGCGATTTATTCTCAGACGATTTTAAATATTTGTTATAATTCAAAAAGTATAAGTCGCAGATTTTTGAAATTTCTACCAGCTGTTAAGATTGGTATTTATTTTATGCAATATTTTTTTCAAAATATTATATTGATTTTTAAGCCACTTATAGTCATTTAAAATATTCGATTTTTTTACATTTTATTTTTATAATCGGTGATAAAAAAAATTTGGCTTCTACAAAATACTTGAAAATTTAATCGAAGATTCCACAGAAGTAGTTCTTAATGTCATTCAAAAATTATTAAAATCCATAGGCACAATTTTTTTTATAAGCGTTTGAACATCGAATATTGACATAAAATTACATGTAAAATATAATATAATGTAGAATGTTCTAGACTGACAAATGATATCGGTTTTTTTAAAATGCCCTAACTCAAAAACGAAAAACCGCAACAACTTGAAATTATCATTAAATCTTTATATTGACGTTTTCTATACATGGTTAAAATTTCAAAGTATTTTGACATATTTTGACTTATTTATAGACAATTTAAATTTTCGGTTTTTCTAAATTTTTCGTTTAAAAATAAAATTTACTTATATAATATTTATAAATAACATTGTATTATATTCTAGACTAACATATGAACTCCGTTCAGAATCGTTATTCGTATACAATGATATCTATCATTGCATTCAAATTTAACAAATCCATTATAATAATGACCTATCCTATAAGCGAGGTGCACTCCACCCCTAACTGTACAGCAGAGCGAGGCCCATCCGGTTCTTTTTTTTTTTTAGATTCTGAACAGAGTGATGGAATCTATTGGTTTTACAATGATGTGTGTTTTTTTTTTATTTCATTTGTTATTTTTTTGTTGTGTCTGACGACACCTTTTTTGGCAGTAAAAATGCTTCGATTTGCTTAAACAGCAACTTTTCTGAAAGGAAAGTGAATGTAGATGGTACTTTGGCAAATCAAAAATCCAACTTTTTCAATACCTTTTCAAAAAATCGAAAAAAACGATAAAAAAATTACGAAAAAACGGGAAATTTTACGCAAAATCACGTTTTTACAAATTACATATTTTGAAAATGCTCATACTCAAAACCAAAAATCGTAACAACTTGAAATATTCACCAAATCTTTATATTGGCGTTCTCTATACATGGTTAAGTTTTCAAAGTATTTTGACATATTTTGACTTATTTATAGACAATTTAAATTTTCGATTTTTGTATAATTTTTGTTTTTAAACATCTATAAAATTTAATTGGCAGATTTAATAAGCGTTTGAACAGCGAATATTGACATAAAATTACATGTAAAATATAATATAATGTATAATATTCTAGACTGACAAACTATGTCGCTGTATGCAACTGCCAACCCATCCTAATTGAAAAATATATTTATCGTTTCAAAATAAAATATAATAACTGTACATCAGATTGTGTACAACCTAGATAGGAGAGTTGAAAAATCATTCGGTCATAGTTATGGAGTCCCAACAGTGTATGTACTTCATTTATTCTATAGCTTAACAAAAAGCAAACATAAAAACAATGAAGTGCATTCAATGTTTTCAATACAATTACAACATAATAAATGTCATCACTTTTTAAGTTATAAGAAACTAGGAATCCATAAATGCGGCGACTAAATCTTGTTTCATCAACAAGTGACCATTATGATTTCATATATTAGTGTCACAAAAATTGAACGTGGGATATTTAAGCGTAGACAGTTAGACAACTGATAATTGAACGAATATAAGAAAAAAATATTCTATTTAGATTAGTCGATTCGCGAATCATGTTTGTTCCTAGTTTGAGTCAATACGAGTACATTTGTATTAGTCTAGTTTAAATTTGCACTGTGGAAGAGCACATTTTGTCAATCGTCGTTGTATAAATATTAAAACGGAAAATGTTGAAAGTAAAAAATATATCTGAGTATTTAAAAAGATTACACTTAATATGTTTTCAAACAATAACTTATCTCACATTAAGAATTTCTTGAACTTGAAAATGTATTAATTAATTTATAATGATGAGCCGAAATCAAATGTATATACGTTTAGATTTAGCATTAAGAATAAAATATATATAATATAATAATATTTGTCAAAGAATTTATTTTACGTTATAATAGCCCACCACCTGAAATACTGCTTAGCGGAATTTCCTGGTGACGGGTGTATTGCCGATTTTTTTGAAAAAAAAAAGTCGACGGAAAACATTTTAAAAATAATTTCTCAACATTTTTAATATGTTAATTACAGATTCTATTTTATTTTTATAATTTATAGAAATCACTCTAAACTTTTATTATATTCATATTAATTACGAATTTCATATTGTTATTTAAAAGAGTCGTTAAAAACATTTGCTATTTTAATTACGAAATTAATTTTATTTTTATTACGCGTTGTATTAAATTTTACATGTACCTATTATATGATCATTAGGTATTATAAATAATCGTTCTTATCTTGATTTTTAACAAGAATGTTATTTCAATACTGAAATAACTATTGCCCAAAAGTCTCACGCTTAGGTTTTCTCACAATTCCGTGCCGAATTGTTCCGCGATCCACTGCATGACAACCAACAGATTAACACAGCTAAACTGTAAATTCTATAGATCTTAAAACATTCTAAACCGATCGACTGCACGTTCCCTGTGTTAAAATATCCATCCCAAGCAGCAGGGCACTAGTTAACAATTCGGATCGACAATTTAAAACGATTTGACCGCGGCGTTTTCTTTGTCGGCACAATACTGTGAGGTCTCGTTTTCGCTCGACAACAGATCGCTCGTTGGAACGTTGTGTCGAAACGCTATCGAAACGTATCGGCTGTCGAGTGATTCGATTATACAACTACCTATATCACGATCGTTCACCACACGCGGGTAAGTGAAGAAAAAAATAAAAATGAAAATTTAAAAAAAAATCACCTCGTAGGAAGTTACACGGTTAGTGACGTAAGCCGGAATCGGCCTATATTATCAACGAGTGAATAATATGATAGGCGTTCATTATTGAACATACGTGTACGGGTTACACGTCTTGCCCACCGTCTCGACCGTGTGGGTGGAGGACTTTGACAATTAATCGGAGCACTTGAAGGGGCGATTGTAAATTCCACCGATTTTCAGGTAGTAGATTTGAGGGTCAGATTTATTATATGTAATTTCCACCGGTACCTTTTTTCTACCTGAAAAAAAAAAAAAATGTAAATTCTACCGATGGTAAACTCCACCGACTATAGATTATAGATTACAACTACGGTGCATTGAATGATAATATAGATGATCAATTTACAATGTGTACCAAACTATTGTTAGAGCTGGGCCGACACCGATACCCGATATTAAATAATACCGATATTGGTACCGTTATACATATCGTACAAAATAATAATTAGTATCTTATTACTACAGTGGCGGCACCAGATTATTTTTTGTCTGTGTGGGCCAAGCTAGGGCCACAGATTTAAAGGGAGGGCCAGTGGCGTAACGAAATTTGCATGACCTATCAGGTGGTAACAACTTACAATTACAGTTAAATAAAGGTCACTATTGAATGTAATACCAGCCAATTTTTAAAACCTCATTAACCCGATTCCTCTTTGGTATGTTACTGAGTAAAGTCATAATATATATTCAACAATTTGCAACACTTCTTGCATAAATAATATTTGATATAAAAAATGAATGAAATAAAAAAAATAAAAAATACAAATTTCAAACCATATAAAAAATGTTTTATGTAAAATATTCTGAATAGTGTATTTAAATAATACAAAGTTTAATAGTTTACCTTTTAGTATATGGTATATCATTTTTTTGATCTGAAATAGGATAAATATTTTGAGTTTCTGTACCTACAATTTAAATATATCTTTTAAAATAAATTATATGGGTAAAATTGATTATTTATAATTAATTTCTTATAAACATTTAAATCATTTAATAATAATGAAAACTTACCATCGAAATCATTATTGCAAGAATAATCTGACGTATCTGCATCTAACAGCACTTTTTGAGCAGAAAAGAAAGATGTTATTGGTCGAATTTGTTTAGTTTTAATTGTTGTTAGTCTAAATTCTGATTCTTCCACGTTTTTAATTATGTCGAGGAAATATTTAAATAAATAGACAAAGGACAATAATATACTACTGTGAATTGTCATTAGTTAAATTAAAAAAGATTGAAACAAAAAAACGTTCACTAAATAAACAACGTTAAAGAAGCCGAAGAACGGATAAAATAAATTATAATAGCATAAATTATGAAAACTCATAATGGTGCGCTAACGCTGCCACAACTCACTACTCAACTACTGATGGTATAAAAATGTATTATTGATTTTCGCCAAAGCATCAAATATTAAGTTGTTATCCGTGTCTCCATGTATACATATAATTGTATAGGTAGATATTAGAAAAGAATTCTAAAAATAGAAACATTATACCTACATCGATAGCCGCATATTGATAGCAGTGAAATATTATCTGTTTCATAAATAAACATAAACACGTGTAATTCTAAGCAAAAATACGTTGTTTACAGGGTGGGGCAGACGGGGGCCGAGAAGATTTTAGGGTGGGCCGCGGCCCACCCCTGGCGCCGCCACTGCATTACTACAAATAAAAATATTCATTTTAAAATGTATAAGAAATAAAAAATGTTTCTTGAAAGATAATTTCAACCGCCTCCTCGTGGTGTCTTCCGGGTAATCTAAATGGGTCATAATTGATTAAAGACATAAAATAATTTTATAAAAATATTATTTATCAATACAATTTCGATCGGTGGAATTTACGTTTTTTTCTCGGGTAGAAAATAAGTACCAGTGGAATTTACACGAAAAAAAGGTCCAATCGGTGGAATTTACATGCACCCACTTGAAGTATTGAAGACCCGCAGCGCCGTGTCGGGCCGTGTCCACGTGCCGGGCCGCAACGTCACCGCCGGGACTTGGGAACCGTTGCCGTCCGACGCCCGTGGAACTCACGTGGCACGCGCCCTTCTCCGGACATATTTCTCCGCTCGCGCGTTATTCACACACTCTTTTCGACGATCGTCTTTTCCACGCCAAGAAGGTATTTCGTAACTAGATCGTACATCAGTCGACCATCGCGTCGTTTCTGCGTACCTGCGATTTCTATCGGTTACCGTTTCAGCCTTTTTCTCGTCTTGTTTCGTCTTCGCGCGCGATCGACATTTGACGAATTCATTTGGACCGAAACACCATCGTGTCGAGCCAATAAGTGCAATATTAATATTTATTGATTTCGATTTATCTGCGCACCCGACGATAGCGGCGATAATACGCTGTTGACATTGTTAGGCGATAATTCGACTCAACCGCGCTCACCGGTAAGAGTATGAAATCGGTATTTACATAACGCACCGTCTTGACGATGGAATAAGATCATTGGTGGATCTATGTTTTTGGGTTTTTTTTTTTTTTTAGAAGGGCAACATTTTTTTTTTTTGTATTACGTTGATAAAAAACATTTATATAAGTATAAATGCATTATTTCGTGTTTATATATCGCCCCGACACATTTATTTCAAATTGTATTTCTCATAAAAGTTTTTCACACCATGTGCTATGATGGACCATTGGGGGATCTGGGCCCACTTGGCCTCCTTTAAATCCACCACTGAATAAGATAGCTCGGGGAGGGTGTTCTGTATTTTTACTTCGCACTGAAATCGTAACGTGTCGTCAACTACGGTTTGTGTTGCGAATAATCATTGACGACAAACCATGGAACACGTGAACCGCCGTGAGGGACGCAATATCGTTATGGGCATCCGTACAGTAACCGTGATTTAATAATCGTAATATCGTATCAGGCGGGTGTGTCGGACGATCGGTTTACGTTGTTCACGTGGTATCCACGGTCGCACTATCGGTGATAAGATTCAAGTCCCCCGGGCGCTACCATACGTGCATTGCGACTTTGTGCAGGCCAAACACAAACAAGACGACCGCCGCGGTCTTACTGTTATTGCGACCTGCACGAGGACAATGTCTTCGCCGGAGATGGCCAAACACCGACGAAAGGGTGACGGTGAGCGCGCGGAAACGAGACGACGGAACCTAACCGCCGCGACGGACCGCGACTAAAATCCATTTGAAACAAATCGTGTGTTACGACGTGCGTAACAATTGCAATCGTGCCTTGAACTTTTTTTTTTTTTTTGGTGGGGGGGAGGTTTATCCGTAATCCTATCCGCGATCACAATCACTTTTATAATAAAGTGACCACTGTGGATGTTCAAGAAATTTGAAATTTTTATGTTTCAAGTCTTATATCAAATTTTTAAATATTTGTTAAAATCTCGAGACAAGGTTTGAACCCCTAAACCTCTCCCCCACCGTTTGGCACGCCTCTGATCGCAATTACAATAGTAATGGTGAGCAATGCTAGCCGAGCTGTTTTACGACGTAAGGATGTTGGTGCACGAGAAGTGCGTAGGAAGTGTGAAGATTATAATGGTACGAAACCGATCGGTGGGGTTCGTATCGATTTATCATAAACGTGTATCGGCGGCGCGCGTGCATCACGTGCGTACGCGTAGCGGCTACCGGAATACGTGTGCCGCCTCGGATGAAGGGTCGACGCCGGACACCTGCCAGGACGATGCCGTCGGTGCGCGCGGTGTATTCGTGTGTTGTGCGGTCGGTCGAAAACCGGTTTCCGTCCGTCGTGCGAGTCGCACACGTCCGTCGAAGAACAGGAATATTATTACATATATGTTACGTTGAAATCCGTGTAATAACGCGCGCGTTCACGGGGCTCGGGACGAACGCCGGAAAGAGGGCAGGGAGACGAAAATGCGTAATAAGAATTTTTAACCCTTTAGGAAGAAATTGAAAAAAAAAAAAACAAAAACAAAATCCATCGACTCCGAGCAGGGGCGGGGAAGCAGCGTATCTTCGGCGCGTATCGTCGTCGGGCGCCGCCGTCGTCTCCGCCACCATCGCAACGGCGGCAACGGCAGTCGTTCAATACATTCTACGAAGAGAGAGAGAGAGAAAGAGAGAGACAGAGAGAGAGAGATTGAAAGAGAGACAGAGCTCATCCACCGACAAGATTTTTTTTTCTCTGCGCAATTACATTTAGTACAGGGTGTAGTGTATATAATATTCACTTTTCAGACAATTGTTTATTCACAGTAATATTTACATAGCCACCGCGCGCGTCTCCTTTTCATTATATATATATATATAATTATATTACGATTGTGACCGCTGCGGTATGCATTCATATACCTGCCTTGCGCATTAAGTTCGCTCGAAATGGTGCGGACGAGAGGCGCTAGGGGGGAGGGTTTGGCAACTTCAGTTTTCAAATAAAATCGCGCCGCGCTCATACGTTTCCTCTGAAATTAATGATTTCACTTATCGCCGTTGAGGATACGGGGTTTAGCTTGAGAAATCGGATTTGATGTGTAATTTGACTCGTTGTGCGAAACGGAGTTTCAAAAACTGATGATTCGATTTTAATACCTCCGCGGTGTGCTTCAATTGCAAGAACGATGATACTTTTTTATTGCTATGATTTGAAGTAAACATTTTTATTTTTATAATTACGGCACGCGTATAGCAAAGATCACCCCATGTGTTACGTTTACGCTCGCATAATTTTAGCGCCCTCTAAGTTTTCATCGAATGTGCGCCTGTGGTTAAGAATTACTACAGCGTGAGTTCGTTTATAAACATGTATAAACAAGACAATTAACCGATGTACACCGCGATCGTGGTTCGAACCGTTTATCGGGTACGGTAACTAGATTATGTATCGAGTATCCCCAACTTAATCTCGACCGTTTTCCACATTCCATAAGGGGTCACGTCGTTTAGTTTACAACATTGTACGAAGGTTCACAGGCACGTGGCACCGGCGTTGCTTAAACGATTCAACGGTAAAATATCGTACGAGTTCATACTGAACAAAATCGTCCAAGTATTATATGCATTTTAACGATATGAAAGGATAAAATAAATTCATAGAGTTTTATTATATATTTTATTATTATTATTATGTATGTGTAAATAAAACTACTCACGCTTCAACGAAAATAAAACCTAATACGAAAACCGACGATTATGTGCCCGTTTACTAGCGAACCATCGGACATACTGCAATTGTAGACTATAGGGTTGGATACACTAGTGACATTAATTTCTGATAATAATAAATAAAGTAAATACGTTTTATTATAATATTTTTTTTTTTTTATATATATAATCGTGTAGCAGCTAATGTTAAATCAACCGTTGAGTAATGCAAACAAAATACTTACTGGCTTCAGAACTTTAACAATGGTTCAATATTAACTGAAGGATTTCAAGTACAAAACAACGTTCTTAATTATTCGATGAATTCAAGCACAAAACTATAATAAAAAGGGGCGAGACCCTTAGGACGGATTAGACCCCACGGTCAGGTGAGATACAGGAATGGGTGAAAGGTATTGTTGTATTGGTCTTTTAAACTTGAAACCGATATACAATTGTTCTCGAAAAAAATAATTCGGAATGTAAAAGGTCGAGTGGATCAATAGAAACAAATTTCTTAATAAGATAGGTTGAATTTTTACTGTTCTAACTTTCGCAAAAAACAAAAGATACCTAACATTTTTAAAATCGAAAATTTCAAAGTTTTTAAACAACATTACCCACTGTGCAAATTGTTTACTATAAACATACAAGATATGTTTCCGTACATGCAACATCAATTTGCATGTTGAATTTGCGTTTATGTGATGTCCCTGACACTACTAATGTCCGGTGTTTGCAACCTAATCATCAAGGATGACACACGATTGAGCATAAAACACCTTTTTTGTGACACGATTGAGCATAAATTGTCGGTGCATCAAAGGAAATTGAAACACAAAAGAAAACCAACACGATTGAGCATAAAAAACTCTGCAACGTTGCCATTTTCAATTTAGAACTGTATTATACAAAAAAATGTATTTAAATAATTATAATAATTCAAATTATAACATGGCCAAAAAAATGTTATCATAGTCAATATGTAATATACCTAGTCACATTATATAGTATATAGATCTGTTTGATAATAATAAAATAATAATTATAATAAAATTGATTCTTCAGCTTTTCTTTTGCAATTTTCTCGGATAACTTGTGTTTCTATTTTTTGAATAGAATTTTGATCATGTTTGTGTTGTACAGCAGTTTCAATCACTTTAAGTTTATCTGTATCTGAGAAAATTAATGCTGAACATTTGTTATTTGTACACCTCCACCTCAAAAGATTGTCTTTTTTTCGAACTCCAATTAATTTGTATTTATATAAATTTACTAATGCCAATTTTTTGCTTCTTTCTGATAAAATAATTTTTATATCACTTATACTCATATTAAAAAAAATAGAAACTATAAACGCACTTATACGAAACGCACTAAACACAACTATAGGTGATCGAACACTAATATTAATTCTATAATAATTTTGGAATTGTGTCTTAATTATCATATATTTTACCCCGATGCTAAATGTTTGATACGTAACTAGTTTATTAATCGATAAAACTGAGGAGTTCGGCTCAGATATCATAACAATTGGTGTGAATAATACGTGAAAATAATAAATTACAAAATGTTTACAACGTGAATTTGGCAACATCGCATAAAATATTCTATGCTCAATCGTGTTGCTAAAAAGGTCTATGCTCAATCGTTTTATGCTCAATCGTGCTTTACCGATCATCAACGTTTTAAATCTGTTAATCTCTAAGAAACTTGCAATACAGTGTTAATAACAAAAAGTTATATTTAGATTACATTGTAAACATAGTTAAAACATCATATACAAACAATGAAACCTTTGTACTAATAATTGGAAAACAATTATAATAAAATATTTCTCCCGTATGCGGGTTTCGAACTCCGGTTAATAACGGTTCCTACATAAACGGGACCCTAACTCTTACGCGTTACTACCTATCGGCTATCCTAAACAGATTAATATTACGTTAATAATGGACGATATTTAGAGTAAATGGAAATTGATGATTTTCTGTTTTTACTACCACACGAGTACATAAAGTATGAAAAAATAAGTAACTGATTTTTAAGTTACTTTTATTTTCCAATCAATGTAAGACATTTTATCTAAAACTGTCTTATGATGTGATACATCAAATAGTATGCATACGGACATTACTCTTATAAATAACTGATTTGATACACTCAATAATTAGTAATCACTAGAGCAGAAGACTTGTAGCTCTAAAAAAGCTCTAAATATGCAAGCACTTATGCACTTAAAATTTTTTTTAGCCTTTTTATAAGTATTAATAAAGTAATTAATTTTAATCGTAATAATAATTAATAAAAAAAAAACAAATCAAAACAATTACATAATTTAAATATATTATATACCATAGCCAAATAAACAAAATACATTTTACTTTATTTTCTGTAAAGAAACGACGTTTAATCATTATCGTTTCTAGGGAAAATGTGTGCCCGCGGACAGTCAAAAATCATATTATACGACAAAAACTAAAAACAAATACATTTTTATTCAAACATTTTGACTATATTTTTGAAATAAAAATGTCACTTTGGAAAAAATCGATTTATGTTAAATATGTCTCAATAAGTATAAAATAGCGTATAAAAGCGTAAAATATGCCCTAAAAACCAAAAGGACTCAAAATTTGCATTTATATGCAAAATAAAATTTCAAAACTAGTTTTATGAAATCATGAAATGTATTATTTTTGTGACTGTGCAATACAAATATGCAAATGCTTCAAGTCCTCTGTCCTAGTAATCACTATACACTAAATCGCCAGTTTACCACAGTCAGTCGACGTATGCGTCGTATCCCGTCGGGGCGGTGACAAGATTAGGGGCTAGACTCTAGCCGCTAGAGTTAAAAATACTAGCTTATGGGTAAAATCAATAGTGTATTTTTATAGAGAGCAAAACTAATTTAAAATAGAATATTTATATTTTTGTCAAAAACTGAAACATCGATAATATGATGATGGTACGTATTACTAATCACAATAATGCAAGTTACATTTTGATACATAATGTAACACCCTGTGACATATAATTTATAACATTATAGGTCTGTACTATCAAATAATACCTAGTTATATCGCCGAAATAAGTGTTAAATGTTTATTTTATTTAAACAGAACAGATACATTGATAACATATTAAAAAGTTACGTTGATGGTACTACGTAAAATGTTTGTTTCTGGGATGTATTGAAACCTCCAATGCACACTGGGTAGTTTCATTAAAACTTTCAACATTAAAAAGAACCGGATGGACCTCGCTCTGCTGTACAGTTGGGGGTGGAGTGCACCTCGTATATAGGATAGGTCATTATTACAATGGATTTGTTAAATTTGAATGCAATGATAGATATCATTGTATATGAATAACGATTCTGAACGGAGTTAATATGTTTGTCTAGGATATAATACATTGTTATTTATAAATACTGTAAAAAGTATATTTTATTTTGAAACGATAAGTATATTTTTCAATTAGGATGGGTTGGCAGTTGCATACAGCGACATAGTTTGTCAGTCTAGAATATTATACATTATATTATATTTTACATGTAATTTTATGTCAATATTCGCTGTTCAAACGCTTATAAAAAAAAATTGTGCCTATGGATTTTAATAATTTTTGAATGACAATAAGAACTACTTCTGTGGAATCTTCTATTAAATTTTCAAGTTTTTGAGTTAGAACATTTTAAAAAAATGTAATTTGTAAAAACGTGATTTTGCGAAAAATTTCCCGTTTTTTCGTAATTTTTTTATCGTTTTTTTCGATTTTTTTAAAAAGTATTGAAAAGTTGGATTTTTGACTAGCCAAAGTACCATCTGCATTCACTTTCCTTTCAGAAAAGTTGCTGTTTAAGCAAATCGAAGCATTTTTACTGCCAAAAAAGGTGTCGTCAGACACAAAAATAAAAAAAAACACACATCATTGTAAAACCAATAGATTCCATCACTCCGTTCAGAATCTAAAAATGTCTTTAAAATATTATTATAAGTATTCAGTAAATGTTTTGAGTCACTATAATTAATAATTATAACAATTCATATCCTTTAATATAAATAGATATTCATTGAAATATCCGATTTCGTCGAAATTTCATATTAGATACAACACTCATAAAATATTTTTTGATACTTTCCAGAATTATTTTTTATGCTTCAGACATACTTTTAAATCTAATTTTCTAAACTAAAATATAAAAATTGAATATTTTATACGTTTGTAACTATAAAATGAAGTGATTTTTATCGTTTTATCAAAATTTACTATTTAAACGTTAGTAAATTGTTTGTTTTTTTTAAAAATTAAGTTCAATTATTTTTTCATATATTATAATTTATTAAGAAAATTGTTACGAAAGTTACAAAATGACTCTATCAATATTATTAAATAGACAATATTTCTTAAAATAAATCTATCATTTGTGATCGGAGGAGTCCTGTGCGAAATCGTGTACATGAATACACAAAAAAATGTAACACAAATCATGGTCAGACAATCATTTATCGTTTCTCTCAGTATCTTAGTAAATTAATAAATAAGTTTAATTACGGGTTTAAATAATTATTTCATGGTTCATGGTTTTAAACCATTTTCATCATCAGAATTTAATTTTGTACACTTAAGCGTGTGAATTATTGAGTTTACGCAAATCACCAAAAAATATAAAATCATTTAAATAATAATTTTCTTGAAAAATACTACAGATGTTAATACAAGATAATATAAATGCTTAGAGTTCATTAAAATTTCGATTTATAATACCAAATATTAATTAATTTATGGATGATTGTTTCGTAAATGCTCTTGCACTATATTATATTTACATAAAATTGCAACGTGGAAGTGATTGAATAACACATTTTAGTTGGACTGTTTTTTTAATTTTCTTTATGTACGTTTATGGTTATTGTTTTTGTTGTAATTTAATTTTTTTTTTTTTTTGTATTTATCTATTGTTTAATGTTTCTTTCGTTTAAATATCGGACAATCATTTATGCCATAAAATAATGAAACAATCAAATTTATTTCCATGAAAATATTCCTATTATTTTTTTTCAAGTAGATTGTTTACAGCAATTAATCAAAGCAATTTTCATTTTTATTTCTGTAAGTTTTACGAATCTGGTGTAATATACGTAACATTAATTCCATATATAATATTATCACTTATCAAAGTTTTATTTGATATTAAAAACTTTTAGTTTTTCAATAAACAATAATTTCTTCAATTCGTTCAATAAATATTTCAGAAATTGGCTTTTCCGAAATCATATGTGATGTGGTCATGGGGAATTTTCAGTCATTTTATAATCGTCGTATGGCTACATAATTAACAGCACCCGTATACAAGTTTAATATATACGTAAATAGTCGTTGGAGTTATCGAAGATTATTGTTCTCGTATTAAATTCAACTACGAGTTGAACAAAAAAATTATTCCGTTTATTTCGATTCCGTTAACCACCTACGAATTAGGTGTGCTGTTAATTACATGTGATTATTATAGTCAAATCAACAGACAGTCTATTTATTTATGTATTTTACTCGTATTCTGTGTTAATGGTTTAGAAAAATACTGTTGATTACGATAATTAATGATGATTGCCGAAATGATGCTGCTCATTCGATTGATCGAAAACCCAACAAGTAACAATTGTACTAGTCAACCGTTGCAAGTGAGCGGCGAAATTCAAAACTGTTATCGCTGTAAGCCATATTTTTTTCAATCCAGTTGACACGGAAAAGAAAATCTAATGATGTTTGTTATCAAACGATATAGCACAACGTTTTATAATTTCAAGCCTGATAAACGCTCTTAGTCATATTATGTTTCGACAAAATAGTCTACGTTAAAATGTACAAGATATAAAATGACTATAAATTCTACAGTAAAAACAACGTACAAACAAATCACGTTGTACGTTTTATAACACGGCGACGTATATAAGATCTGTAACATAAAAATTTAAAAAAATTCTAATCATATTTGTTTTAAAACGATTGATTAATTTTCGTGTGCCCGCGCCTAGATATCCTATATGCGTTTAATATCAAACACGCGTTTTAACCACGGCTATGAGATACGCCGCGGGAAACGGTTTTTTTTTTTTTTTTTTTATCGACACATTTTAGTTTCGTCACGGCCAATCATGTAACATTAACATATTTTTTACTGCTAGTGAGTTAAAATTAAAAAAAAAAATAGTCGATTGATCAAATGTATATTATACGTTCTTTATGTGAAACGTCTCGTAGCGGAAATGGATTTTTTTTTTTATTTCACGTACACTACACATTGCCGTGTACGTTTTTATAATGGACGAGTAAATATATTAAACATAATCTTTATTATAACGTGTGTGTTCGGTTTTCTAAACGTATAGTTAATAAATGGATTGATCAGGGCAATACGACACTTTGCAATATAGCGGAGGAGTTTATTTTCAACTGTTTACGACTCTGTTCGGCTAAGATTATTCAACGGTGACTACAAGACCGTACAATTTTAAAACATATTACCGACTAAAAACAGCGTAAATATTTTTCGTAGACTTGGCACAGCGAGTTTTTAAATCAACAAACAGTTGTGTTTAATTTTGTTGGTTTTAGAGTTTTATTATTATTATTGTTGTAAATTTGTTACTACATATTCCGAAATGAAATTTAATTAATACAATCACTCAAATAAATCTAATAGAACTGTAATCCGTGGATGTGTGTACAGTGAAACCTCTATTAATGGACACCTCTCAATAGTGGACCCTTCCCAATAGTGGACACTTCTAAATTCCCCGGTAAAAATGTATGCGCATATAAATGTATGCGTAATAGGTTTTCTCAATAGTGGACAACTCTCTATAGTGGACAATTTTTAATTCCCCGTGGCTGTCCACTATATAGAGGTTTCACTGTAATATGTTCAAATTGACAATTTACTTCAACGATAAACACGTGTATCTAATTAATACTTTTAATAGTAAACAATATACAAAATAATATAATTCCGTGGAAGATTTGATCAATTTAATAAATAAATTATTTTTTTTTGATTCGAAATCGATAAAACTATATAAAATATTAAAGACTTTATCGTATAACAATATTGTTTTTGAAATGACATATTAGCAAAAGATTATAAATTAAGTAGCATAAACGTTAGTTTTACGGAATCAACAATAATTTACGTTGTATACCGTAATGCAGGTAGCCGTGGCAACGAAAGTCGAGGCGGATAGCCAGGTGTAATGGACAAAATATTATAATGATATGGAGTATTTTATACGTAAACTTTATACATTGAAGTGTTTATTTTAAAAATATTCTTTTTTCAAATATTTTTTCGGTACCAACTGATACTTTTGATTTTATTGATAAAATCAATAGGCTTCTATAATTCTAAAATTTAGACGGGTACCGATTGAAATGTTATATATCGAAAAAAATTACGGTATATCAACAGTTCTACTATATTAGATTACTAGATTAATCTTAGATTAAGATTTACTTTTATTGTTTTAAAATCAATGAATAGTCAACTGCTGAGCAATTTCACTAAATTAAGCCACTTCGAGTTTGAATTTAAAATTCATCTTTTGTATGCGATATATACTAAATCATTGAGTACATAATTTATGTCACAGAATATTTGAAATGAAATCTCTTTTTATGTTTGTATGCTATTCATACAATTTATTGATTATTACACATTGGTACACCTATATATTACTGCAGTTCAGGCACGAGTATTTATTTTTTTCCATAACAGTCTCAAGTGCAGGAACGGTATATACCAAAGAGTTATACAAAATAACGTTAAGCATTATTATTTATAAAACTGTTTAGTAAATAAAATATTGAACAATGCGTTTAACGCGAAATTGATAATAATTATATTACTTTATGTATACCGATAATTATTATCGGCACATGAACTATTTTATATTATTATTACATCAATAATTACAATGTTATAAGATACTATACTTCAAAGCTTCTTACATTAGTAAGCGCAGGAAATATTTTGAAACAAAGATTTATAATTTCATTTTTATTTTGGCTAAGAAAAATATTGCTACAGTTAAAATGTTCTCGTGTTATATTTTAATATTAGTAGTGAGAATATCTGGTGACACATTTGCTATTGCTACTATGTGGAATCGGCATAGGATTTTACAAATGTAATATGTAATTTAAAGTTCACATGTACTTCATTATTAGCTTATTCAAATGTTTGCGCATTTGAAACGTCATTTACTTCTTAGAAAATTTCAAAAATCAAAGCGTTTTTTTTTTTTTCTGAAGTTGATATTCTTGCCAACCGGAAATGCAGTAATCATGCCACGGTATCGTTAAACACGGTTGTGCATAAGACACAAGTATCAAAACCAAAAATGGATCTTCGTTCAGGTCCCTTGAGCATCTTAGGAGCCTCATGTCAAAAAAATATTTTTCTCAGAACTGACGATTCATGAGTTTCATACACATATAATTTGTACCGATAAAAGCTAACGCATTGATTGAGAACACGATTTCTAAAAATAAAAACGAATCGCCGTAGAAAAAAAGCACAACCTTTCGGTATTCTTATGCTTTCATTTTATGCTCCGCACTAATCGTACTAATCGTACGTAGACAACGTATCGACTTTTAAGACAATTTTTTAAATATTTTTGTATCCTAATAAACATTTTTTTTTTTAATTATTGCGCTGTTAAACCGTACGCACTATTGAATGTTTTAAATCAATCGACGTAGTTGTTAATAAAAACGTTGCAGTTCGAGGTCATCGTTTCCCCGTGGTCGCTAACTAGGATCTAATTTTATCCTCCATCTCCACGGCGTCACGTGTATGGATACACGCCGGGACGAACTCGTCTCCGAGCATTTCAAAGAACGTGTTCTTCGTGATAGCACAACCGACTCACGTAACACGTTCGAGGCGTACAAAAGTCATCACGAGGCACGGTTACAAGGCGTAATAGCCCGGCGAAGGATTAAACGCGGCAATGTTATCATCGAAAACCTTTTTACGTCTTTTCCCGTCCCTTCTCCTCAGATAACCGCACCGGCCGGTACTATGCGTGTACGTGTCGCAACACGGATGTGTTATGTTACCAGTGGCGGCTCGTGTTATGGTGCACAAGAGCACGTGAACCACACCCAAACAAATCGCACACAAAACTATTGGATTCCTGAGGTAAACGACAATCGGTGATTATGCGCATGGTCTGCGATTAACAGAAATATCTATATTGGAGAACACGGAAAAAAGTTTTTGCCGCTTTTCGTGTTGCGCAGTTCTGCGGATTGAATAATTAGCGGAGCGCACGTTCGTTCCACACTCCGGGCGACCGTACAAAAATTAACTGCGTGCGCGGACACGTCGGTTGGAGTGATGCACGACGGTCTGGAGCACAGCCGACTTGTGCGCCGGACTTATTTTTATCGTTCCGCGTATCGCGTCCATCGTGAAAACGAAAACGGCGCGTTTATGTTTCGTACGTAAAAAGTATTTTTCTTTCTAATCCGTTTTTGTTTTACAGAGCTTACAGAAAAAAAAAAAAAAAAATCAACCGTACCTGGAACAGCATCAATGATTTTTTACCCGTCCGCGTAGGTACCTTACAAATCAATTGTGCACCGCCTCGTGTGAACCTCGGGATCCGCTACTGGTTATCGCGCAGAACGAATTCGGGATAGGGTCTGCACGCGTGGACGTGCTGCGTGCGTGCGTGCGTGGGTGTGTGCGTTCGTGTGCAAGCGCGCGCGTGTGTGTATCGATTGTGCGTTGTTGGCGTTCATCCCTTTCGTGAAGTCTGGGGTTGCGACAGCGGCAGCGGCTGCCGGGTCGGGGGTAGTGTAATTTATTATTAGCCGTCACCTCTACCCCTCGGGCCAGATGCTGCTGTACGACGACGACGACGACGACGACGACGAAGAGGACGAAGAGGACGGCGGCGGTGGCAGTCTCTCCTACCCTCTTCTCGTCAACTCCTCTTTCGCCACCGCCCTGCACTGGCCGCCGCACTCCAACGCCGTGTTGTATCTCGCTAACGCTCGCCCGTTCCGTTGCGCGTGTGCGCGTGTAAAGTCGCCGATGTCGTTGTCGCCGATGTCGTTTTTGCGGACACTTCCCGACGCCCTGCCCTCCCCCCGACCCCATCCGCTCGCGTAAACGTGCATAACAGTGACGAAGTCAACGGCTAAGGCAAACGTCATTCGCCCCCTCGCGCGCGTACGTATCAATATCCACGACCTGTTATTGTCCGATTAATATTCATCCGAACGTTATTGCACGTGTACATTGGACCGTGTTCTCTCGATGCTGTTGAATACACGAACACGCGTTCGAATCCGACGCGGGAGACGGTTTTATTGCACGATCGTAGGCGTACGATTTTAAGCCGATTTTGCTTCGCTTAGGTCCATCATCACCGTTTATCCGTCGTACGCGATTTTAACAACTTGCTTCTCGCGCTTACTGGCCACTATCATCGCGCAACCCAAAGCAATCGTGTCTTGCATCATAAATAATTTTTATAATAATCGTATTTTCATAAAAAAAAAAAAAAACACAATTGTCGTGCTGCAGTATCTATTGGATCGAAACAATATGTATAAATATAAAAGAAAACTAAAAACTAAAACGATTAGAATATTGTATTCGATATGCATTTAATCGTTATCAGATCCAATTGAATATATAATTATCGTGATTACATTGCAGCACTTGATTCTGAGGAAATATAATTTTTGGCCGTTGAAAGCACTGCAAAGTGATCGTGTAGTTTTTTTTTCCCAAATAAAATGCTATTTTTTACTAGGACGTAAATAATTATCATTTAGTTGTGCTAATTGAATAACGGGTTAAAATATCGTACGACTACATTTTAAAATGTATACTTTGTGGCTTCATGCCAACGAACGCTTGTATGTCTAACTGTAAAGCACAATTATTATTTTATGGGAATACACTTTTTTAAATTCAATATGACTGCTATGACAAATGTTTTTTCTAACACTTATATCCTCTCCTTTTCTATTTGCTTCCCAACTTTTATCCAATAGAATGTCTCGTTATATATTTGTTTCGGAAACTATCTATATGGCAATCTAATAAATTACTCTGTATATATATGTTTTAGATACCTACATTGTGTTATTTTCTTTAAAATACTTTTAATTCTTTATATTTTACGTAAATCTATCATTATTCTTATGCTTAGAATCAAGTATGTCTCGAACTCTTATAATTTATTGAATTTATTGGTTTTTTTTTTTTTTTAATGTATTCATCCAATTTAATAAAACTCCGTATTCAAACATTTTCTAAACATAATATGTTACAATAAAAGTTTAAATTTTCTATAAAATAACACAGGATTATAATACAAATCAATTAAAATATGCATAGCTGAAAAATTGCTTTACATTTAAAGGGAATACCAGCTGCAAAAAGTGCAGTTAAATAAATACATTCAAAATCATAATTTCAACGTGTCAAGTTAAAATTTATTTCAAAATTCCATTAGAAGTTGTGAAGTTATAATATTCATTTTTATTTTAGAACCATCCTAATATAAGTGCTAACAAATCATTCAACATAAAAACTATAATATACTTACCTGAAATTTCAATGTAAATTATTTTAGTTGAAATTTAAAAACTATTCGTAATTATAATCGAATTCATCTGATACAAAATGTTCTTCGACGTTCAAACGTTGACTTTGATTTATTTGAACTTTTCTGTGATATCGATTGAAATGCATTAACAGATAAGGTACAGATACAGACGTTAATATTTTTCTCCTCGTGTACTCAACTAAAAAAATGAAAAGGTGTTGGTGCGAAAAAATAACCGTTAATAAAATGTATAAAAGATTCGAATTACGAAAAGTTAATGCACTCTTGCGAATAGAAATTAAATCTGCGTAGGTAGTAAGTACTATATATATATATATATATATATATATATATATATATATATACACGTTATATACGAAACGAAACTCCAATAAGGTCTTTCCCCTGCCTTCGATAATTTACTCCCACGGCGATTTGACGAAAAGGACATTTTCTCCCCTAGCACTTTACGCACGGTCACGGTGTAATAAAAGCAATTTCGTTTATCGCAATGAAATGTCTTACGAAAAACATTTCGTTGCCCAATACTAATTGTAATTAAAACACCCGTAAATATTTCTTATACACGTATCGTTCGATTATTGCCAAAATGACTGTGTGTATAATAATGCTGTGTTTACTAAAAATTTTGCCGAAACGTGAAAACAAACCCATTCTGAGACGGCACTCGAGTACCATATAAATGATTAACAATTTCATAAATAGTAGTAATAGCAGTGTAGTGCCATCTCGCATACACACACTCACGCGGAATATAATCATTAATCTAAAACAATAAAACGTAACGGCCATACTTGAGCGAAGCGTATTAAAATACCGCAGAACTACTATTACGATAATGATACGTCGTATACGTTCACGAAATACGATGAAGATAATAAATCGGAAATATCGCGAATAAAACAAATATTTACACGGTCTTTGCATACAGCACGCAAAGCGCATCATAACGTCGTTGTGGGATACAATTTTAATTATCTCTAATCGACAACGGTACTTAATATCTTATTGTTCTATATCCTTTACGCTGACCATTACAATTTAAAATGCATAAAACCGTATACATTATTTATGACCACGAAAATAACGTTATTAGATTTTCCTAGTCGTGAAATTTTTACTTATGAAATATGAACACATTGCGACAATCTCAATGCCACCGGCAATCATTATCATCTCATCCGTTCGATGTGAAAACGTCCAAAATATCATAAGCTGTTTACGATACTTGCACGATAAAAGTCGAAAGCAGTAATTCGCGTATATTATTAAGATTTATGTGACCGGAGTATTTTATTTCGGATTTTATGTGCATATATGAGTGCCAGATTGCGTAATATATATCTGTACGTGTGTGTATGTGTGTGTGTGTGTGTTACAACCATGTGGTTTTTAAATCTCGTGCAATTTAGTAGCCGACGGCGGCGGTGTCCCGTAGCGAAATTTAAACAAGAAAAGACACATAACGTAAACTCGTATAATAATAATGTACAACACGAGTGTAGTTTGGTCGGAGAAGAGAATAATAATAAATTATGAAAATAATTTAAACACATCAATGTTTAACCTCGATACAATTGATTTATCGCGTTACGGCGTGTACGTTTTGACGAAATGTCGTAAACCATCCGAGGATAACGCGACACCAAATCACTTGACAAGCTTCCAATGCGTAAAATAATTTTTATATGTTTAAAATCATTTTCGCAGTGGGCTCGACCACCCATAGAGAAAATTCAATGTGTGCGTCCGTACGTTCTGATCGCGATACTTTTAGATTCATTTCCGATGACGAATGCACATAAGAAAAATGCTAATTCCGTGCAAATCCTTACACGCATCGCACTTCGTAACGTTTCCATGCATTTATTTCAATAACAATTGTGATATATTTCGTTCGCGTGATCGATGGTTTACTATGGTTGCACATAATTAATTTATTGCGTAAGAACACAATGATATATTTAAATTAAAGAGCACTCTTCGTGTCCGCACGTGTATGTACGTTGTCGTATTCTTTTTTTTTTTTTCAGTGAACCGTAATATTTGTTACGTTATAATAACATCATCCCGACCCATACATGTTTAATGTTGGATTCGGTAGACTTACAAAGACAAGCGTTAGTTGAACGCACTCGAGTCACGAAATCTTGTTTTCGATCAAGAACCACCAAAGCCGTTGAGAACTTTTACCGCGACAAACTTATCACTTCTCTAAAACTAATCAGCCGCCGCATTCTATTTGTGTAATTGACAATCGATAAGCTCCGAATACTGTACGTGTACGTACTCGTATGTGCACGCATAGGTGTATAACATTCGATAAACGAGACCGAAGTAATTGACGATTTTTACATTGTGTACGGATGACCAAATTTTGTATTTTACGCACGGAGTCCACGTTTTTAAGTATGACCACTGCGTGAAGAATACAAGTATTTATTATACAACATTGTAATTGTTAAGTATAAATATTTCAGCGCTTCATATTCTTGAGTCGTACAAATCAGGTTAAGTGAATGATAATATGATTGAAAACAATCTACATATATTTTTATCCCGAAAAAGCGCTTTAAGTACATAGCGTATCGATACTGTATATAGTGCCAAATGTAGGTATATTTGGTTCATCAGCATGAAATAATAAGATAAATAATTTTGTAGAATTATAATAGAAATTTGTTACAAAACGAACGGAATTCAAAACATTATGTTAGTCTACAAATTTAAACCTTTGCTTTTGTATTTGTTAATAATTTGAACGTACTGTTAACGTAGAAGATACAAAAAAAAATATTTACAAACGCTTTCCACACGAAGTATAAATAAACGAAAATATTTTTTCCTTTCTCTGAACTAAAAAATAAACATACAATTCAAATTTTTGTTTAACAACATTTGATTATATTAAAAAAAAAAAAAGAAAAAAAGAAACTGAAAGTTATATTATCATATTATGAAGTACGTCGCGTGTCTCTATCGACCAGTTGTGTTCATTTACGTAGAAAACAGTGAAATGTTTATACGTAGGTACATGCGAGCTGCTTTCAAATATCTACTATACGACAATAAAATAACATTTTTATCCGCGGTAATAATTTATTATTTTCATTCGTTTGACCTAATACGGTAAAAAACGAAAAGGCTCGAGTGTGCGTGTACGTACGAAAATATGCACTCGTGTAGATGAGTTTACAAAACGTTGGACGCGTATGATTTATACACATTGGAACACATTTACATACGAGCAATACGTGTTATTCCGTTTCGATGAACCTCGATCGGTTTAAAACTAATTGATTTATCGTCATCGGTACAGTGTATAACGCCGTAACAGAGTATTATTTCTACAACTGAAACATATTGTACGGACGTACTTATATGAAAAAGTGTAAAAATTAAAAATCTATACAACTGTTTTATCCGCGGCGTATGAATCTGGGGCGCACAGAAATATTGTACGAAAAATAACTTGTCACCGTCCACGGTACAGGGATACGTAAAATAGTAGCATTATTATGACGCGTATTATATCAGTAGCTGTACCTCCTATGGCATCGAAGTGATCCAATGTGATCTAACGGCGGCCAAACTAAAAATCGGTAACTCAGAACCTAGTTCCTCGTGTGCTTCGTACATTGTGAATTATTATTATTATTATCACCAATTTTATACAGCGGCGATTCAGTCGAGCGCTCAATTTCACGGTGGTTGTGTACACGGTCAATCGGTGTTGAACGATGTGACCGAGTATTACAACATTTTATGAAATACATTTACGATTTTTACGTGAGCAAAAATTCAGTATAACACTTATGTTGAATACAACAATTCCTTGCATACGTCGAAGGGTCCCACTTTCCGAACACACGCTAGAGGGGAAATAGTTTTTGTCCCGTTGCAGTTGGTTAAAAACAGAACAAATTATACGGTATTTAATGTACGTACATTGAAAACCGTTCGTGATATTAATACATCTATGTGTGAAATGTGAATAAAAAATCTTTGCTTGATAATTAATTGAGGTCTTAAATTTACCATGAACTTGATCTGATCACGTATGATATTTCGACAACGACTAGTTGGATCATAAAATACTCCGACTTATTTAGGAAAAATAATTATAAGCACGACTGAATAATAACTACAGTACCTATACGAGATTAATGTGCGTTTAACTGATGATCAGGATAAGCAACTAGAGTGGATACAGAATTCATGAACGGTGGGGGGATACATATATAAATTAATAAGAACAGCTAAGCATAGAAATTGTCTCATTATTAGTCTGAGTTCTTATTAGTCTTATATAGTTATCTAGTTAAAATTTTAAAATATTTAATAATTACAATGTAAAAGCTCCTAATATTAAAATTATTATAATAATTACTCGCAGTAGTAATATGCTTTTTATACAGTGTAATGTACAAGTTCTACGTTAAATAACTGGATTTTGATAAAATATGTGCAGCGAATGCCGTGATTCCTATCTCAATAAGATAAAAATGGGCAATTTTCAATGGAAAAATAAATGAGTTCATGGTAAATATAATAACCCGCCTCCCTCGATAACTTTCATGAACCGAAATTGTAGCCAAACTAATTACAAATGGAATATTTGATAACTTTTTTTGTGAAAGAGAGGGGGTTTTCCCCTATTTCCCCCTCCCCTCCCCTCCCCCATCTTTGATGAGAAAAACCATTTTTTAGTCCTCAGTGCTGAAGTAGCCTAATTCCTATGACAACTAAACTTTAACATCATGAAACTTTGCTCCTCTAAGATCCAAACCCCTTAACGTAGACGTACCGACTTACCCCAAATAACTTAATCTTTTTCAACTACTTTCTTTTACCCAATCCTGTCAACATTCATCCTCTAGTTTAGGCATAAGACTGGTATAGTTAATAGCCTAGTCCTCTCCCCCAAAGCCAAGTTCACATTATTCTTCTATTCGATTTACATCAATGATGTTACCACAAAATGACAAACACGTGTGTTGCTTTCTTTCGTCGATACGGTATTTTTTAATTTGAGTAAAAATTCGCCTCTAATACCAAACAGATGAAGTAACATCCTAGATCGACATGTAGCGCCTAAAAAACAGTAGCCGTCTAGTTAAATCAACCTACGAAATTCGACAAATAATAATTAAAGGCTTAACATCTCATGATATTTGATAAGTACCCTCAACTATTGGTTAACTTTCCACCATCTACAACCAAGAAGCAATAAAGAAAGCAACTAATTTCCAAGACATTCTCTGCTCAACCGTAAATAAGTGGCACTCCATCCTTATCCCGACCAAAATCTCCATCCTCATCTCGCAATATCCATTGTATGTATATACATATGCTCAATCATTACTTACATTAATTCTGCATGAGATTCCCTTGTACCCCACACAAGTTAAAGCATATTCAAAATATCACCTCCAAAACTATTTTTGGTCCAATTTTCTTAACAGATTTCTCTCGATACACGATTTCAGTCTCAAACCATCAAAAACTCTTTTTTACATACTATATTTTTCTAATTACTTACAAATTTGGGACCTAGGACGCGCCGATGCTATCCAAATTATCTCTGCCAGGCTTCTACTGCCTGAACCGAACACTATAACTAAAATACTTCTATTCATTTCTCCCCCTACACTTAAATGAACAACCACTTGAAATAAAATAAGTTTATAGACAAAGCGCGCTTTTACATGTAGAGTACACTTGCATATGTAAAAAAAAAATTGTTCGCATTAGTTTATCGTTTATCCGGCTTTCAAGTTTTTTTAATGATTCGATTCACGAGGACGGAAATATCTAACTCAATGACGAAATCAAAGAGTACGAAGTGTTGACGAGAAATGAATTTAGTAGATTTATCGATTGGCAATCATGATCTTCCGATCGTAGCATGTACCTTCATTTTGCTCATTTTTGCGTTTAATTTCGTCGAGAAACCCAGATGAAATCCACTACTAATTGAATGTTCTTTTTGTCTTCGTCGTAAGTGTTAACCTCGATTCCCATTAGAAACCAATATTGTTGCAGTTCTACGGTTCGAACGAAAAGTGCTCGTTTTGGAACTTATCGTCAGTGATCATCACATGATATTGTTAACATTAAGATTTATCCATTTAAATAAATCATTGGTTACGAATTCTTTGTTGAGTATAGATAGTATTAAGGTATTTACATTCATCGTGATATCTACACTATCAACTATATCATAAAATTTATTATACCGTCATAAACTATAACGGCTGAATATTGATGGTAATTTTCTATGCCGCAACTTATATTACAGAAAAACTTCTAAATTGTTGTCAATTCATCTGGTGTTTGGAAACTTCTATAAAAACAAACTCGAAAAATATAATGTACACGCATATTGACTTATTTAGTAATCATTAAATATTGCCTGCAATAATATAAAACATTTGCTACATTGATTTTTTTTTTTTAAACTTCACGATCGATACAAAGTAATTGGTAATATTAGAACTGACCATTATAAACTAAGTGCTGTCATACTCATTATGCAGGTTATCTAGGTGCAATATGATATTTGAGAAAAAAATTGATATGGTTATTAGCTCGGCAATCAAAACGGACAATTTTGACTATTTCAATATATATTATACAATTGTATATGTCAACAGACGAATGATTTAATCACGTACAAATTAAAATGTACGCATAATAATCTAATGTGAAAATATCCTCTGTCCTCTACAGGAATTCAATATCCGTTTAGAAACTGTGCAGTTATGCTATAGCGTTCATGAACTTACTTCGTATGGAATTTACTAAATTAGTGTTCACGATGCTATGAATGAAGATGAAGTATTAAACATATACATTTTTGTAATTGTCACTTTGTTATTTTTCAACTGTACAAGAACATGCATGACGTGCGTGTAATAATCAAAGATCCAATTTTTTGGTTAATAACTACATCCAACATAAACGATCAAATTCTATCCTATCGTACATTATATTCATAAACAAGTGAATTAGGTACAGCGGACGAAGTCCTTAAAACGAGCATAGAGCAAAGCGCGGAACTCTCGAGGGCGTTTCCTCTTTTTATTTCCCAAACATTTCGAGAGAGGGGAGTCGCGTGACCCTGAACTCTGGGGTGTCGTAAGGTATAATAGCGCCAGTTGCAACACAATTTAAATGTAATTTATACGCCTTTTTATGTGATCAAAAAATGACGAAAAAGGAGGGATTCACCAGTACTTACATTATTTTTAAGTCGTAAAATAACATTTTCTGATATTAACGGATTAGTATGAGCAAGTATAAAAGGGTTTTATAGTTTTATAAGATTGCATTTTTTAAGTAATTGTTTAACATTTCAATGTGCCTCATTGTAAACAGCGCCGCCTTAATCCGTCCTAGACTCGTTCCTACCAGGATCTGCCCCTAAGAATCGTAGAGGTTTTACGGGGGGGGGAGGGTCCAGGGTTAGGACCTCCCCAAATTTAGGCTGTGATAGTTTTTTGCTCGGGACGCTCGGATTTAAAATGTCACGTTATGGTTTTTCGTTTACATGAGAATTAAATTTTAAGTAATAAAACATTAATGGAATAAACATTTTTTTTGTCAAAATATATTGTAAAATAAAATCAAAGGACTCCTCCTAGAAAAAATTCTAAAAACTGCCACTGCCTGAGACTCATTTATAAATGACTGTACTACCAACACTTTTATAATTATTGTTCATTTGGTATACCGATATGTTTATGAACCTCAAGACGTTTTGATTAGGTACAGTACGTATTACAGTTTATACAAATCGATTAATATCGCAGCGAACACTCTCGTCGGTAAAATATAGACGATGTACGTGCAAAATCGCCGGGTAAAATGTTTGCGTACATGTATGTACGTGTATGTGTGTACGCTTGTGTGTGTGTGCGTGTACGGGTGTATGATATAATATATACATATTCTCGATCTATATGAACCGTATTTACACAATGAGGAGCGAGCGAGAGGGTGAGTGGCAAACAAATTGGTGGTGAAATTCAGCGTCCGACAAAATCCGAAAATTGCCGGTCAATTAATCTCGAGCCCCTAAATGGTATACGGTACGTCACGCAGAGCTCGTCGCGAACGAGGGTGAGTTGCACGACGGAAGGGGGTGAGAGATACTGTGTACATCTGCACCTCGATCTGCACCCTCTCCGCACTACCGTGCATCGGCCCTTCGACCACCGCCGCCACCACCGTCACCGCCCCGCCACCGGAGGTCATTAATTACACGAGGGCCTGGCCGCGCGCTAAAGGTGTGCTCGCACACATGCACGGTGCACTATGTACACGGTCGCGCACTGTCTCCGCCATTCCCCGCAACCGCTTTTCGTGCACGTACCCCTTCGAAAACTGCCTCTTCCGGCGGTGCATACGGCGGCCGCGATGGTGACGGAAGCACACCGGAAGCGGTTCTACACGCGTGTTATCGTGTACGCGATCCGTCGGCCACGAGGTTATTTTTTATTTATCTTATGTTGATATCGTTGTTTTCGTTATCATTATCGTCGCGTCATCGTTATCATCGCCATCACTGGCGAACGTGCGCTAACGGTGGACTTCGCTTTTTTACCCCGGGCCTTCGCGTTTACCCAATACCGTGACGTGCACGAGCAGGCGCACGTCTTGACGCGACAATCGAATCGATATCCTACCGAAGGGGTTATCGTTGCTGGTAGAATCGTACTGCTGTTTTCACTGCTGTTCCGACTCGCCGACCGAATTCGTAAAATGTCTTCGCGACGGTGCCGCGTCGGCCCGCGGGAAATAATCAAACGAAAAATAACCGGACGGTGTCGAACACAACGACGGTCGTCACGACGCGGCGGTCTCGGTCCGTGTTACACCGCAAAGCTCCCGTAAACCGTTAAGGCCGGCTGGAACGGAAGACACCGTGGCCGGTAGATCATTTAAAACGGCCGTTTATGTTCGAGATTATTGGATTACGATTTTGTTTAACCGATAAACTCGCCGTTACATATGTTTGTGATCATAAACCATATACGAATTCGATAAACATTCTTAGTCCGTAACAATTATCGTTGGCATTAGTGAAGTCGTGTGTTGATTCGATATCGATTTATCATAAAATGCTGTTTTTGTTAGATACTTTGATAGAAACTATTATTATTATTTTTTTGTTTTATTTGTCGCTTTTTCATTTTTAATATTGATCTCGATAAAGACTTTTTTTTCAAATTTCGAAAAGCAACAATATATGAAACAATCTGTCCGGGTTAAATCTTTACTATAATAATATTTTTATTTTTAATTAACACTATTTTGCTAAGTCTTATCGTCTTATTTATTCTTAAACCGCCATTATTATTTGTTTTGTTTTATAATTTCACCATAAAATAAAACCTTCGTTAAGAACAACATTTAAAATTTATAGTAACAAATAAAATTATAAATATATTTCTTCTGTATAAAATGTGTGCGAAATAAAATGTCCACTTTCTTTTGCTGTAGCAAATTATTATTCTCAAAAATCTTTATTACAAATTTTAAACAGTCATTCAGCTGCATTAATGAGTTTTAATTCAACTTTAATTTATTTCAAATATTTGCAAGTAAAATAAAATGTATAATTTATGTATAAGTAACTATCGAAAACAACAGGGACGGATTTGGGTATATGGTACCCTTGGGGTGGAATAAATTGTGGGGCCTAGATAAATAAAAAAAACAATTCATTTATTTTGTTTATTAATAACAGTTGTTTTGTACTAGTTACTTATTTAGGTTCACTTAATAATAAATTACAAAAACAATTAAATCTGTAAGAAATATCAGATGGAATTATACGTTATAATAATAGATGATTTCACCGTGATTTAATGATTGTCAAAAATAATAATGTTAATAAATGATAAAAATTAAATGCCTGAAACTCTTCTGGATTTTTTTTTTTTGCAAAATCATTAATTACATCAAGCTCTCTTAAAATATAATACTTTGAGCTCATACTGGCAAGTTGGATAAGTCTGTCTTCGTCCATGGAAAAGCACAATCTATATTTTATGTATTTTAAACTAAAAAAATTATTTTTTTCTACTACAGATTATCATAAGAACAGAATAAATACGAAGAACTACTTTAATATTAGGAAAACAATATTTTACTTATTTTTTTATTAATATTTTATACATTAAATATTCATGGCTAGTGTTAGTAAATTCACTGATTTTTATCTTAAAGACTTTATCAAATTTTTTGAGTTGAATAAGTTGGTTTCCTAAATTTTCATCTATATCCTCTTGGTAAATGTTGACTAGTTTGGTTGCTTTATTTTCAATTTCTTAAATACTTAATTGTATTAATTTTCGAACCTAAATGAGACAAATTTGTTTTTTAATATAACACGTTCGTTATTTATGGCTTTCGATAATATTGTGAGAAATACAACAAAGGTAGGATAATAATGATAACCTACACGACAACTATAGACAACACTAAAACCTCTCTGTTATTTATATTATGAAACACTGTTTATTATTTTTTTTGGTTTGAATGCTATATTAGTTCAATTACTTTAATTACACATTAATCATGATTAGAAAAATCATTCAATTATAAGAATAGCAATTCTTCTTTCGATGAAAATTTAAATTTAAAGTAGAAAAACAAATTTTAAACTTACTTTATTAAATGCATTGCTCTGTAATAACAATAGTGTGAGGACCCCTGGGCTGCTGCCCATTTAGCTCTTCTCTAAATCTGTCCCTGAAAAACAACATTTCATAGTAAATCAAAATTTAAATAATTGTTGACTAATACTAATGGTTCTTATTACGGATCTAATAAGAGCATTAAATGTATGTAAATATTAAATATAATTATGTGCAACGATGAGTTCATCAAATAAACAAAATCATAAGTCAGTCATGGTGAGTATAAATGATCGTTTTAAATGGTCCGCATACCATAGTTGATAAATTAGTAAATATAAAGTAATATTACCTACTGACCAATATGATTGTTACTATACCTAATGCCTAACATCTCATAGGTTACCTGTTTGGTCACCGTGGAAAACGAGAAAAAAAAATAAGACAGGTTTTAATCGTACCAAATGCATTTCGTGCTATCAACACTATAGAAGATGATAAGCGATAAAAGTAGGAATCATGCGTTGTGTTCGTGAGTTGGTGAACACAATTTTCATTAGTGTCGTTATTAGTACCATAAAAAAGGCGTTTAGCTTCTACTTTAATATCATTCCCGTTCGTAAATGTCGTTTGCACCGAAATTTATAAGTTAGACATCTCATTATTAAATGATCGAAGGAACACTTGCGCACATGCGATATACTGCTTTTACCGCCGGTCGTCCCGTAGTATACAACATGTCTTTTAAGCATTTTTGCTTTTTATCAATCATCGTACCCTATTAATTTAGTCTGCTTATAATATTGGGGGTAGTTATTTATCTTTTTCAACTTTGATGTAAGACACTGGATTTTAATAAATATTAATAACGAAAAATGCTTTTTGAAAACTAAAATGAAAACAAAATACGATTAAAACACATCAGTGCGTCTCTTTGTTGCTTTCAAATAATCATCTAACTGCAGTTTAATGACTGTGGTATACGACTGTGCATTAATTTTAATAATATCATACTCTCCAGATAGGTTTAACCAACATGATAAAAACTAATTCTATAAAACTACTTCTATCCGAATTCCTGCATTTATTTAGCAGATGATAACAGATGGGCCATATTTACATTAGATACTGCAAGACATATCTCTCGTTTAATAAACCTCGATATAATCCGTCTATGAAAGTGTAATTATTTTTCGAACACGAAACGGAAAAACAATCAAGTTGATTAAAAATGAATACGAGACTCAACGACATGGACAACCAGCACAGATTTAATCATGTTAAAAAGATTGTCTTCGACACGTTGCAGTTGTATTGATTTTCTCAATCTAAATACTAGGTAATATATATATCGATGTATAATGCGCATCGTTGTAATTCAACGGTTATGAACACGCTCTGCAATAGTTAGATATCAATATAGATTACATGATAATAATTTCTTAAATATACTAGTACGTATAACATTTATAATAATGATCATTTATTGGTTTTTCATTTCGCCGCGTGTTTACCCAGCGTGTGAATAATGTGTTGTACATAATGTCATTTACAAACCAACTGATTTTAAACATATAACATTTATGTTTTATCAATTCGTAAGAGTATAAATATCATACTGTCTCATGGAATAAGTATAATACATAATGTTAAAATAATTCTGTGGCACGCCGTGGTTTTAAACTATTTTATATAGTGTAATATATGTTGTTGACCAGTATTGTCTTCATAACAGTTCAGGGTTCGTTCGATACGTTTTACAAAAATTAAAAAAAAAATCGTTGAAAAGAAAACGGTTTCGAACAATCTCAGCAAAAGCTGATATTTATTGAAAATATTTGTTTATCGTCATCGCCGCGTGTAAACGTTCATTTTATAGTTTGACGTTGTTTTAATAGAAAAAAAAAAGAAAAAGATTCGTCGTACTTGAAACTTTAAATGTTTAATTCAAAAGAGTGGTTTGTTTTAAAATCACAATAATATTATGCGATTTCTTTGTTAGTGTTCTGTTGTGCTCTATACAAACATTTTAAATGCATTGTTCATAAAAGTGAAATATTTGCACAAAATAAATTATTTTTAAAAGGTATATATTTGTATTAGTTGTATTGGATAGCGATGTAAACTAAATTTGGTTTAATATTAACAACCATTACAAAAACTAAAATTGCTCAATCGAAAGAGAGTGTAGCTAATAATTAGCTACACTCTACAATTATTGTTCATGTCGTTTAGTTATTGATTTATTAAAGTTCATAACGTATCATAAATTATAATGGAGTACTCATAAAGTACAAGAACCACAACAAAAAATAAATATTGACAAGTTCGAAATTAAAAATAATTAATAATTGTTAAATGCTCGGTTGTGTAGTACTATATGGATATTTTTCTCCCTTAAACTCAAATTTAAGAAATGCTCTCTATTTAACATTAAATTACTTTTGATTTTCAATCTTTAAAAATTAAAAATTAATTTCCTGTTGAAATCAACATGGGGTTCATTGAAATGTAAAAATAACACAATATTTAATTACAAAAAAAGAAGTTAATATTGACTTAGGAAATATTTTTTATGATGAATAGCATGAATGAAATTAAAATATACATGGATAAAATAATAATTTCTTTTTGCATAATAATATTTCATGAGTTTGTACAATTATATTGAATAATCATTTTTTTACTACATAAAATGTTATAAACTGTTATTTAGTTCGGTAAAATGGTAGAATAATTTACAATTGCTTCGAAGTCTCAACGATTATTTAAAATGCTTAATCTTGAAAAGCGAAAAACCAATACATATTATGTTTCTAGTTCCTGGTACAGATTTCAGAGCACCAAAAACCAAATTGGTTTATGTTTTTAAAATTGATACTTAGATTCTTTTGAGAAAAATAAAAGATTTTTAACACTCGTATTTGTAACATAATGTATACTATTTTCACATAAGCGCAAAATATAAGTTATCCAATGGAAATCTGGAATATAAACCAATATATTACAAATAATGTATTTTAATTTTTTTATATGATGTCAAAAATATTAAGCAATAAACTACTCATCTTATGCGGGACCCGCTGAAAAAGTTTTGCGCGCAGCCAAATTAATTGAATAACAATTGAGAAATAAAAAAAAAATGAAAACGTATAATGGATGGAAATGGATAAAAAAAAAAAAACGAAGAGTTAAAGAACAAAATGAATTGAATTACTGTGGGGAGAGCGTTTATTTTTTCTTCTAAGGTTAACAATGGCTGACTACTCAAAACGCATTAGTTTATGAGAACGCCCCGGGTCTGGGAACTCATGACATGGTATGAACGCGACGAGGGTGAGATCTAGCTGGCATGTTTCTCCTCTTCAATTTCCGTTGAAAGTGTCCGGGGATAAAAAAAAAACCCCCGAACAATCTGGATTTAGACACCAAGGTAAATGATTTCTCTCGCACCACCGTACTATTATTATTTATACATCCTTATTTCGCCTATTTCCCGTTATTTTACATAATATCAACGTCGGATCACGTTCAGATATTTATTTAAGATCCGGCGGATACTTTTATTAACTAAGTTTGGCTCTGAGATGGCTGTATTATGGGAATAAAGTAATTTAATAACATATGTCGAAATAATTTTATTGTTGTAGAGGTTTCAACTTTGATTAACTAGGGCGTTGTGTGACGTATAGTTGTATACAACCATCAACATATAAGTGCAGAAGTTAAATTTAAGATTTAGTTAAAAACAAAGTAAGGACTATAATCATGTTAACAACTATTTTATCGATACTGTTAAACTGTAGCTATTTCTACGACGTGATCCTAAAAGTTTATAAACAAGAGTTTAATTAGAAAAATTGATAAAAACCTGTTAAGTTTATATAAGTACTTCATAATTATTCGATGTATTACATCGAGAGAAAAAAAAAAAACCTGTATTTTAAATTATCGTACCTTTTGGCTGTACGCGTTGGCTTTATTATTATTTTTTTTTTTTTTTATCCTTAACTTGATTATACATTTCATGTACATGTTTTCGTGTAAATAATTTTATAAACGTTTTAAATGCATCACGTTCTTTAAGTATCAGAGGACGAAAATAAAAATTGATGGGAATGAAATGTTCAAGACACTTGTGCTTGTGAATCCATTGAAAAGCATTCGACGTGCGCCGAAAACTGAACCGTGTAACACCGCTAATCATTGGATAACATTCAAACGATATTTGTCCGCGGACAAAAGCTTTAAATGTATAAGTGCGCTCGTATTGGACAGCGTGCATGGATTTATAATTATTAAATTGTTACGTTTGTACGGTCGAGTGCTGGTTGATATCGATTTCGAGGGTACACTTTCGCGGCAACCGACAAACGGCTGTGCACGTAAAATAATAACACTGCAACGAGCGAGGGAGGAGGGGCCGGCGGATGTGTTAAATAGTTTACGAACGCGCGCGAAACAGCACAACGACACGACACCGTCTTCGCGCACGTCACGGAAGACGGAGATATGTGGGGGTGGATTTCCGTAGAGTTATTTTCTCCGCGAGCGAGCCCGTTGACCACACCGGTAAGGCCCGATCCGACGGTCGCGTGACGATCGAAATACCGTCGAACGGGTTAACGGTCGAATAGGGATCGAGGGGTCGCGTTGACCGGGAACGCCATCCTCTTTGGCAAGCCGGATCGGACGGAGGACCTTTGCGGAACGCGCGCGGCAGCTGAAGCCTATCGCGTAACATCGCGCGGATCTGGATCGTACGCGATACACACGACGCATATCGGTGATCGGCGGCGACCGTGTGCGAAACGAATTCGGGGCGACCGACGGAGGGGTCTCGTTGGCCCCGCGGCCAGCGATCGACACAGAACTCGTGGCGCGCGATCGATTGCGCGAAACGGATAACGTAATAACAACGTTTTTGACATGCAATAAAACGCGTGCGTGGAAATCCTGTCAAGTGCCGTACGAACGCGCGTGTTCCGGTTTTAGCGTTTATATAAAAAAAAAAAAGAAAGTTAAAAAATCTTCCACGTGACGTGAGATTTGATCTGAATAATTCAATTTTCACGTTTGCGTATTATCGGTCACCCCACGAGCATATGCAAGGGGCCGCGTACACATCGAGAGGGGTCTTTAGGGGTTCAACCCTCTCAACCCCCCTCCCCCACCCGAATGCATAAAAACTATTTAATTTGTTTTTACAGAGCAAGAGTGGTTTACAGGTGATACAAGTATTACAACCTAAAACCCCCTGCCCCGGCAAAAATATTTTCTTGCGTACGTGCCCGAGCATATCATCGTACCCACCCAACACCGCGAGGCACGTCTCGATGCCATACATTTGTATATACCCGCTTACTATGTTACATGTGTTTAATACGTATAAGGTATTCGACTAACAGTGATGATAATCGCCGATCAGTGGATTCAAACGATCGGAACAATTATTTAAACTTGGTTTTAGCATGCGATATACGATCGGTACCTATAGTATGTTTTTAACCGTGTCAATTTTCATGATAAATGTTCGATCTTTGAAGTCAATCTTTGGTAGGTCTGGTGACATGATTTCAGTTTTTATTCCTAGTATAGAAATATCGGCCACGAGACATACAAAGTAAATGATTTAAAAAAAAAAATCATGCTAAAAAACCAAGTTAAGTTGAAGCAGCGTTACTGGACGCTTCATTTCCTCCTTCATTCAAGCCGTCAAGCCTTGTAAACATTATATATATATATATTACTTATTGTATTTTTTTTTTTCATACAGATTGTATATACTCGTTTTTTCTTAATAAAAAACAAGAAAAAACCTTTTGAATAAAAACGACTAACATTTTTCCAGGTAAATTAGAAAATTTTAAAATTATTCTCTCGTCACTTTATTTATTTTTATTTTTTTAATTATTGAAAGTATAGAAATCACTATTAATTATATGAAGTACTTGAAACTAAAAGTATATCAAAAACTTAATAATCAATTGGCTGTATGACTTATCACTGAATGACAGTTTTATAAATACATAATTTTTAAAAAAGAATAATGAAAATCATTTGTCAACAAGAAATTAAAATATAATAATCAAATATATTTGAATTGTATTTACCTCATGTATTATTAGTAAAGTGCATAGTTGTTTTAAGTTTTAAAGTATTTACGGTTTTTAAAATAGTGTGGAAGTGCATCCATATTGTTTCTTGTTAATAAATAATTTTTATTTGTGACTTATTTTTTAACCATAATAACTGTGAGGTCGTTCAATCTTCTTTTTATGAAACTGAAAATAACTCTAATAGCTTATCAATGCATTGAGAACGATCAGAATAAATAGAAGCATGTAAAACATGTATTAGTGGACAATTAAAAATTTTAAAAATATTGATAACATGTGTTTTGAATTTATAAGGAAAATAAATAGCATAATATCGTTGAACTTGGAAAATTAAAAAAAATGAATATAATTTATGATTAGTAAATTGTGTCAAATATTTTATCGCTATAATCAACGATAGTCGGTTCCGTATAAATACTAGAAATATATGTTTTATAGTATAAAAGATACTTTTTAACCACTGTAATTTAAAAATGTATTAAGTAGAAGTCACACATATGCCAATTTTTTCTCGAAGCAATACGATATTTACGATAGCGATGGCGTTAAGTGTACCCATTGTACTCCTGTTCAATAATTGTTTGTAATCCGATGTTATCTCTTTGATAGTATAATATACATCAATGTATGTGTCCGCCGACTCCGTGAAATTGCCGATTTCATAAAATATTCGGCGGTGACTATTTCTTTGTCGAGAGGGTGTTTGTTTAAATAGATAATTCGGCAACGGGCGAGTGTTAGGAAAAGTTAATAATAATAATCTAAAAACCAATTGTTCCGAGCCCGATGCATTTCTATTGTTATTATTTCAAACCGCGTTTGTGAATCGTGTCGAAAACAAAGGATAAAACCATCGATCCCCTCGTCCTGTCATAATAACCTCCGTCGTAGTGTGTAAATATAATCTGTAGCACCGTACTAACATGCACGTACGTTTATTTTGCTTCGGACATCGAGACATCATCGTGCGAACGGAATAACTGCTGCGGACCTAAATATTTCTAACACCATTAACTCGAACAACAAAACCGTTAAAACGATAACGTTTCGTAGGTTTCCATCGATGATCGCCCGGACGATACCATTAACGGTGCCGGACATGTGATGCGTGCGGTCAGCACGACAACCGAACAACACAAGTGAAATCCTTGTCCTTTTTACGCCTCCGAACGGTATAAATTTAAACGTAATGTAATATCGTATAATATCGTGTAGAATTTGCATCATGACTGCGTACACTTAAACACAGTTTTGAATTTGAAATGAAAAATAACACAAGGGCGTATTTGTAGGGGGATGAATGAATCGATCGCTCCTCCCATTACCCATACATTTATACGTATATAAAATACAATACTTAGGTGCGTCTGTGTGCGTTGCCCGTACATAATGTTATTGTCGTATCGTATTTTATTTCATTTAGTCGCCGCGTGTAAACAATAACCTTGTTAGTTATTCCGGCGGTAAAATATTATAACCCAAGTGAAAATGTTGAACGTTTATGTTTTATTGTGCCGACCTAATAGAATCTGTTGTTGTCATCCTTTCCGTAGGTATTCTCGTACGAACGTTGTTCCGGAATGTTTGGCATTAATGATCGTCATTAATTCCATTCCCGCGAGAAAAAATAAAAATGTTCATATCATTAAGATTATGCCGACGAAAATAAATACACTCGTAATACAATTGTTTACGTAAACTCTTATTTCTTAAATCACTGGACAAAATATGTAAAATGACAAATAAGTCCAACCCGCATTCCTCGCTGAAATATTTCAGTGGTTATAAACGCGTTATAAACAACTGTTGTTTCCAACAGTAATAAATATTACAAACTCGTGAACAAATAACATTCACTCATGAGCCTAGAACAAAACTGATAATTGTTTTCACACTGAATCAATGCGATAAACAAACGTTTTAAGTTTGATGACCCGTAGTTTTATCTATATTTACGTGAACGATTATTTTTTCAATCGACCGTCGTCTAATTTACATGTTGATAACTCCTATTAATTAGTGAATTGGTTTGGCCACACGTGGCATACTTTTACTCGACATGTCGAAGTCAATATATGCAATATGCGCACACGCGTTATACGTTCGTTACTTCGGACCGTAAGCTGGTTCTCGTTTAGTGCCTTGATTCTTTAACTATATAATGCCATAGCGCAGTTATGTCAAGGTCGTGTACATGTGTACACGCGTACTAGTGGTCGAGAACAAAGGACTCCGACCGCAGAGATGGTATTATTTCATTTTATCGCTTAACCGAGGTCCGAAACGTCGATGAGTGCATCCATGTGCATACATACATTGTTTATTATTATTTTGTGTGCTTGAAAAGTGGCAGCTAAAACGTATTTGAAGTGCATCGAATGAAGTAAAACGAAAAATGTTAATCCGACCGACGGGTGGAAATAACGGATCCCCGTTGTTCGGCAATGTGTGCTGTCGACGAGCGGATAATCCGAGATAATCGAACGAAACCCGGTTAAATGTCAATTTGAAAAAAGTAACAATCCCGAGTTATCTACCGCGTGCCCTTTGATTTGCAGCAGTACAAAACGCTGAACTCTCTTGTTTATGATCGCGTCGGTTTGGTCTCGTTAGACAAATTAATATGCGTAATTATATGGTTGTTGTGAATAAAATGTATTGATCGTTTTCGACAGCCGCCTTTATTTGCTTTCAATTCAATCTCATCACTTACTATGCAACGTTACAATTGTTTATATTACACTATTATCGTACGCAACATACATTTGCATAGAACTACAGCACGATATACGGACAGCGCTGTTGCGTTTTATTGGTGACGAATGTCATCCTGTGAACATTTTTTTTTTTTCGTCAAGTCGATTTCATTTTGAAATATTAATCGAAACACAATTAACTGACGAAAGAAAATTTCTCTTAAATCGAGCAAAGAAAAATAATTAAAAATATACTGTCGTATTGTCGATAATTACTTTTTCTGACAACATTAAGGTTTATTTTTAATTATTATGCGTAGCGAATGTGAAATACTATCGTCATACTATTATAATGCACTATTATAATTATTATAGACTATTTCAAGAAAAAAAATTCCTTAAGAAATACACTGACCTACACACCATACTATACGTTTAGTAAATTATCGCTGATACCCCGATCGATTTAGGTAACAATTGAGATGTACGCACATACATCGTTGAATGGGTATGGAAATAATTTTAGTGAGCACTGTACAGTCTCGAATAACACATCGTCATTTATGTAAATTTATGTTCGTTTAAACGTTGACCGTATTTCTATATTTTTTCGTAATTTTTCGTTATTATGGCTTTTCTGTTTAGTGAAAAGGGGATTAAGTTGTCGATTATTGACAATTGCATGTTTGGATTCCAAAAGAACCTTGCAGAGGATAACGCACCGAAGTGGATAATATCGGTACATATTATGTACAAAACGAAAATGTAAAGCTTACGTGAAGTTGAACGGAAATTGTGTATGTAAATAAATCTAACACGTCTAAACGAAAGGATCGCGATGGTACACTTGTGCGTCTACAATTGACGAATTCATTAAACAGAAAATGCGAAAAACTTATCACAGAGCGACCATCTAAAATTACACTCAAGGAGATAGATTTAAATAGTAATTATGAGTTACTAATTCAAAATGATATTCACTGAGTACGTACAATTTTTAATGCTACTAAATTAAAAACAATTCCCAAGTTACCTTCTAATCTTGAAGAACATCACAAAAATGCTAGGGAATATTCATTAATAACTAATCCTGAAGAATGCCTTATTTATGACAATGATTCGGTCAAAAATATAATTACATTTACATGCACGAAGAACTTGGAACAACTCAAAAAATCCACTACGTTATTCGTCTACGGAATATTCATAAGTTTTCCTAAGACATTTTACCAATTATTTTCTACTTTTATCAAAGTACTAAATCACTATGTTCCTGTCGTATTTAGCCTACTCCCGAACAACACTACTGACATTTACATTCTTGCATTAAACAAGGTCGAAAAATATCTAACAGTTGGCACGATTTTCATTGATTTTGAGACAGCTACTCATAGTGCCGTAACTTCACAGCTCCAGTAAGTCACAGTTAGAGGTTGCAGATTCCTCTTATGTCAGTTAAGGCGGAGAATAATTCAACAGTTTGAAAAAAAATTATTTTTCGGACCGCTCTTATTATCATTCGAAAACGTTGAAGACTGTTTTTATAATGATTTGATGACCATAAAACCTTGATGTCCAAAATTGGATCAGTTCTTTGATACATATGTAATGATAATACTTTTTCACCGAAAATTTGGGCTAAATTTGTCTAAAATATTGATAGGACTACAAATTGTTGAGAATCGTTCCATTCAAAGCTGAATAAGGAATTAACAAGTGCCCGTCCTAATATATTTTATTTTATGGAGATTTTAAATATTAATCAAACATTAAATTATGATAAATTTCGAAGTAATAATACAAGGAAACTTACTAGCAAACAGGAAAAAAATAACAAATACTTGGAAAACTGTATAGCTGAGTACATTGATGGGAACCTTACGTGAATTGAATATTTGTTTCAAATTTGCATACCAGCAATTTTTAATTTAATTTATTATATTTCATTATTTGTATTTTGTAAATAAAACCTCAGTGATAACTAGTTGACTTCCAAATCAACGGTTTTAAATTGTATATATTATATATTTTTTTTAACACACATTAACGGGCATTTTTAACTAAGCCCGCATCAAAGCTGATAGTCCTAAGTCTGCGAAATTGAGAAGGAAAATGTGTGTAATTAAACGGGAACCAAATCGGTAGGTATGTGAAGTTGGGGCTCGAGAACCAATTCGCTATCAGCCGAATTTTCTTGGGTGAAATTTAGTTTTTAATTAATAAGCATTTTTGTTACATATTATTAACGCAAACACTAATTATTACACGTTTCTAATGAGTCAGAAAATAGTGTTTTTGTGCTGTTTTCTCGTAATTAGTACAACTATACGACGTTGTGTTCAAAATATCTAAATAATAAAAGCTACTGAAAACCTTCGGATTAAGATTTACGTGATAAAACTGCTGTTACGAATATAGATTCAGAAATGGTATTTTTGTTTTCAGAGGGTTGGAGATAATCGAAATGGGGAAAGGTTGTATGAAGTAGACTGTTTAAATACACGGTGTGTATAGCAAGCGGATGGTTGGAACGTCAAAGAAAATATTTAAAGACCTCGAAAGAGGAAACAAAGAGTAATGTGAAAAAAAAAACATTCAAGTCGTTGATGAATTAGGTAATAGGAAACATACGGTCGAGGTGTGAGAGAAGAATACCGAGTTTTCGGGTCTGAAGAAAAATGAGTTAACGTGACGAATAATAGCGTCTAGGTGTTCCATTGCACACGGAAAATGAGCTGTAAAGTATTGTATAAATATAAAACTATGGAAATGAATAGGTTAGACATTGAAGCTCGTTTGACAGGATGAACATTTTAGGATTAAACGCCTCGACGATAAAAGTCGCCTGTTCAGCGTAAAATCTTATTTTCCACGGGGTACGAGGATTAAAAAGAAAACAAAATTGCATTTAATTTTTTCCACTTGTAATATTAATTGCTTTGTTCGTGAACGTTTCTTCGCCATGCATGATTGTGCACGGGACACTGCAGTACTGCGTAGAATCGTGGTGCCCAAATAGTTGTACGGTAAAGTTCTAATTAGCTCATTAGACAACGAATTATCGGAATGTTCCTTGAATGTTCCTTTGTAGCGCGATACTGTGTTATTATTATTATTATTATTACAGGCGAGTATATTGCACTATGTACGTGTATAATATCAATATACGTATGAGTGTGTGTGTGTGTGTGTATGTATATTTATGTGTACATATATAACATTTTAGATGGGTATTATATGTTTTGAAAGGAAAAAATACGACAATCTACTGAAATAAAATACATAGGATAGGTTGGAGGAGGAGAAGGAGAAGGAAGAGGCGGTCTTCGTTTTCGTTGTTGTAAACCGGTTGTCCGTTTCGTCTGGTACCTACACAATATGCACACACACGCGTGCACGCTCAAATCACTCGCACACACTCGTAAACTCACACATTCACACACACACACACACGCACACGTACGTACGAGCATACAGGATGATCCATTTTACGTGGACACGGTTAATGTCCCTTTGTCCATGCCGTCGTGGCATGCAGCCTATGCGCACTAAAAACGAAACGCAATATTATTGTTATTATCGTACTCGAACATCTGAAGTGTATAATAACGACGTGGTAGTATTTATTTATTTTTTTTTTTTTTTTTGAATTGCGCGCCCGTTTGCGTTTATTCCACAATATTGCACTGCTTCCGTTCTGTAAATCTTGCTATCTATGTTATTTTTTTTGGTTTCTTTTTTTTTTTTTTTTTTTTTTTGTAGTGTATAACGCGCGGTATAAATAATGCCATTGCACAATTGAATTATCTGACTTCAATCAAACTACCTCCATCAGCTACGTGGACAATCGCGTCTGAATCGTTTAACATCCCGGTTATATTATCCGTTCGACATAGGTGTTTACGTAGTGGTGTTTAAAAGTGCGTTTGAAATACCTGTGATTATAATGTTTCGAAAACCAAACAAGAGAAAAAAAAATTTAACATTCTAACTCAGAAGATCGCACTGGCAAGTCCAACGTGTGCCACGTGAGCCGTTTTCCGGGATTTGTTAATCGAACGTAATTCGCAACGTGCACGACGCAGGAAAAAGTCATTGGAACGTTGGAAACCAGAATGAAGGTGACCGCGACAAAACGAGTAGGTTTCTATCCCTCTCGCCGCCGACCGCTCGTCCACTTATCCGCCAACAATTATATTCATAACACGCGTATGCGTACAACAACAATTTCTCGCACCAGTGGCGCCCCAGACGTTTTTTTTAGGTGTTGCAAGATACAACTATACCCACCCGGTACTCCCGAAAAACTCGAAATTCAAAAAGAGTTTTTTTTTTTGTTTCGTTAAATGTTCACATTATAGCTATTGCACAAATAATACCATACGAAGCACGAACGATACAGTATTATCATTATTAATGTTAACATAAATAATAAATAAACAAACAGTTTGTACGCGGAAAAAAATAAATAAACGCTTAGCCTGGAGTAATATTGTATTTGTAGAATATAATTCGCGATTTTATTGATCTTGTATATCGGTCACTGATGATGAATTTTTAATTCGAAACCGGTCGTACTTCACAAACACTATAATATTCCAGACCAAGCATATGCTCATTTATTTCTACGCATACAACAATTTGTTTATTTATTTATGTATTGATTTACGATTAATGACCATTTGATCATTTTGAATTTGAATTTTATTTTTCAATTATTTTATTATTTATTAATATTTAACAACAGTAATAATAATAACTAATATGTTTCAAGTTGATCATTTCAACATTTATATGTTATAATAAATCTACTGAAAACTAAAATATTATACATTTTGCAGAATATTAAATTCATTATTATAGTAATTGGTTTGGAATACCCGAAAAAAATCGATACACGAGCAAGGTAATACAACTACGTGACCTCTATTATCGTACGTTATATGGTTCGGAAAAAAAAAAAAAACACAAAAAAAAACACAAAAGCTATCCTATCAAGTATCAATAGTCATTACACAACTGTAAGTCTTGGGACGAATAAATTAGTATTTGCGTGACTCCCGGACGGACGCTGAATCGTTACGTCGTAATGTGTACTTTAATTAATATTATATGCGGTAGAGTCGGTAGAGATAATAGGCGCGTATATTATTATACTGTAACAAAGTAATATGCATGAAGTCGAGCACCGTACTTACGTAGGTACGCGTGAATGATGATGCGCTACGCACGAACACCAAACATCATTATGTGTGAACACAGATACGTAATATGGTTTACAGTTTTGTACGTTATGTTATTTCGACATTTTTAGCGTTACACGTGCACGAGGAGTACATATAAAATATTGTACTCGATAATGGTGTTCGGCGGTACCGAGATAAACTTGCGAGAACAATGTGTACTGTATTGCATTTATTTTTTTTTTCTTTCATTTAGAAATGTTAATGAAATTTTTGATAAACCTACGTAAAAAAAAACTGCTCATTTGTTTAAACGAAATCACCTAATATCGATGGATGCACGGTTGAGACGAGAGAGAGTCTCTCAGTGCGTTGCGGAGAGCGGAGAAGAGGAACGAAATGTCTTCGTGTAAAAATGTTTAAAATAAGTTTTATTAACATAACGATCGCCGAAAACAACAGTTGGTATAATGTAATATTATTTTAATAATACGTTTGTTGTTCCCGTTCTCTTTTACGTTTTACTGCCGTAATACAGTGTATATATTGTTGCAAAAAACTAAAAATAAAACGAAAACCGAGTAATGTGTATTATCGAGGACAGGTCGTTGTACGGTTTCGTGTAAAAAGTGACCAAACTGAAGATGACCACTTTATAACGACCAATTACATCATTCGCCGTGCAACAATAATGAATAATGACAACGACGAATTATTAACATTACATATCGTGTTCTCGGCGAAGACGATTATATCGAAAAAGATTTTCCGAGTGATACAATGGGTCGTGTTCTCTGCGAAAGATATTGTCAATGAGGATACCAAACTGATTAACTTATTATGCATTCAAATTGTAAAATTATACATAATATCATAAAATTTACTTTAAACTGCCATTCACATATCTCCGTAGAAATTCAATATCTCGCGTGTGTTGTCTGATTGAAATATAGTTTACAATTAGACTATTGAAATGTTCGTGGCATTCAAATTGCGAGGAAAGAAAATCGATAGAGATGTCACCACATTAACTTTTTTCATCACTATATGGATTTTTTTTTTGTATAATACATATACATATATATTAAAGGTATGAGTAAGGATTGACGTATTAATACATTTTATGAGAAATTTAATGGAAACTTCTCACACCTAAACTATTTTAACTATACGCTTTTTGCTCCCAGCTGAAAACTGCAGAATTCGTATTTAACTAATACATGTCAGACATAAATATATTTGCTAGCATAATTATCACAGTATAATTTTTATTAATTTATCATTTATTTTTAAACATGACGGTGATTTAAAAATAGATTCACGTTAAATGAATATAAGCTTTAGCTGAAACATATATATATATTATACAAATAAGTGTAGAAAAAAATATACAAAAAAACATTTGGTTTTTTTTTAAATATTTGTACACAGTTGTGATATAGATTTTGACACAATAACAATAGTTGTGGGTGGTATAAGTTCTATTTTTCAAAATGTTATTTGAGTACGAGAAACTTTTTAATACTTTGTACATGCACAATAAATTGAACAATATTTTAATGAGTTGTACATGTATTTGTATGTATAATGACCAGCTTAAATTATAAATACTTATTCCATTTTATGATAAAACTTTATAATTTTTTTTAAAAATTTTATTCAAACGAATATTTTAAACACACTTGTTATACATATTTACATTTATAGGTGACAAAACGTAAATTAAAAATATAAATTTGAAATTTAAGTGTAGGCAAACAGTATTATTCTACAAAATATAAATAGTTTTATATAAATATATTTTTAATTTGTTCAAGTGAGAAATTTATTATTATATGGCTTTTATTACTTATCCCATCAATTACGTCTATAAAAATCCTTAACTAACAATAATTGTAAAAAAAGTTTTGGGGTTTCTTTAAAATTATTTTAAAGAAACCACAAAACTTTTTTACTTCTTACATATATGTACCGAATTATTAAATTTTCAAACGAAAATATAAAATTGAATAAACTATATTAATTAATCATTACTTTGCTTTGCATCGATAGACTGTACTAGGTCAATAGTATTTGAGGTTGGTAGCCTTTACTAGTTGGTGAATGTTTTTTTAATTGTATTATTTTTTATACGGGACTACGTATGATAGCGTTTTATATATATAAATATTAAATATTATAATAAATATAAACATAAATAAGTTTTGCACTTATTTATTGACATATTGAGCTCTATAAACTCAAATATTATTATATTATATTTTAATAATATTATTTTCGAAGTGTAGCAATTTTACTTATGCAATTTTATTTTCCTAGTTTACGATTTTTATTTTTTTTTTTTATATTAGTAATATATTTTTTTTTCTTATTATAATAATAAACGAATTATTTATTTATTTAAGACAAGGATAATATTTTTAGTTACTAAATTAGATGTTATATGTTGTTATTTATCATATTATTTGAATATAATATGTCACCTGAAAGCACGTCGTTTAACATTGTATAATATTTCAACATTATTAGACCTTAGACTCTAATAGATTGCAATTATTTTACAAATAAAACGACCTTTTTATATTTATTGTTACAATATGCTTATCGTTATATTTATTATTATTATTATTTTTTTTTTTACAGTAAAATTAACACTTAAAGTATATTTATAGTTAACATATTTGCGCACATACACATACAAAGTGCAACCAACGTATATACAACCAAACAGCTCATCCGTTTTAACATAATATATATTACTTAGTCATTTACGTACCATTTAATTATAATCTTATTATGTTTCGCATATAAAAAAGATTAATTCATTTAGAAATCCACAGTTTCTAACAAGTACATTTTCATGTACGACGGAAGTGGGCGATAAGCCACGAATAAAATGACAAATGTTTTACCTGTTCATAGACCTTATTCGCTTTCAACCTTACGCATACATCAATGCACATACACATACAATATAAATATATATATATGATAACTTTGGTTATTGCGGTGATAAGATGAACGCAATTTGAGAATTACTATTTTAGACACCCAAGCCCGTTTACTTAAACGTCTCGAAAACGTTCTACGGTGTCGCGTACGTTATTAATACCGTTTTGGGATATCAGTGCCCCCCTTCAAAAGTCCTTCAAACATCCCACATCCACCCTCCGCGCAAACACACATATAACGAACACCGTATTCACCCAGGAAATTCGATAAACATTACGACCATCACCCTACACACCGCACCTTTATTATACACTAGCGACCACGACAACCTCTAAACTACTATAGTAGTATATCCTTTATTCTCTACGTTCGTGGCGACACGTACGCGATCACATATTACAGTAAAAAAATATCTATTCTTAATATTTTGACGTCAACCATACAACATGTCCTTGTGAATGTTCACTATAAGACCAATAAATAATAACGATATTTTATTAAATGATTGTGAACCATTATGGAACATAACGCGCTTATCCGAAGGTGGTGCAGCGAACGAAAAGAAAAAGTTAACGCAAAAATACATGTTTTTACTTGAGTTAAATTGTTTATGTATACTTCGCTGACCACCATGTTATTCGAATCGTGGCTATAATAATAACTTTTTTAACACGCATGCATGATAATTATTTGTAGTTTAATTAAGTTTTAACTTATTTATTATTTGTAATAAGTTACGAAATGTGTGTACATTTTTTTCTTTTTTTTTTAAACGGTAATCGAATATCTTGTACGAAAAAATGACATAAATTTCGATAAAAAATAAAATTGTTTTCTTTAATTGACGAAAGTTAGTTAGTACCTATAATGAAATGAAGCTGTAAATGCTAATGTTTTCAACTTCTACGAATAAAACTAGCGTTGAGCATAAAACAAGGATCAGAACATAATAAAATATATTTTTATAGCACATTGTAATATTTTTTTTATTGTTGAGAATGTCGAGATGTTTTACAAAAATAAGAAGAAAAAAAAAACGTCGAATTTCCTGTGAAGTAATCGCATTATTATGGATTTTCAACGGTTAAAAAGGTAATTTATTATGTACTATATACACATTGTATACACACACACATAATATGATTTATATACGGTCTGCCGAAACATATCTCTCATCAGGCACATGTCAGTACTACAGATCAAGGCATCAAGCAACACGCCACGTCCTAAAATGCAAAATAAATCGATAAAACACAAACACACGCACGTACACATACAAGTATATATGTCATAAGTAGAGGTTAGATGGTTAGCTGCCAAGGACAAAGGAACAAAGGACCAAACAAAGGATATATATTTGCAGGAGAATGTTAAATTGGCCGAATGCTTCCGTCTGCTAGGGCGCAACGCGTGACCCTTGCACGCGATGCAACGTAAACAATGGCCGGGTTATTCTGGATTTCAAGTGTGTCAATGTTTACGTCGCGCGTTTCGGTCTCATTCAACGGACATGTTCGCGGTATACTTATAATATATATTTTAATGGTATATACATAAATATTGTGTTACAGGGTGCATTGATTAATTGTCAACAACAATAAAGGTTATGTTAATAATAATAATGAACGATAACGTAATATACATATGTATATTATGCATGTATACCGAGCGATGGAATACTCATTTCAAGTGCGGTCATAAGAAGTTCAACAGCCATTATCGCGTAGGTACCTCTGCGTACAAGCAGCGTTTACATTGTTTTAAGCTGCCACACACATGCGTGCGCGTAGATCTCTACGATCGTCGTAAAGATCGCCGATCATTAAAATCCGATTCGACGAATTGTCGGCCAGTTTTCAAGTCCGTCGGCAATCGCACGGTGCTGTTTTATTTTTTTTTCTAGTTGCACTCGACGTCACGCGCGATTGCTCCGCGATTCTGTACGCCTGCGTTGGCTGGCATTCGAAACTTTCTCCTGTACAGTAGGAGAACACATAACATTCGGGATTTTCGACGCGCTGTGAAAACCGTCGTAAAAATTACACGTTTATGCAACTGTTTTCGATCGTTTCGTCAACTTTCTCGACTCATTTGGGTGTTGTGTCTTTTCAAAATCTTAACAATATCGTGTCGCTCGACGACCACAATGATTTAGGAACAACGATCAAAATATACTCTGTGGACGGTCGATAAACCTTACGATTATTAATACACCGTTGCTAATCCGCAGAGGAATTTAATTCGTTTAATGACATACCGTATGTTATCTGTTTTTATTGCTCCGTTAAATATTTTATGAAATTAACTATTAACTTTTTTAGAATATTCCCAACTACATTGTTCTCTGACTACTGTAATCGTATTGTGTATTTGTATACGTATATTATTCAGAGATGATCGAACGGGTTCGAATGCGATAATTTTACTGTACTATTCTTATGATATTTTTAACTACTTGTATATTTTTTATTTATTTACTTGTTTTCTAAACTCGACTGCAAAAACTGATACATTATTATAATGCTGAACGGTTCTTTGGCTCGTGCACAAAGTAGATAATACCATGGTACAGCGAGACAATATGTTGTAGATAAATAATATTTTTTATTTTTTTTTTTAAACCGGTCGGGCCACGCGTAAAAAATCTTCGTATGATGCATATCGATTAAAAATACAAACAAATTGCACGGTCAGTTTCCGAAAAATGAACCGAACGAACCGAACGACTAAAGACATCGCTTTTATTACCCGTACACGTGCCGTAAAATATTTTTATACATCTAAATCACCGGTGGATTTAGCGCGTAACACGAAAATGTCAATATGACAATTGATTCGTAGGCAGCTGTTCAGTTAGACCAATTCGACGGGGTTCAAATTTCGTTTTGTAGCTTCGGTGCCTCTGTGATTACGTGTGCAACAAGTAAATGAAATAATCGTACGCCCGCGAGAATGGATACGCGACGGTCGGAACGAAGAAATCGGAATAACGATGGGCTTTTCACGCGCTTACGTTTGGTTTTCTCTGCGCAAACATCAACAACGTGTCAATACTACAACACTCGCTGTCGCGCATTTAAACGGTATTCAACGACCGTACCTGTACGTACAATCGGAGCGCGGGCGCGTAATATTCGAAGCGACACTGCGTGTGTGAACGGATCGACCGTTCGTGATCTTCGCATTCATTCGACGAACGATCGTTGCGCGCGGCCTCTCGCAACACGACCGAAGAACGACGATTAGCTTACGCCGCGCGCGTTTTACTCTTCTTTGCGGTAATCGGTTTTCAAAACCTTATCCGTCCAGTTGCACAGTTGCCACCGGTTTTCTCTTTCTAATGATAACACCTTCAAGCCCTCTACCGACCTCATTCTTCGCACGTCCTCTCTTGACCTGTCTTCCCGTCGCGATCTCGGACGTTCCAGCGGTGTTTTTCCTTGCGGAGCGTTTTCCATCACTGTTCTCAGCAGCGATCCTTCCTTACGCCATGCGCGCCCTGCCCGTTCGAGTCGTCCTACGGCGACGTCTTCCACAACACTCGTGTGTCGATATGATTCTTTCGACTCCACATTCCCCGGTACGTGTATCTGTACGTGGGTCGTATACATTTTTCCGAGCACTTTTCTTCCGAAAACGACAAGTGAATAAATAACGACACTATCCGTAATGACCTGTGCGCGCCTATGCAGATTTATCGCCTTGTTCCCGTTGCCCGGCTATCTACTTACGGCGTCACATGCGTGTAATTGTGCTGCAACTATTACACGCACACACGTAATAATATTACGAACTAACGTTCTGGGCGGTAAAGAAGCTTTATGTTAAGCCCGATACACTCATATGTATATATGTAGGGTGTCAGGTTTTGAAATCCCTAAACCATATTGAATGACCCTTTTTTTCTTTCTTTCTTTTTCATATAGCGCTCGTATGGAAATAAAAATAAGTATATTCTTTTGTGATTCAAATATTTATCACCTAACGCAAAGATACATTATTATTATTGTTATTATATTTTATATTATTATTATTATTATTATATATAACCCATGCCGATTAGATAACCATATTATAATGAAATATTGTACAATATTACTATATGTTTTATTATTAAATAATACAATATTAAATGTTATTTTCTCTCGACTTCTATTGACCGAATTGAATGACTGGTTGGGATACCGAGACATGCCTGACATTAGACGCTAGCCGGGAGTGTTCCGGTCCGATCAAACCGGGACGAATGACAGGCCTATATATTATATATGTATATATACATATGCGAGAGCTCAACGTCGATTTATAAAACAACGCTATTGATAACTATGTGACTATACAATCGAATGACAGTAAAATTATTCGCCCGAAACATTTTACTGCACGTATTTATAACAAAACATATATTTATAATTATGTATAAAATAACATTTTTCTATTACCGATAGTTTTTCCTTTTGTAATATGTAGGTTTTGCGCTAGATAATAAGAATGGATGAAACACTATTGAGTTCTGTACTTTTATTTAACTTTCGATATCAAGATTGAGCACACTCGATGTTTTGAATTATTTAAATCGTTGTCAAACTTATTTCGTTCCACTGGACGGTCAAATTATTATAATTGTTAGTATTATTATTATTAGTAAATATTCATACACGAAATATTTTATGTGAAAACCATACATAATATTCGTTTTATAATTATTTCGTACTGTTCTGTATCATTTTATTCCAGCCGAAATTATGGATGAGAATTTTCCTGTATCTGAGTACTTATTTTTATGAGTAATTTAACTAGATAGTACAAAACAACCGATTCGTTTTGGATTAGTTTAATGAAACATATGGAATATGTTTGTTCAAGTTACCACCTTAAAGCCCTTTGTTATACCAGAGTGAAAATCGGAGCTCCTCGAATCAACAAACAAGCACCGCAATGTTTAGATTGTCAAAACTACGGCTACACCGATCATACTGCATCAATCACCCCAGATCGTTGAAAACCACAACATTAATAATACATGTACTAAAAGTCGAGACGTCCCCGCCGTACGTGCGTTATGCAAAGAAAACATTGTTTACCTCACGTTTACTTATTGTGCTTTTCGTATGGATTGTAAATAAAGCTTTTATTAATATAAAAAAAACCTGGTTACCTGGAACTAAAATTTAATGAGAAAATTTTATTTTTATCTAATTTTAAAAAGGAAATAAATATGTATATGATTTTTGTTTTAAAATCAACAAATTACTATATCGTATACGTAATTTCTTAAATTTTTGAAAATGGCAAAGTCTAACAAGAAATCGTGCCCACTCGTGATGTTTTACGGTTGAAAATAATTAGCCTTTCGTTGTACGCTGTGCGCTCTCAATCGTGTTTGAGGCAAATTTAATTTCAATATTTTCAAACATGAAACCAAAAAATACTATATACACGCGTGCGTGTGTCCGAGATAACTTTTTGAACGCAACCCGAGGTGCACGTATACAACCGCAGGAGGTGATTTGTATCCGGTGATCTAATCATTGCGATTATTCACGAGCACTGAGATGGATAACAATAAACTGAAACGTGAACTGCAAGGCATGTTGATAAAGATACGAAAAACGAGTCTGCTCGTGAATGTGAAGCAAAAAAAAAATAAAAATAAAAATAATTTAATTTCCATGAGATGAACACATGCGTATGATTACGTCGGGTCTTATTAAAGTAAATAAAAATATAAAAAATAACGGGAACATACGAGATATAAGCATTTAGATTGAGTTGCCGAAACAATCACTACAACCCGTACATATAATATGTGTATTAAAACGAAATACTTTTCCTTTCGGCATAACGTCGGACGCGATGGCTCATTTTTACGGCGTTTCCCGCGCTCCAATACATTATGTACTCTGTTTCGGTGTTCTCGATACACACCACCATATTTATGTATCGAAGGAGCTGCAGAGTATAATGACGATTCAAAAATAGATAGAATAAATGTAAACCTCTGTATAATCACTCGTATATCATCGTTTGCTCGTTATATCAGACCGTTGGTGATACGAAAATCGCTCTGTATATATGTATACGGTGTGTACATGTATACATACGTACGTATTTTATTACTTTAACCAGAGCTACTAGACTCCCTGTATAATATACCATACTAATATTATATATATATTTATATGGATACGACCGCAACTGGCTGACAGGTGGGAAACGTTGTTATAATACTTAATACGGAGGCAGCTGTTCGTGGGTTTCAACATGTACGATGTTATATATTCGTGTATATTTATACATATCGTACACCAAAGTTTCCATACGAACTCTTTATTGTGCGGGGAATTATTATTGTTTATTTATTATTGTTGTCCTTAAAAAGAAGTTTCAAGTATGAAATATCGACGTCGAATTTAGCAGAATTCAACTAAAAGGTTATTTTAGAATCACGATCGAGTTTTTTGAACAATGTTCCCACGCGTAATATTATTATATCTGAAATACGGTAAACAAACGTTACATATCAACGGATAATATTACATGTAGTTTCAGTATACTCATGCGAGTTCCTGTACTATTGATTTTTTTTTCTTCACGACAAACATCCGGTCGATGTCACTTCAAAGTAGTTTTGTTTTCGGACGGTTCGGATACAGCGTATGCAGTTGACTATGAAAATAACTCTGATAAACGGTGTATGCTACGTATGCATGTATATAACACTGATGCTCGACAAGTTTAAATTATTACTTATTATCGTCTTATCAAACGGTGATTATTATTTTTTTTTTTCTGTCGGCCAGTGACTTTGAATGTATTAAAATCACATTTCAACGGCACATAATTCAGCCAACACTTAACCTATTAACTCGTGCACTACCGCAGCTAAAATTTATAATTCTATAGTTCACTATGTAAAGCGTGAATTAAAGATGGTTGTGAAAATGATTCGCGTGATATTGTAGCCGTCTTCTAGAACTAAACCCGGGTAGTCCGGGTTAACAGGAAATTATACGTATCCATAATTCGGTTACCGTTTTCGCAATATTCATACAGTTATCGTAATTGTTATTGGCTAAGAGTTCTAACCCGTCCGCGATGTGTTTTAATTATAAATCATAATTGATTTGTATTACACCGCCGCCGGCGCACCTTTACAATAATTCGATTACATCGCGGACGGCGCGTGTGCACGGTACTTAATAGTGCACATCACAGACTTTCCCCTCGCGGAATTAAAACTCAATTCTCGCGCACTATGCATGTGTATATAAATGAAATACATATGTGAGTGTGTGTATCGAGAACCATCTCGGAAAAGGCGTTATAATATATATTATATTCGAAATCAAATTGTATACGCGTCGGTCGGGTCGATAATAATAAATTGATGATTCACTGCGTGCGTACAGCTATATATATATATAGCTGTAGCTATAGCGTATAGCTACTGTGTGTACACCGCTGCTATACAACCGTACAGCCACCCCGTGTCCTGCCCACGCTAACACACGTTTTGGAGGTCGTCTCGCAGGACGAGGATATCATCGTGTACATCAGCCGCACCAGATGCAAGACCATATATTCCGTTATTAAGGGGTTGGGGTTGTCGTGCGAGCGAGAGCGCGCGCGTGTTTGTACCGTACGTGGATGTAGGGTCCACGGCCACCCTTATATTTAATACAATGTACGGAGGAAATTATTATATTGATTTTACTTCTATCTTCGCATATAATGTAGGGAACGTTTCCGAGCCGCATTAACCCGACTTCCGAAAACTAATGAAAACGCCGCCGAGGACGATGGATGCGGCGGATTTTTGTTGTCGGAGAGATTTTGGGAACGCGCGCATATTATTTTCAATACCTACTCGTATCTCGCAGTGAACGTATGATTGCCCGCACGGGGTCGCGGAAGGACGGATTTGATTTTTTACATTCTGTTAAAATTGTTGTTGGACATCACGTAGATATTTACTCTGAAAAAAAGTATCCGTTGCAGACGTGATCTAAACGTTTTGTACGAGGATAGCTCGGCCCCGTGAACATAATGTTGAACATTAATAAAATTAATCGTTTATAAGCAAAACAATCGTTAATCGTACCCGGAATATGTATTACAGTATTGGACGAGTGGTGCGTCGTAAGTTTTCTGCACTGCGCAGAGTACACATACCGTTAGAACAAACGGCAGAAAAAAAAAAAAAAAACACTATTTATTTGCTTAGCCACCCCACCGCTAACGCGGCGACAAGTAAACGAGTATGCGCGCGCACAATTGTACATTGTTCTCGTTTGTATACGGTGATTGTACACAGTAATTTGGCGGTTAAATAGCTGCTCTTAGGGGCGATTTGTTGCAAGAAGACATTGTGAACAGGCCGATTTCGATTCATCACCGCAGTGCCGCGCGCAAGTTTTGTGCGTGAGCGATAAACGCACGTTCCACATCCGTAAAATAATATAATACGGGTGTGTGTTTTTTTTTTCTTGCACGACAGCGAATACTACGCAAGTGCGGTGAACAGTGTAAACGGTAAGGCGAGCTGAAGTCCTCTCAAATCAATTCATATAACGATGGCTGTGTTTTGTCGAACGTAACGTTACTTTCCCGGTTATTTTATTGCAAATCGCAATGTAAAAATGTAAAAAGTTGAGCGGTGCACACGTTTGAAATACTTCAGAGATTTCACTTTTGACAGACCCTTTTATATTTTGAGTGTAACAAATGTTTTAAGTATTTCAACGCTGTTGTAGATTATTATTGATTATTATAATCGATTAACGTTTAATGATTGTTCATTATAAACATTAAGCGATTTATATTTCGATCGAATGGATTTAATGAAAATATGTATCGCTAGCAAATATGTATATCTGTTTCTACGTTACATAATTGTCCGGCAGTGTGATTTACAACCTTGATTTTATTGCAACTTATAATATGATGGTCTGAAGGTTCGTGTCCAATAACGATGCGTACGGCTTATTGTTCAGTAATTTAGTACCACGGGATAATGTATGATATTACGACGATGGTCTGACTACAGATGGAACCACGAGGTATGCAACTTTGAAACCTTAAGACCATATATTATGTGATTTTTTTGTTTTCTTGACGGTATACTGTAATTCGTGTTTAGTCAATATTAATATTTATTTTAAACACATAACGTCATGGTTATCAGTATTTGTCGAATTTTTTGTACAATAATTTTGTTTATTGTTATAAACAGTTCATAAAATAAAAACTAGAAACATCCTGGAACACAACCATTATAAAATAAACTTGCCGTTGTGATTTGTTTTTTATAATAATAAATAAAACAATTTTATAACTACAATATGATTTATCATATTGTGGTTATTTGATTTTCTAGCTATTTTAGATTCTGAACGGAGTGAAGAATGTATTGATTTTACAATGATGTGTGTTTTTTTTTTTTTTTTTTTTTTTTTTTTGTGTCTGTCGACACGTTTTGGGGCAGTAAAAATGCTTCGATTGCCTTATGTAGCAACTTTTCTGAAAGGAAAGTGAATCTATTTGGTACTTTGGGGGGTCAAAAGTTAAAAATTTCCAATATTTTTTAAATGCGACGGGAAAAACCATAAAAAAATTTGGGAAAAACGGGAGTTTTTACGCAAAACCAGTTTTTGACATAATCAAATTTTTAATTTTGCTATAACTCAAAAACTAATCGATGTAAATACTTGAAATTTTCACCAAATGTTTAGATTAGCGTTCTCTATACACCATTAAATTTTCAAAGTATTTTGACTTTTATGAAGCTATTTATAGACAATTGAAATTTTCAATATTTTTAAGTATTTTTTTTTAAAATAACGATAAAAATTTTTTGGCTGCCTAGAAAATCTTGAAAATTTAATACAAGGTTTCTTATAAGTTGTTCCTTAACTGATAAAAAAAAATCTAAAATCGTAAGTCACAACTTTTTTTTATAAGTGCTCAAAGTTCCAATTTATACGAAATATGTAAAAATCACGATAATTTGCAAGTTATTTTGTAGATAAAAATTCATAAAATGTTTTCTGTTCATACTTAAGGTTCAAAATTTTAACACGAGGTTATGTATAAGCTACTCTTCAAAAATCTTTAAAAAAATTTCTACCGGAATTAGAGGAAAAAATTTTATGACTGTTTGAAATTTAAATATTTACGAAATTGCATAAAATAGCGATTTATTCTCAAACGATTTTAAATATTTTTTATAATTCAAAAAGTATAAGTCGCAGATTTTTGAAATTTCTACCAGCTGTTAAGATTGGTATTTCCTTTATGTCATATTTTTTTCAAAATATTATATTGATTTTTAAGCCACTTATAGGCATTTAAAATATTCGATTTTTTTACATTTTTTTTTTATAATCGGTGATAAAAAAAATTTGGCTCGTACAAAATACTTGAAAATGTAATAGAAGATTCCACAATAGTAGTTCTTAAAGTCATTCAAAAATTATTAAAATCCATAGGCACAATTTTTTTTTATAAGCGTTTGAACAGCGAATATTGACAAAAAATTACATGTAAAATATAATATACTGTATAATATTCTAGACTGACAAATATATCGGTTTTTTTTAAAATGCTCTAACTCAAAAATGAAAAACCGCAACAACTTGAAATTTTCACCAAATCTTTATATTGACGTTCTCTATACATGGTTAAGATTTCAAAGTATTTTGACATATTTTGACTTATTTATAGACAATTTAAATTTTCGATTTTTGTTAAATTTTTGTTTTTAAACATCTATAAAATTTAATTGATTGAGCGAAAACTCTTGAAAATTTTATACTAGGTTTATAATAAGTTAAACTTATCGTAACTAAAAAATATCGGTGATCGGTTAACTCAATTTTTTTTTATAAGCCCTTAATTCTCAAATTTGTATAAAATGTGTAAAAATCACGATAATTTGCAAGTTATTTTGTAGATAAAAATTCATAAAAATTTTTTTGTTCATACTTAAGGTTCAAAATTTTAACACTAGGTTATCTATGAGCTACTCTTCAAAAATCTTTAAAAAAATTTCTACCGGACTAAGAGGAAAAAATTGTATGACTGTTTGAAATTTAAATATTTACGAAATTGCATAAAATAGCGATTTATTCTCAGACGATTTTAAATATTTGTTATAATTCAAAAAGTATAAGTCGCAGATTTTTGAAATTTCTACCAGCTGTTAAGATTGGTATTTCTTTTATGCAATATTTTTTTCAAAATATTATATTGATTTTTAAGCCACTTATAGTCATTTAAAATATTCGATTTTTTTACATTTTATTTTTATAATCGGTGATAAAAAAAATTTGGCTTCTACAAAATACTTGAAAATTTAATCGAAGATTCCACAGAAGTAGTTCTTAATGTCATTCAAAAATTATTAAAATCCATAGGCACAATTTTTTTTTATATGCGTTTGAACATCGAATATTGACATAAAATTACATGTAAAATATAATATAATGTAGAATGTTCTAGACTGACAAATGATATCGGTTTTTTTAAAATGCCCTAACTCAAAAACGAAAAACCGCAACAACTTGAAATTATCATTAAATCTTTATATTGACGTTTTCTATACATGGTTAAAATTTCAAAGTATTTTGACATATTTTGACTTATTTATAGACAATTTAAATTTTCGGTTTTTCTAAATTTTTCGTTTAAAAATAAAATATACTTATATAATATTTATAAATAACATTGTATTATATTCTAGACTAACATATGAACTCCGTTCAGAATCGTTATTCGTATACAATGATATCTATCATTGCATTCAAATTTAACAAATCCATTATAATAATGACCTATCCTATAAGCGAGGTGCACTCCACCCCTAACTGTACAGCAGAGCGAGGCCCATCCGGTTCTTTTTTTTTATTTACTTTTTTTTGTTGTTTAATTTTTCGAAAATCATGACGACGGTGAAAAATCAACAATCTCTCAGTATGTAATAAATTAAAAACATTATGAAATAATCCATAAACTATAATGTTGAATTGATACTCAAAAGTATTAGGTAGTACAGTTATTGATTAAGTATACTTAATCAATGGTACAGTGTTACTTAATAGAATAAAACCGTCATTAGCATATTTCATCTAGAACATCTAATGAATTTGACATCATAGTATGTGTTATGTACCGCAAGTATACATTGCAACACATTCACGCATATAGTATATGATGCGCTTTCGACCGACGTTTATTATAAGTTTTCACATCTCATGTGTACTTCAAAATTCTTAATACTCTAATCAATCGTAGAAAGAGGTATTATAACCAGTGTTGTATAAAGATAATTGTTTAACATCTATTAATATCTAGATAAAAATAAGAGATAATTGGTTGAATAATTATTTACACAAAGACAAAATCACCAATTATTATTCAAATAAAAAAAAGATAATTTTTAGTTATCTATCACAAAACTGTGTATCAATGGTACCAGATAATATGTACATGCATCTACATTTTAAAACATTTGTGATTTATGTAAATTTATAAAACAAATTTTAATAAGAAATTATGGTTTACAATATCATACAATTCGGTACAAACAAATATTATTTATTATTTTTAATAACACAACTATGTTATACCTATTAAAACAAAATTGAAACAAATATAATTTTAAAAACAAATTTTAATCAAATTTTTTCTTTTTTAATAGTAAAAAATAATAATTATTATTATTTATGATGATATGTAAAAACCTGTTAAAGTTATCTATATAAATATTCGTCATTTAAAATTCCCATAAAAATAACAATTAACTAATATTATGTTAATGATTAACAAAAAACTATTTTACTTAATATTATATCATTTATTTTATTCCTGTTACTTATTTATTTATTTTTTTTATTATTCTTAACGCGTTTGAAAATTAATAAAAATTATTTACTTTTGAGCCTTCCGAAGTACCAACTAGTTGTAATTTTTTATCAAGCACTACCTCCAAAAATGAAAATCAAAGTATTTTTACTGTTTCAAATTGTGATGATAAACACATAATATATATTTAAGAAAAAAAGAAACACATAATGTAAAATCGATAAATTCCTTATACAGTTTTGAATTAAAAAAAAACTATTAAAAATCATATTTTAATCAAAATAAATTTTTTTCGATTAATTCATTTTTTATCTTGATACCATGATACCTTTGATTTCAAATATTTACGCAATAAACGTAAAATGTGAGTTTATACACTTGAAATTCACTAAAAAAATAAAATAAATATATATTTTCATGTCTAGTTTACCGTTGCATTTATATTTGTTTATATTCAAAACTCATACCCATCTCATTCTTTCTCGTTCTCTTTCTCCTGGGACACATTAAACACGAACGAACATAACAAACACCTAAATTCAACCCGTTGTTATAATATATTCACCATGTACACAGTGTTAAACGAGTTAATCCCTTTGCATTTTACACAAGAGTTTTTAATCGAATTTTAATATTTAATTACTATTCATATTTTATTTCTAGCTATCTTACCATCCATAAACATGGCATCTTATGTAAAATTATTATAATCATTAAAAATAATTTTAACGGATATACACCACGTAATTAGTTTGTATTTTACGTGCATTATCAAATAGTATGTGTGTGTATAGTATCAGAAATTGTAGTGAAGTTAATTAAACTGTACATGGACAATATGGTTAATAACTTGGTTTTTTCAATAACTATTCATATATACTTTTGAGAAAAGTTTGTAAGTATGATTTTGTTATTTTTAAAAAAACAAGTCGTAATAATTGTGTATCTACAGGGGAAGATTTGGAAAAAAGCAGTGGTTCTCGCTAAGAAATTCTCAGTTGGCACTAAGCGTAACGACGTACATTTTAAATTCGTTAATTTCTATTGCTACTATGAAATAATAATGATTATTGAAAAACAAGTAAAGGAAAAATGTATAAATTTTTATTTTGCGATGCATATCGATGTAGTATTTATATATAATTTAAATTATACTACCAGGTGATGTTGAAGAACTTCTGTGTTTAACTAAAATCTGTCGCTAAGCGGACTACATTATAAGGTAAACCCATACGGCTAGCAGTTAATGGATTTCCATCAAACAATCACATTTGCATTCCTTATTTTAAGACATTTAGGAAGATAGAAATGATGCACGTTTCTCATTGAGAATAATTTAAAACGAGAAAAATATTTCTATACTAATCCTGCGATTTTGAAGGGTATGTACTGTATAGGTGGGCAAATGTAAGTTAGGTACCTTACACTCGAATGAAGATGTTTATAATGTTAAGAAAGTGGTTGATAGCTTTTCACCTAATTTAGTGGTCGAAAATGTGAAATACGTGGAGCTATTAATTACCCGATTTTAATTCGCTCGTTTAATTGACTAAAACAAATTTAATAGTATCTGAAGCTCCAAATTGTTCTCGGACATGAAATGCAAGGATTGAATAATGCCAAACATTTTAAGTCACAAAGTAGCAGTTTCCGAGTGTATAGATAAAAATCGATTTCAAATGTTCAATTTAATTACATTCCGGTCTATTTACTTAAATAACATTTTCTTGTATGATATTTCTCACTTAGTAGTGTGTTCCGAATAAAAGAAATGACTTTTGAATCACTATAAAAAAAAAAAAAGTTAAACTAAAGAAGTTTTACGGAATACATATTTATGTGATCTGATTATTTAAAACTTTGTGAAAATGAATTGAAATGAACGAGGTTATATCGTTGAAAATTGTTTCAAGCTTACTATTTTAATTGCTCTTCTCGCTACTTAATTTATTTTTAAGTTTAATTTTCATTTAAGAAATTTACTAAGTTTAGTCCTAGCGGATTCTCATGTAATATAATAAATAATAGTTAATTATCTCGTGTTTATACGTTTGGTATTTTCCCTTTGGTATATAAATAATAATAATTAATATAGTATTCCACAAAAAATATGTTTCTAGTTCAAAATTTAAAATCAAGTTTTTAATTCCCCACTCCCTCCCGAAGCCATACATATTATTATACGTCGCAAAATAAATAACGTCATGACCTGTCGCACATTTTTACACGAAAAAGGGGTCGTTTACACTATTAGATATGTGTATGTGTGTGTGTACGCTTGAACGCGCGATGTCCAAGAGAAATTGATTTCAACGCCAAATGAGCACTCCGACCCTTTTGCAGCCACTGACCGCACCTCGACTTGCCGACCGACAGTCGCAATGGGCAGTGAAGATGTCTGTGGGTCAACAGGGGGTAGTAGTAGTAATGGTGTTAATGCACTTCATTTGCCAGCTACCGCTAATTATCGTTGTTTTGACTATACGTACGCGTGTCGGATATAAAGAGGCATCGAGTATTACATAAGCAGACCCATGGGCGAAGGGTTTCAACAAATCTAACAGTAAGTTACACAGGTGGGAAGGGGCTAAATCTCAAATCAGATGTCATATCGATCGAAATTCGAATTAACGCGCTAAAAAAGCAAAAGTCGATGAATTATCAACAGCATGGAAGACGGTGTAAAGAGTCACGCAAGGTCCATAGATTCAACTAGGCAAGGTCCCTCTTACGTACCCACCGAGAATGAACGAATTTAAAGGGGTCTGTATAAAACGTTGACGAAAGATAGGAGTGGAAAATAGTTGCTGAGGGGAGGAGTGGTAAAAAATGATAAAACAAAAAATCGCTTACGTAATACTTGAACGTTCCGTAAGTGCCATCGATTTCTAAAATATCATGTGACTGCATATTTCTTGTAATAGAAGATGGACACCGCGTGGGTTTCATCATATTGCTGGTTCGTATAGTGCGAGTGCATTGAAATAATATTTCGATATCGTTAGTGTTTTGATATGATTTGATAGTTTATTCTGAAACGTCCATGTTGTACGTACAATCGTTTAACATAAAATGTATACAATTATTTCATCGTTTCAGCAGGACTTTCGACGCAGACGTTCGACGAACATAAGGAACGAAAACACTGAAAAAAAAAAAATAAACAAAAATCGTCATACACCCCCAATATGCATCTTATTATAATTTACTATAACGATTTCTCCAATCGTATACACATATACCATGTCGAGCGGATCGTGCAGAAGCGCTTAAATATATTTTATCGTCTCTTAAGACGTCGCACGTGTACCAATACTTAGTATAATAATGTAATATAATTAATTTATATACAATATTTATTTAAGTACGGTAATCCAAAATTCCAATAATATTTTCACGTGTTGTTGGTATTTCAGAATATTGTACTTGTATGTAATGCGAATGAAAAAGTTTTTATTTTTATCAACAAACTTGCAATCGTGTTTTCCGACTCTTTATACGTTATGCGTCGTACGAGGGAAAAATTGAGATCACTCGCTGACCAATACATGCTCTATATTCAAGCGCTACCCAACTTGTTTTTGTTTTTTAGGTCATCGGTATAAAACGTTTTATTGTAAATGGAAAATATTTAACAGTCTGTAACTTGAGGTCTTACGATTTCGGGTGGTAAAATGCATTGCAATCGATGACCTAAAAAATAAAAATAAGGTCAGTAGATATAGGTGCCGTGTACGGTACTCTAACATGGATCCACAGACCACGCTGCGGACAAATTATGAACATAAAACTTAAGCTTATGTAATCTACGGAATATCTAGAGCACTGAAAATATTGTTATAGAATCGTAACTAATGACGTGGCAGACGCGTAGACAGTGTAAACAGATATTTCTCTGTAGTTGATTTTAGAAAATTCAAATTCAATATGTACACGTGGTGTATTATTAATACGGCACACAAAGTGTTTTGAAAAATCATAAAAACCAAACATTGGCACTTATCCCAAACTGTTCCGCTATTCCTCACAATAATAGTATACACTCTACACTTATGAGCGTAATACATTTTCATACACGTGTAACCGACTCATTGAATGCATTGTTGACATTTATTTCGTTTGCCTGCAGTTAAAAATCAAATTGAACGACTATCAGTACAATTACAACACGTGTGCACGTATATAATTCAAAACAACAACTGTCGACGGTTGTATTTGATTATTTGGAATCGGTTATGTTTTGAATATTTTTTAAGTCGTGAAACTTTTTTTCTTTTCTTTTTTTTTTTTATATATAAGACGTGAACGTTTTGTACGAATTATATTCATAATTTTTAACAATCTCATCAGTCATCATGTGCAAAATGTCACAAGCCCGCGACTGCCGCAAGTGCAGGCGGTACAGAGCACCCTCTAAAATATTTTTTGTGCCGGGCCTAATAATTGTAACCGCAGCACAGCGATGTTCAAATATTTAAACAATACTTGTCAAGGAGCCGTTTCGCAACGGACGTGCTCACGATATTCGTCGCTATGATTCGTGAAATCGTTGAATGCAAAACCATCGGATCGAATGCAATGCAGATATAAAATTATTACTCGAGTAGGTTTTCCGCGATCCAATAACGCGATTAACTTGCTTTAGTGAGCGAACTCGTTTCGATATAACAAATCACGTCACGTTAAAATTGGGGAAAATGGAAAAACTTGATGATCATCATTTCTTTTTTTTTCATTCGTATTTTTTTTTTTTTTTTTTGGTATAAAATGCCAAACGGTTATTTAAAATTATTATTTTTTGCCGTTTTCAGCGAACAAAAGTGTATTCATTCAGCAATTCGAAAAATGCAGTCTACATTTAAGAATATGACGCCGTTGAAAAATTGCGTTCCTAACGCTGTCGCATATCCATCGGGTGTTCGTCGTAACGGTACCGACTATCGATTATCTTTTTTTTTTCATGATGAGATATCGTAAGTTATAACGAGTGGCATCATTTGGGGGAAGGCAGGGTTGGTATTTCTCCCCCTCCCTTATCATTAGCGGGCCGAATATGGGCCGCAAACCCGCTAGAAATTAATTTTTCAAATTATTTAATTCTTTATATTATTTTATGAATTATTCCAAGTGTACTATCTACTATATACTTTTTCTACTATATATTTCCTTATGATTATACTATACGATAGTCTGTAAATATTGTATCTGTGAGTCATGTATTATCAAGGTAATTATTTAGCGGATAAGAATTAAAGGCCTTCCGTGTTTATTGTTTATCTGTTCATGCCTCACGGTTGGACTTGCCATTCATGTTTATTGTTTGACATTTCAATTTTTATACATTGCCACATTGGTTCATAATATTAGGTAACCCTATACATAGTACATATTATTATGTATGTATTATAATGTGTATTATTTAGTCATTGTTACCCTTCCAAGAAGTAAATTATTTATGTCTTATCTCAGATAACCGTGATAGTATTTAGTATGCATAAAAATGTAATTTTAATGCAATTTTTAGCGAGCGGTTTTTTTTTTTTTTTGTTATATTATAGGCTAGTCAAAACTTTTGCCTCCCCCCCTCTCAAAAACTGAAATGACGCCATTGGTTATAATCGTATCGGTTATAAATCATAAGCCGACAGTTACAACTGTAATGTTGTACATTTTGTTTACAAAAACTTCAACGTTCTTTACATTAATCGAAACGATCGTTGAAAATAATATCTAATAATTATAATATTTTTAGATATTTAGGTTAAATTATCCGAGCGATTGGTATTCTAAAACATAAATTGATATATTTCGGACGTCACTTGACAGGGACAGCATTGTTAATACGATTTCCAACACCCGGAACGGATAAGAACTCATAAAACATGAAGATAATATTTTTAAATGAAAATACATTATGGCGCATTTTGAAGTTTCGTTGCGGACGCATTATTTATACGCTACTACGCTGACGGCGATTATTACGATAATTTTCCGTTGGAACACGAGGCGCACACCGAACGGTTCGGAAAGCACCGCGAAATAATGTTGGAAAAAAAATGAATAAATAAAACACACTGCGCGGTGTTGCGGGATCGAAACGGACCGAATGCGTCGGACGACCGAGAAACAGTATCCATTCGGAACACCAACGATTTCCACTCGGCATTGCTTGTTCCAAGTTTCGGTGCAAACGGTAGAAACGGACGCGAAAACAATTTACACCGATTAAACAAGCCGTAAAAAAAGAACGGCATTGAGTACCTGGAGTACCTGCGCGTCGGCCACCGTCGCGCGATCTTGACACATAAATCCTGTAGCACATTTTAGTTATCTATCTACGCGGGGACGCCGCGGAAAAAGCTACGAAACAGAAAATGGCCGCAAAACACGCGATTGATACGGCCGCGCTGATAAACCAAACGTACTGACTCACGAATAATGATGGTTTGGATAACCAAAACTGTGGACGACTACTCAACATTTACCGGATACTTATCCGGTACATTGGATGAATTAGGAGTTTCTGAATTTTATTTTGTTTCGTTATTTTACGGTCATCTGAAGTCGATTTAAATAAAAATATTTATGCTTAAGATAAGATAAATAATAAAACGACAGTGTAAATAAATTTTACGGGAACTATAAATTTATATCTATACTAATTATAAAAATTATAAAATATTAAAACACAGTGGATGCAAAAAATATACTTCAATAGTTGGGATTCTTACAGTTGATAATTAGTAGCTAATGAAGTACCCATCACGTATTTACCAAAATACATAATGTAAAAGTATAACATTTAAACAAACGTAAATCCAATAATAAAATATATAATTATTAGAACTTAAATATAAAATATTTTTCGTCGAGCAGATGAATGCTTGAACCACATTTTATACTCTTGAAAATACTTTTATTCATCATAATGTACGTACAAAAAATAAGCGAACAACATAAACATTTTATTATTTCAATATAAGCTTCGAAAAAATGAAACCGTAACATATTTCAAATGAAGTAACAAAAATAATAATATACAATATTTTATTAATACATTATAAATGATTGAATAATATCAATGTCAATAAAATATTTAACCCCGTTTTGGGTAGGTAAAAAAGCCCTCGAATACTTAGCCGGTAAAAATCAAAAATACTTACCTACCCATCGGGTATTTACTCATAGCACATCGCTACTCACGAATTATTCCCCTTATATGCCAATCCACCGATCCGGTATATGTTAATAATGCGAATTGTTGTTATTTTTATTTTCCGTCGCCCCTTTACGATTCGCGTACAATCCACGTGGGTCTGGACCCGTTTTGTCTGGTTTTCGTTTCACAATACACTAAACGTACGATACGTGTTGCACCACCAAAACTTAGGACAAATAGTGACCGCGGAAAAATAAAATTTGTGCAAATCGCTGAAAAAAGTATGCGCAGGGATGATTAACGTGTAGGTTTGGGTCTAAGGGGGCTTAGATTTGGGGCTTAGGTTTGGGTCTTAATGTTGAGTCTTATAAAAGGCTGTGGCGCGATGCCGATGACATCTTGAATAAAATACACTAATTCCGTGTTTTAACAACTGGCTACCGAGTTCACTGTTATTATTATTATTTTGGCTTACGAGCCGTTTTGTTTTTGACACATCGAAAGTAGCAAAATTCTTAATGAATAATCATTGACCATTAATTTAGTTATTATTACGATTATTTACAATTTTTTTAAATTAAATTTCTAATAAATCTTTGGTAAATCGTGATATTTTTATTGGGTAAGTTTTATACCAAATTGTATTTGTAATGAAGTTACCATTTTCTAAAAAAAATTTAAAAAAAATTAATGTGTGTGGGTATTCTAATTTTCATTAAGATATTTATGGACACATATTGTTTTATAAAATCACAATAATTGTACTCTGTGTGACACAGATAGCAGCAATAAAATGTTTATTAATACTTTTATATTGATATTATAATAATTCAGGTTTCGCATCTGTGCGTTTTTCCGGTTAAGCTGTCAAATTACACATTTCTTACAAAAATGTTTACTTCAATATACTAATAGAATATCAATAATAACCATTTTATTCTAATAAAAAATAATTATTATTATTTTGAATAATTGTTTTGTCGAAAAAACAACACTATAGCAATGTTAGTTTTCTGGTTAATTGAGCATAATGTTTGTTAAAAACGTTACAATGTCATTTTTTGTTCGCTGTAATATTATATGAATCTAAGTGAAAAAAATTATCGTTTGCGTGGGAACCACGTATTTTGCATCATCTATTTTGAACATCGTCATGATACCGATCGACTTACTTGTTGCTAAAATATTACGAATAAATCTTCTTTTTTTTTTATTATCATTACCATATACAATCTACCAAAAACGAATCCAATTAATTTATTCTTAATCTTCGAATGAATGTTATTTTACTTTCATTTTAGTGTCAATTTAACTAAAGTGGTCATAAAATTTTATAGTGGTGAAGCTCTCTACAAGATTACAACCATCAGGAACGAACTCTATGTATATTGTATTGACGAATTATCCTGAGTCTTTCAAATGGGAATTTCGGAATCTACAAATAATTGATATCTATTTAAAACATATTTTACGTACTAAATAATATTTCATAATAGTTTTTGAAAATCAACAATTCTTCCAAGTACTAGTTAATCGAACCAATACAGTTATACGTTAAAAATAATTTGTTATCAATAATCGTATACTGTGGTTTTTGTATCCAGTATTTATGACGTTAATAAAAATATCATGTAACACGATCAATACACATTTAAATTATATTTGACGTATACATTAATTTAAAACTCAAAAATACGCCTTTAAATCAATTGTATTTTATGGTATTTTAATAAAAACGATTTGTATTCAAAACATTGTAAATGTTGTTGCTTTGTTTTATAACACTTATGATGTTTCCCACGACGTCTTATCAAAACCAAAATAATACCGTAACAACAATCAAACGATTTGCTTATTCCTTATACACAAAACAATATAATTACCATTTGTCAACTTTTGTTCACACGATATTATACAGAATGATTACACTATATGACAGACAATTAATCACAATAAATTACACGGCTATAATGTACTATATAACAGTTAAATAATATTGCACAAGACAAGAAATTGTCCACGACTATAATTTCATGTTTCGGGTACTGAAATACTGAGGAGATTGAGGGAATAATTCGCATGCCATAATTATCAGATCATAATTCATTAAAGAAACTGTTTTAATAATGACCTATTCGAAGTTTTTATTTTATTTATATCGTTTCTGAACGGACCGAATTGAAAGTACGTATAGTAAAAATTGATTTACATTTAATGATACCGTGTTTTAGTTTTAATCGAATTAAGAAATAATAACGAACACATACTAATAATTGTAATTACATATTAATATAATACATATGATACGGTTTGATTATATATTATTGCATCATTTAATACACATTCGTCTGAAAAAAAAGTGTTTAAACACATCGATGTTTGCAATGTGCCTCTTTCATCAAATGATGAAATATAATACTTTGTACTACACAATTATTACATAGTTCATTAAGGTTACTGTTCCGTTAAATAATATACAACTTTCCACGAGCATTCATGATACATCATATGTCCACTGGCATTGTTGTACGAAGGATAATGATAGTAATAATTATACGTACATCGTATGTAGTATGTACGATAGGGATTGGATTCTTTCGTAGTATTATGATTAGAAAAGAGACAAAGACGTATTAGTATAAAACATATTTCTGTAGTAGATAGCGAGTGTAACCGCTTGAAACGAATTTACTAATATACATTTAGTACCAGAATGGTAACATCGAACATTGTGTGCAAATATTTTGTTACTATAATGTAGGAACCATGTTTTTGTTTTTATAATCTATCAAACGACCAAACATCTTATAATCCGAACTAATAATCGAAAATCATTCTATCGCTTGTTTTTATAACGTCCAGACTGTTCGTTGTCGTGTTTCAACACTGGCTTGAAAATGCAATATCACAAAATCAGTATAAGTACATTTCATCACTGTACCATACGACCCAAGTACAATATACGTGATAAATATATTACGGTTAGTGTTATATAGGGCATGTATTAAAAATATGATTGTGGGTGTGTGCATGTGTAATCAGGTCAAAAATTCGACAATTCGTTTGAAACCAATTTATATATATATATATATATATATTTTATATTTCTTACTCGAGTGTGCCTAAAAGATATCTCGTTTCATTCCTGTAATACATTGCGTACTAAATTATTATAAATTTTAAGTCACGAGCTAATGAATGAGTTATGAACCTATAAAATATCACCAAAGTTTTTATTACACAATTAAAATCGTATTTAAAATAAAATCTTTTTACAGCGTTTTAGTTTGTTATCAACCTTTTCACGTGGTGTTCTCGTATAAACGTATCTTATGTAAAACGAAATGTTTTATAAATAAAATAAAAACTCCGTTCGAAATAAATATTAAATATTTGTTTTTTTTTTCATTTTATAGAAATTAGAGGAAAATATTATCTTTAAGGTTCTAATCTAAGCAAAATATGCATAGATTTTTCTATTAAAATATAGATTCTTTATTTCAAAGTTATTTCGAAATGGGTATTTTCTTAAGAAATGGTTACCATCAATGCACGATATTACATTACATATTATGAACTCGTAACTAATGTGAAAATTAATAAAAAATTAAAATTAAATAATAAAAGTTTTAACTTTATGATAAAAGCTAACTAAAAATAAAAACTGTAGGTGTTTCGCTTTTTGTTTGAAATTATAATTGCAAATTATCTATTTATCTGATTATTCACTAACGATGAGTAATAATTGTTTTTGTTTCTATTTGTAAATTGCTTTTACAATATACTATAATAGCATAGTATAATTAATTACATAAAGAATTTATTAAATTTATTAAATTCACATTACAATAATTTAAATATGATAACGTTTTTATAATTTTATTAATTATTAATAAACTTATAAAAATTAAGAAAAGATTTTACAAAAAAAAATAAAGTTCTTACCTGGAGTGCTATTGGAAGTGAAAATACGGTTAGTTTCACCAATTCAACATCGTCATGTCGGTGATTTTTTTGACCTGAAAATAATAATTTTTAATAAATTATTTATATACCTAAATATATTTTTTGTTATATGAATATTAACTACAAAAACAAATTTATTTTTTTGTTTTAAATTATTGAAAAATGTTCTGACTTTACAGAAGAGAAAAAAAAGACGGTTGAAAATAATATTACATGATATTTAAAAAATTCGTATATATGCTATGCAAATCGGTTCAGTTTTCAAATATTTTGAATAAAACTAAAAAATATGAAAGTTCAAACTTTTACTTTTATTGAATAATTTTATGGTATCTTTAAATAACATATTTAAATATTAAACAATGTATCTCTGTATTATAAGAGTAAAGTGATTTAAAAAAAAAAAAACCGTCAACATTATACAAACTAAATATTTGATTTTGAAATAGTATCATACATTCGTATTAATAGTGTTTACGAGCAAAAGTCGTGTTTATTGTTTTCCCTGTAATAAAGTAATATTTTAAGTGTCGACGTAGTTATAAAAACATATATACTAAATTAATTTAATGTTTGTAACTAATAGAAATTAATTTTACAAAAATTACGTTTATTAGCATTTTCGTTTTGTTATCTATATGCCTATCTACATGAACACAATAAAATATTCTAGGAATTGTATTAATCATTTTAATGCGTGTATAAGTGCACGGCTGCATGTACACAGAAGGCAAAACAAATTTACAAACAAATAAACTATGTCAATTTTGCTATAAAATCATAACACAACTATCGTGTAGATGGAAAATAATTAGTTCCCAAAATTAAACTCTTTAAATGTTGTGAGTCGTTATATATACAGTATACACTTAACTAACCGCGAAACTGACATTTCAATTTATATAAAAACAAGTTTTCACTATAAACTGCCACTTTAATCATTCTCATGATATCGCATGATTTGCGACTCTTTCTTGGTGTTTTTATTGTCCAAGAGTTTTAGAACGGATAACATAAACGTAAATGTGTTATAATTCACGATGACTGATTTAATATTTATGGTTAAGTGATTTTTTTTTTATCTTTTTTTCGCTTCGGGTCATTTATTATTATACATCATACTTCCGTTGTCCGCTGTGTGTATAACATATCGTACACGTATACTAATTTACACGTCGAATGCGTATATTACAACGCACAGTTTTATAGTGAGTAAAATATTATTTATCGGTTTAAAAATACTCAACGCAGCATAGTCAAATTTCAGTAAAAAAATGTATTCACGTTTCCAATAGAAAGTGCAAGGGACTATGTTGTGGCGTCTGAATGCACATCATTGAGGAACATATTTTCCATCGGAATACATTTCAACCTACCCGTATCGTCCACCCACGCTGATGTATTTTGGCGTGGGACGTTTTCGAACTGATGAAATTCGTTTCGTAGCCATGAGCGTATGAAGCAGATTAGAATTTCGTCTGCGAGGAAAAAAAAATTCTCGTATAGTTTAAGGCGCTTGAGAAAAGCCCAAACACACACAATATTATCAAATCGGAGACTTGGATCGAGTTTATTTCGCAAGCGAACTGTATAATGTCATATATCATTTCGCCGATCGTCGGAGACGGTTTACGTGCTATTACCACGCATAGTTATTGGCATTTGAAGTACACAGCTGCTTCGAAAACACTACCACGATTGCGTCACTACTACAAGACCACCTTGCCGATGTCCGCGTCTAAAATAAATTACTTTGAGTCCAATTCGAATTGTCGAACACGTAAAATTGCCGTTGTTGCGTCCGCTCCGCGTGCCCGATTCAAAATCACGGTTGATGACCATTCGGTTGGACAGATTCGTCTCCAACGTCCAACGTTACGCGATAAGAGCGACGGGATACGAACGAATACGATGTTGCATGTATCATATCGTTGTAACCAGTACACTCGGCAGATCGGGACGACTATTGCTGTATATATTATTGTTATCAGTGTGCGTATTATATTCGACGTGCATTGTTGCGCATACATTAAACGTCGTTCGTTTCAGTATCGCCGTCGGAGCCCGCGACAAATGGTGTGAGGAACAATTACCGACGAGTGTTTTGTCGAAAATAATCGATTTACCATTTGTCCCGTCCATATTGGACAATTTACGTGTATAATATACGTATAAATTTGTTTAACGTTCACGTTATACAAGCGGATCGGCTTACGCGGTCGTTCACAGTGACCGATGCTAATAACACGCAAACGACGAATATTTGTTATAATTTACGGCGATTACTACTGCCTCGTAATTGAATTAGCGTCGCAGAGTTTTGTTTTATCGTTTAGACTTTAACACTATAATTATTTTATTTTTGGTTTTTTCAACGTATTATACATAATTTGTTTGTACAGCAAAATATAATATTACAATCATGGTAAACATGTATTTTGTTTTGACGTAATAGTTTATAGAAAAAAAAAAAAAAAAACTCTGGTTATCATGACCCGTTGTTATTGGAACGTAGAAAGAAAATAAAAAGAACATTAAAACTAATTTTTGTCATCGATATTAGGTAAAGATGCCATTAATCAAGTCAAAATTAGCAGTTTTTTCATTCCGAATGCGAAACGGAAACGTGCAATTAAAAGTCGTACCTACATGTTTATTTTATTATTCATAATGCAGTCACTCGCGATAAATGGTTATTTTTTAAACAAAGTGATAAATACGTTTTACTCTGTCTAGCGGCGGCAGGCGCATAATGTTTTTTTTTTTTTTTATATATATTTATTTCGTGCTGGCGGTAAACGAGAAAGGGAGAGAGAAGAGAGAAAGACATATAGTGAAAGAGAGAAAGAGGGAGAAGGGGAACAAGATGGAGTGAGAAAGAGAGAAGGCGAGCGAATGAGTGACGGAGCTAGAGGGATTATTTTTTACAGCTGTGGGAACGCGGTGCGAAAAGCGAATACGTCGGCGGCGCGGTAGTGAACGGAATGTATAACGTTATTTCGGCGGTCGGCGGAGAGGAGTAGTACTCGGGGCGTTCTGCATGGCAGCGGCGGCGGCTGGAAGAGGGACGCGGGTAAGAGCGCGCGCGCGCGGCGGAATCCATAGCGACTAATCGACCGGTCACGTAAGCATACGAATGACAAATGAGCACGTGCGTTCTTCGTGAAAACGAAAAATAAGTGAAAATATTGTACGCGTTTAGAAAAAATAACGAAGCATTGAGGTTTCGTGAAATACAAACCACCGGGAAATCGATTCGCGCGTACGTCGTGTGCACTCGATTACAATTGCATGTTATCAGGGCCGTAACCAGGGAAGGGGGGGGGAGAGTTTTGCCTGAGCAATTTCCTGGGCGGCCGCGCGAAAACGAAAGATTTGCATTTCACGACGGTCGACGTTGTGTGTATTTCATTCGACCGACGCGATCGTCTAATAATTATGAAAATGTTTAAACTGAGTAAACGAAAATGCGCGTTTTGAAGTTTCGCTTCGAGCCACGGGCCACTCTACACACGCTGCCACGGTGCGTGTACCATATCCGTCGTCGACGACGTACCGCGAACGCGGTACCGGTTGTGACACGCGCGACGTTCACGTGATAATTGCGCGCCGCGTTGTTGCCGTCGTGGCACGATGCCGGTTAAAAGTTTATGCCGACATATCACACGCGGCTTAAAGTTAATGTCCAAAAGACGCGGTGCCCGTGTGTTCCGTCCGCTGCTGGAGCGGAAACGCGCCTCGTCCGACATTAACACGGGTCGACAACCGAGCTGCCACAGCGGTCGTCGATCACCATCGTCCGTCCACGAAAACAGTGTGAACTGTCGTCTCTCTCGATCGACGGCTTCAGCCGGTGCACAGATCGGACGACACCGGGGAGGAGGGGGTTGGATGTTGGAAGGAGCTGCGAACAAACGGTCAGCGTTCGATCTCGCGAACGTACGCGCCAACGGACGACACCGTCTTGGGGAGATGGATTTCCAAACGTGATACACGAACATGGCACGCGTGATTTACGTTCTCTATTTTCGGTTACGAACGATGTTATTGGAATACATTATTATTATTATTATTATTATTATTATTTTTATTTTTACTTCTGCGCCAGTTCTTTACCGATTTTCCCGGCTTTCTGAAAAAACATGTACTGTCATTATTATCTTCATCACTACCGTTTCGTGTTTTTCAATAAGAAACGAAGCTTGGAACGCGTTATTTTTCAAATATGCCAACGAGGAACGGGAAAGAGTTCGTATTAATGAGAAACTTGAACAAAAATTTATTTTTCCGCGAAAAGTAAAAATTAAACGCTTGTTGTTTTTAATATATTTAGTATGTAAATGTAAAACGTATACACATACTTTTGACCTCAATTACGATCAACATTGCTCGAACTGATTAATGAATATATAAATAATTTAAAGACAATCTATTTTCTAATTATTAATAGTGCGAACTACGGAAATTCTTTTTCAACGCGACAAATGTGTTATTATTTAATATTGCTTCCGAGTTCTGAGTATTGATTATTATAGTTTATAAAATTTAGAATTAATTTAATAATAATTTTTATTTTTTTTTTATTCGATTACTTTATCATTCGAATGTTCATAAATAATTCATTTAATTCCATTCGATTACTTTATCGTTCGAATGGCTTTAAAATAATTTTATTCGAACAATCGAATGATTCGATTATTTCATTCGATAATTCCCATCACTAATCATTGGTGGTGGGCATATCCGGATTTGTCAAATCTGGATTTTCTGGACTATCTAGATTATTCAATTCAATTTTGCTGATCAATGGTTCATTTTTATATTCACAAAATAATTTATTTTATAAGAAATTAAAAATTGTTTTGAGTCATATAAAAAGTAAATTCATAAATCCGGACAGTCCGGATGCTTCGGCAAATCCGGATTCGAATATTCAGATATTCGAAAAATTCATATCCATGGATTTCATCCCTACTAAACGTTATCCGATCGATTTCTAACTAGAAAGAAAAAACCCTTTTCGTTTATATAAATATCTACGGGTTCGATAGTCGCCGGGTCGTCAGAATTGACTATACCCCCGGCGATACGACTCCGTTCTCCTCTAAATTGTACGAATACATTTTAAACTAAAATAAAATCATGCCGTTTTAAACGAGTATATTTCTACGAAAATGGTACACCGATTGCGGCCGTACTGTTTCACGTGGTAATTGTTAAACATTGGGACTCGTTAAAAAAACCTGATTTCCCGCAAATTTTTGTTAGTATTTTTCTACGCATTTATTGACTATTATCAATGAACATATATCAAAAACCTGACAATTCTAAAGTTCAATCTGGTTTCAATTGACACCAGTAAACGAATTTACGAATTTAAAAATTAGCCAGTACCTTCTGTTTTATAACTGTCCACGAAAAGCACATCATTGACAAGCGCTCGAATAGTGCAATAACGCTACTTTACATCAAAACAATGTAATAAGTAGATTTAACGCCTACTAGTCAATATCAATAAACTGACATATGACAAATGACATGCTACGCGATGTCATTCAAATGCAGCATGTTCCATTTTATGGCACGTGCCACGTACTTGTTATGTTGACAAGCGCCTGGTAAATTAATGTATTTTTATTTATTTTATCGATTTTCAAAATTATGAACTAAATAAATAAGAGACGATTCAGATTTTATAATACACTTTTTAGGTATTATTGAAGCCAACCCATGTATTTATAACCATAGTTTTTCAGACTACAACAACAAAAACGTAATCGATAATACACGGGAAAAAATTGTATGAATAATAATGCATTTTATATAAAACATAATTCCACCTGAACTAGACATTTCGTGCATCAATATTATTTTGATAAATTATTATATCCTGTAAAAATATTGGAATCGCTCTGGATAGGCATAGGCATCTTTGAATACATCAAAAACACTATGATCAATTTTTTGATTCTTTTCCCAGTGCGGGTGAACTCAATACCGTATTATTTTTTTATTATTTCCGTTATTAACACCGATTAAATTCACTAATGCCAATACACTTTCGTCGTCCGATGAAGAAGAAAACATGTTGACTATAGGTGCTACTAGTTATTAGATGCATACGTAGGCGTTGGGTCACACCATACGGAATTTTGTCGTTACACGTTTGCTACATTCACTTTCTACGTTACGTTACTTTGATCTGCGCTCAGCCCAAAGTTAAAAAGTTGCTGAGTGTTGAAGAAGAAAAAAAAAATCTTTTTTTTCTTTTGTTTTTTACTATTTGAAAGATCAAAATCCGACGTACGCACTGAGAGAACCCTTGGCCATCAAAACTTTTAACTAATACTAGTCGATTTATTGAATTCAAAACGATCGGTACCTAATAATAATACGCAAATTTTTCGTTCTCTCTCTTCTTACGAATAGGTAATAAGTAAATATTTAACCAATCATTCAACTTTCTGGACTTGTTTGACTATTTTATTACATAACATAGGTATGCAATGCGCATTTCGCGTTTCGTCCGGCATCGCTCGTCATCAATATTGTAGCAATCATATCCAGAATCTTCGATTTTACAGACGATGAACTCCGTTTATTTTCCACGATATAAATCGCATTAAGGACACCGCGTTACCTACCGTACCGGTGTAATCGTATGATGTTTATTCGAGTAGTGCGGAAATGTCATTCAATTTATCTCTTCGATCCCGCTCGTTGTTTAAGAAATGGCAAAAGTCAAAATATATCGTATTCTAATCGGTAAAAATGTATTGGACATGTAAAATTCGTATGCAAGTAGGTTAGTGGTTTAATATTGTTTTGTACGATAATATTGTAAAAAGGTAAAACAGAGTAAACGTTACAGAAATCTATGGTTTATCGTCGAACCGAACATACGGGTATGTTTATTATTTCATATTTTAAACGCATATTTCAGTCATTCTTGGCGCATAAGTGGTCAAGGATATGTGATGTGTTTTTAAGTTTATTAGCCTCCTAATTCCAACTTGTAATCACCGTCATAATAGTTTAATGATTATTAATATAAATAGTGATATACCACGTAGGTATTTCGCGCAGCATCACTACAAAGGGTACGCGCATTCTGGCGCCATTAGGTAATTATCACGATCGCGGTCAAGTGTGTAATATTCGTGGCGCAAATAGTCGTTTTGATTAATTCATCGACGTGGCTCTAATTCTCTCCCGCGCTCCCTATATGTGTTCGTCTTTCTAATCAACTTCAGTTACTTATTACTGCTTGCTCGATGGGATTGGTAGTAATTGAACTACGCTCTAAAATAAATCAAAGTCGTTTTATGCGTCGTACATGCAACTGAAGTTTAAGCAAGGACTAAAAAGACGGAGATGCGCTTCAAATGTATAATTATCTGTATAAAGCATACAGCTAAATGGCTTCAGATTTATCTTAGAACTATTGAAAAATTAAATCACAACCATAATATAACTATACCAATATTATTGATTATATAATTTAAACAATGACCGAAAACATAATGGTTTAATAAACTGTGGTTTTTAATCACTGACAACGGTGACTTTTTTTGTCAACCGATAATTAGCACGGTCGTATAATCGGTGCCGTTAATATGCTCACGTTGCTCGGCTGAAAACTTTAGCGTAAGTTGAAGTAACGTCTGATAGGCTCCTAGATATGTTCGCGGACGATTATAAGCCCTCAAAACACTCGTCGCGTTCGTAATACGACCGCGGTCGGTCGTGCTTACGAAAATGGGGAAGGGGGAGACGGCCGTTGCGTTCAAACGCGTTATAAATATTTACATCGGACAATGCGATAAATCGCTACGGTCGACGAAACAAAGCCACCTCTAAATGCATTTTAGAGGATTGCGATAGTTTGTGCACACGGATTGCAGAGTTTATACCCTCGCGTTTTATCGTACGGATACACTCGTTGGAATGTCCATTTAGAACTCACTATACTCGCACGAATACGCACACCGTTATCGCACTAAATCGAAAATCGTCCGTGTATACCCTGAATATTATACAACATATACATTTATAATAATATTACGTTCTTGATAATACGCCATCGGAAGATCATCCCGTAGTCCCGTGTGACTTATACGATTGACTCTTCTTACTTATTCGTAGTCGTTTCGATTTTATATCTAGAAAATAAGAACAATAAATACTAATACTGACTCCTATCAAAACGGTGCAACAATAAATGTGTCGATTCAAATTTTTTGAAGATGATTTTGGTGGTGTGGATTTTTTTATTTAGGATCAACTGTCAGGAAACTCTCGGGAACTATGGGGACCTGAAACTTTCTCTCTCTTAAACCGTTATGTTAAAGACTCGAGATATGTACTTCATCGTCTTCGCTAATGAAAATGATTAGAAAATATCAATAAAAAAATGACTTTTTAATAATCGACCGTCACTCGATTTTGTCTGTTCCCGTACACAATGTATATTATATAGTTGTTCGGTCTTTCTGGGGTAATTTCTGTGGATAAATGTTGTAAGCTCGACGGTTTTTAGTTCTCGTTTCGATTTTTGCTCATAATCGACTGAGTTTACGATACCAAATGTTACTACTCTTATAAAATAATACGTGTGCGTTATCTGAAGACCGACAGAAGTATCCGAGCACATTTCTGATTTAATGATCTTGCATTTAAATTAATCAATCCACTGTTTCTGATCCGAGTTTGACATTCGAAATATGTAAACGGAATCAATAAGTCACCAAGTAAAGGATTCGCTATTTGATAGACTCGTGAATGTACGTATATATCTAATACTTTTATCCGGAAAACTTTGAATAGTCGAAATGTTTCTCCAATTTCAAATTCATAGAGAATGGATTGTTGAAAGCTTCATTACATTTTAATATGGACACAATTTCGACGAAATGTGCATTATTCATTTGTAAATACCCTGCTCAAAAAAAAAAAAAAATATACATTTAATTACTATAGTCTATTTATATTACACAATCAGTTTTGTAATATTGCAAAAATATACTTTACTATACTTGCGTGTGTGCGTTTGTAAATATGTATGTATTCCAAAAGAATACTGCAAGTTTATAACGGTAGCGTCACAGTCGTTTAATTTATGTTCAATACATTTCTATTGTTATCTTATATATACGTTGTTTAACGAAAGTTGTATTTTACTTTATTTAATCAAATCAAATTCGTAGCACTCGAAAAGCTTAGAAGCCATTGAGACGGACGTATATCCGTTTCAAAACTCTTATTAAGTACATTTACCATTGAACTACATATTGACAGTAAAATCGTTAGCTATACGAATCGGTTTTAATTAATTTGTTAACGCTGGTGAATTACTAGCAGGATACCGCGAAGAATTATTAGTGAAATGGTTCGATCTTAATTCGTATTAATTGTATTGATCCAATATTCCAATGTAGAAATTATGTCAATCTTACACGAACATGGCAGCCAAAATAGTATTAGGCTTAATTACTACACGCACAAGGTCAACCTAAGTCGAGTAGTATATTATTTACAGTTTAACATCCAATTTTATTTTAATGGGTGTGAACATTCTTAGAGTGTTTTATTTTATTGCCACGTACTATTTATGTGCATAAATGTGATAATAACCATTTACAATGCTCAAATGCACAGTAGACGGGCTTTAATCGGACAAGTTGAAAATCTGTTGTTGAATTGAATTCTAATTTCAATTCATTTTAAATAACATTTGATGTGACGTATATACGTTCGTGCACCGTGTATGCATATAATATTAAGTATTTGTAGGACTCCTTGTTCAATAGAATTTTGTAGATATTTTGGCTAAATTCTCAGCGTGAGATTAAATAATACGTGGATACAGGCTGGTTACACAGAAGTATACATGGCTGATGCAAACAATAGGAGAAAACTCACTTAAGGGCAAATGAACAATGACGGCCGAGCTCAAAGAGATGCTACTAACCTTAAGTATCGAATGATTCTCAGTATTGTACCAAGAACCTGAAAGTTGTCGTAGAAAACTTTTTTAATAATCATACCTTGCCTGATCTTATATCTTAGAAGTTAAAATAAGAAAACGCAACTCATTAACGACATTAAACAATTATCAAACAAATGATGTTTAATATATTATACTAATGACCTATGTAAAATAGTAAATTGAAATTGTACAAACTATAAATTATTTAGTTTTAGGCTATAACGTATTTCGTAAGTATCATAAATAATATTTACAGACAATATAATGTTTAGAACAGTTAAAACGAATAGTTAGAATAAATACGAATTACTTTTTGGAAATAAACTTGAAAGTCTTCTAAAAATAATTATAGAAATTGTGATGGATAAGCGCCAGAAAAACATACATTGGATTCAATTAAAACGATAGTTTTGAACGTGTTCAAATATATTATTTTGATGATATTGTAGTCACAGGAAAAAAATTTCTACACATTTACTATATCGACTATATAGGATCAATAAAAATAAATAAATACTGTTATAACTTACCATTTAACATTATTTTCGTTCTAAGATTTAAATTTTTGGCAATCATTATTCTTTTACTTTTATTTACAATTTAAAAAGTACATTATATGCTATAGTTATGAAGTAATGCTCTTTAATTGATAAGTAAACTTCATGAGTCCATGTTTGTAAACGAGAAACAAGGTTCAAAAAATGTTGTCTTTAATAAAAATTTTAAAATAAGAAAGATAAATAGCCATACATTGCATCATAATTTTAAGCTCGTTTGAAACAAAAGAAAATGGAAACTCACAAGAGTTGGGTAGGTACACTAAATTTCATTTATGTCCAATTATTATTAATTATTTCTCATATTAAATTACCTAAATCCAGTGGCGTAATTGAGAATGTCTTATATAGGTAGGTGGAATATGGAAATTATCTTCCGGGGCAAACCCGTAGGGCGTTTCACCTTTACACCTCCAGCATGCTTTTAATAACACAATACTTACATGAATATAATTAATTTTTATCTCTTATACTTAATTTTTCTTATTATGAAAATGGAATTATAATTTGAAAACGTCATTAACTTATTGGTATATTAATTATTCTTAAAATATACATATTATCTGTAAGCTAAAATAATATTTATCGAAAAACATAATGATTATTCATTTTTTGTATTTTATAAATATCTAGTAATTTCATCATACCATGTAATTACACTCAGATCTCAATTTTTACTAGAATGCTTTTGATTCTTTGCTGAGTGAAGAATTTATTGGAGATTTATAATATTTTCTTCCGAGTATTAAACTTTCCGTAATAGTTAGTAAATCAATACTAAAGTATTCGCGTAACACATTTTTTCAATGAATAGTAAGACTCTCAAGGTTTTTGAAAATATAATTTTTCTACTTAATAACTAATTTTCATATGTGCTTAAAAAAAAAAAATTATTGAAATAACTAGGAAATAATGTTAAATTTTGTTCCGCAATATTTATATATTTATATTTTTGTTAATAAGATAATATGGCCCAGTTGTCTTTTTTTTTTGTTTTATATTCAAAAATTGTTTAGTTTAAAATATGTCAAAATCAATTGATTTTGATAATAATAATAATTTTTAAGAAAAGATTGACGTTATATTTGATTTGATTTTTATATATTTAAATAATTTGACGGTGAATAGTTAATAATACTTTTTTAATAACTCATTCAATACAAATAACGCAGTTCAAATTAAACATGAAAATTAATTTTTATTTTATTGAAAACAAATCATGTATGAAAGAAATGCCATCTTATTATACGTGGCAGATATTATAATATTTGTTTGAATAATTTTATAATAAGACACTCTTTGTTAATATTGCCAACAATGAGATGCATTCAATACAATATCGTGAAAGTTAATTTTCTATAGACACAAGCCAAAATGTAATTGTAATTTATGTGATAATTGTGTGCCTAAAATAATAGCATGCATGGAAACACATCGTAGTCAATATTTATAACTGAAACAATCGACCAACTTGATAAATATTGTACAAACCAAGGAATTTGAATTTACATTTTTATTAAAATCGTCGAGTCCGCATAAGCTGTTTGTTGAATCGACTGCATGTATAACCCGTGTACTAAACCATACAGCACTTTTATAAAAACTTCTATGCAATTTAAATGGGGTCACATTTTTTTATTTTACAATTTATACAATTTATTTTCGGAATTAACGTATAGATGAAAAGTGTTTAACAAAACGTCAGAATTATTGACGTATTTTAATTGAGTAATTTTGAATTATAAGTACAATAGTATTTTCTTTAAAACCCTCATATAATTAAGTGATATTAACATAATCGTACCTAATCATTATAAAACAATAAAAGCAGTAATCTTATTTCAATGGAACTTAAAATTTAATAAGTACATGAAATAATTATATTTTAGATTCTGAACGGAGTGATGGAATCTATTTTTTTATTGATATGTACTCTCACTTGTCGTTTCAAATAAAAGTACGACTAACGTAAACGTGCATTTTCCAACTGGAATAACTAAAAATAATATCGAAAACGTAAAAGAATTTTAAAATATTTTTAAACTGTTATTTTACTTATTATAACAGTACCTAGTTTTATGTACCGTTTCTTTTACTATCATTCTATCCTTCATGTTGATTGTCAAGTTATTTTTATACAACTCAGTTACAATAATTTATCAACATTTTCAATCGTTTCGATTATTTAAAAGCAAACGAATTAGTAAACATTTCTATTGATTTCGAGTCCTGATCATAAAATAACAGTTGAACTATCACACTGATTTCGGAAAGAAATCGTAAAAATAAAGAAATGTCGATGTATTGTCATCGCGCCAAACGTTATGGTATTATTTTGTGATACGATGTAGAATCAAACCATCAAACCGTATTCGTATTCTAAGACCCATTGAAAACAAATCCGATTTATTCGGGTCCGTCAAACTCGTCGTGGGATCTTTTCGCGCAGCTTAAGTGAATACGCACCGAAAGAAATTATTAGGGTTGGTGTTGTTCAACTTTTAAAATCCACTTGTTCATTTAACGTACATACGTTGATGCTATTTTAACCTAGCGCTTATCCTAATCACATTTTACAACAGAACGCGCGCGCGTGGTACACATGTGTACTTATCTTGTTTCGTTTGCGAACGATTCGTGTACTTAATCGGATTTTATTGTTCTTCAGAGCATCGCGGCAAAACGAATCGTATGCCTATTTATTATTTTCACGCCGTCATTCGTTAAAGAAATCATATTTTTCTTCTTCTACTTTTTTTTTTTCCGACTTCCGACGTAGAACGTAGGCGCGTTAGAAGAATAACTAAATTCTACCGGTCGAACGGAACGGGGGTGGAGGGGATGATGAGGATTAATGATAAAAATGACCAAGTGCAATAGAAAAACGATGGGGTGGTTGCAGCTGCTTAACACCGGGTCCATGATACCCTCGAACCAGTGCCACTTAATATTGTACGACGACGGTACATGTGCGAGAACAATCAATCTAATTAGTCGCTAGTAACTATGCCATATATATAGCCATATAGGTATTAAACCGGCGAGGCTGCAGTGGATATTTACACAATTCGATGTACATATAATCATATCGAGCACCGCATATGTATATAATCACTCGTTCGCGCAAACACTGGACTGTTAGATCCGCACAATGTGTTTGTAATAACACGCCACATCATCTAGTTTCGCCACAAACGTACCGAGACGCTGCAATGCATAACGTTAATTAACAACCTAATATCATAGGTGTATTATGTATGCGTAAGAGTGCATATTATAATAGTACGTTCTGAACGTGAAACGCAATATCGTATGCACGCGCAACGTATACGCGTAAAAGTAAAAAACACGAGCGGGTCGACGGTTCCCGAGTTGCTAGGTTTTGGTTTTCATTTCGTGTATTAGTGTTTTGAACGAAACGTTTTCGACGTTCACCAACTGCTCATTTTAAACGCGCAATCGTTTTCTGTTCCTCTGTATTGTCTCATTTACTGCCATGTGAGGGACGCAACATTTGTATAACTATCCTTAGAAATATCAAGTTCAATTTCGAAATCGAATTTCGTATGGAAAATTTGCACGCTGATTGAATATTACAAATTGTTTTCCTTAATTCTTATGCTGAAATCCTAAATTAATTTTTTATTTCACTTGCTGCCGACGGAATGAGTTTCATAACCGTTAAGTATGTTTCTTATCAAAAATGATACGGTAATTATATTTGGTACTATTAT